>CM065383.1:5662500-6197500 GCA_033060915.1 Euryodendron excelsum | reverse complement strand
AACTTCCTCCAATTAATCTACAACCAATGTCTTACCTTTCCACTGGATTGTCCATACCCTGAATAATCATACCTGCAAAGAACAGGAAGTTCAAGTTCTTGCAGAGCACTTCAAACTTTTTCTTATTTCTTTTGTGCATTCATGAACCACGATTTGAAATTGGAAGTGCCAAAAGAAAAAAGGAAAAAGAAAATCTGTCACATTTAGAAAAAATTATGAGAAAATAGTTGGGAAAAAGAAGACCAAACTATTTTATCTGTCATTTTCAAGCTAAAAGAAAAGGAAAAAAAGAAAAGAAAAAAGATTGACTGAATTAGATAACAAAAACAGTTTTGACAGGACATATCAAAAACATGTGTTAATGTCTCACCAAATTTTCAATTTAGTGTATCAAAATAAAAACAACTTTGACCGAATTATTTTTTAAAAAAATAAAATTATACATCTAAAATCTGAACTGATCAAACTAAGTCGGATATATACATACAAATGGATGTGCATACATGTATAAGCTACGACTCCAGTACATCTATTGTAGTTTTGATCTACTGCACAAAGGCTCCAGCCATTCACCTAAAACTCAAAGAAATAAAGATTTTGTATCTACACCGAGTCACTCACCCCATCAAGTTAACTCGGAGATGAATACTGAGTTCACTGAACAGCTCGTACATCTGACCCAGATCAGCCGCGTTGCCGTGCGAGTATAGCACGGTCAACGACGCCGCCGGGTTTTTCATGTACACCGCCACAATCTCGTTCCCCCTCTTCGTCGCCAGCTTCAAAACGTCAACGTTGTCCCTCTCCGCGACGTCCGTGATCTTCATTTTCCCGGTGGATTCATCCGCGGCCACCCTGTACGACGGCGGATTCGGAGGAAAGAACGCGAACTTCGCCGCCATCGACGACGTCACCGCCCCCATCTCCGATCAAATATATATTTATATACAAAAAATGCTATATCTATATCAGCACACACATGTACCTACGTCTGTATACGCAGCACATGTATCACGTATGTCCTTATACGAGTCTCTATTTAGTTTGCAGAATTTTGTTACGGCTTTTTGATGAGAAAATCTGTGGGGTTTTGAACAGAGAGAGAGAGAGAAAGAAGGAAAAGAGGGATTTCCGGCGTTAAAGGGGAGATGGCACGTGTGATACATATATATATATCTATATATTAAAGAAGGAAGCGATTCGTCAGGCCCACGGTTGTACGGGGAGACAGTGTTGTTATTGTGGTTGTTGGACGCGTGTCGAGGTAGGGTATGGAAATGACTAGGTATGTACATGCCAAGTGCCAGCTGGATTTGTGTCGTATGGATACGAACATAATGAGATTTGTATTGTTCGAGAATTATGTTGTTTGTTTTTTTTTTGTTGGGACTAAGTTTTGAATTACACCGTGTAACGGGGTTTGGTGTTTGTCCCGGCTGTCTTTTTTCCGTGCCAGAGCAACATTTGACTTTGATATGTTTTGACTATGAGAGAATTAATTCAATGGCTATGGCCTAGGGATGGTAATTTGGATAGGTCTGATGACAATTGAATGATTATATGACCAATTAGGAATTGACAAATTTAGAAAGGTCTTGTAGGTATTTTCAATTAATGACATTTCATCCCATTATTATTCGAAGATTTTTGTGGACAATGCATATCAAATTTTTTGTTTTTTTTTTTCTTATTTTTTGTGTTAATGTTTCCTTTCTTATCGATCAAACAACAAATTTGAAAATCCAATCACTTTCATGGATGTCTAATTTCCTTCCGTCCTTCCTTCTATTCTCTCCTCCTTTTCATCCTCTGTATTTGACATAGCATAAAGGCCAAAGTATACCTTATAACCAATTTAAAATTTTAAAACTTAAAACATTGGTTTGAGCATGGATTTCAAGTTCTAGACGTCTTTAATCGAATTGTGGGGTTTGGCTGATTTTGAAAAGAAAGGATAATGGCAACCATATCTTCTATAATTGCAATGGAGTCCCCACCCCAATCTTTGACATTGTGAGGGTTCCTTAGAATTTTTTGTCTAAGGTGGGGCTCTTCCTATTAATCACTTGGACTACAAGAAAATGATAGTCAATGTATCTTTACATATAGTTAGCTTTCATGGACCATCCCTCAAACACCTACCTTCATACTTTTTCTTTTGAAATTGGTGACCTCCACCTTTTCTTAGATTTTCCACTATAACTTCTCATCTTGAGAAAAAGCGTCCATGTTTTGACACCCTTTAATTTTTTTTTAAGTCGAGCCAATGGTTGTCTTAGTTGGTAAGCATCCTTTGATACTCTACTCATGGTTTGGGATTCGAACCCCATCCTTCCCCCTCCCTGTAGGGAGAGATATATGTATATATTCTTTGCGTTTCTCCACACAAATAAAAAATAAAAAATTTCTAGGTCATTCCAATATGAAGTGTTTCAATTGTTCAAGTGCTAAATCATTGTTTTTTATTTTTTAGTTTTAATTGAGATTAATAGATTAAGCCTTAGTTATATGTTTGATCCATATCAATTAATTTGGTATTATTATTAAGACATGAGCAATGCTTACAAACATAATTTTATATAGAGTATAAGGTTATTTGTGATTCTTCCAGTTCAAATAAAATATTTCATAATTTTATTATGAAAATATCAATATCACATCCTTTTGATTTGATTTTTTGACATGAAACTTATATAAAAATAAATTTTTTCTTATGATATTGCCTCTGCAATAAATTTGTAATGAGAAAGAGAAACTATTTCGTCAATTCACTATTCATTTACTTCACACCAAAGCATGTAAAAGCACCTTCTTATTGTGTTTAGTGAACAATTATGGATTTTTCCCCTTTCTTGGTAATACTTTTAATTCCACAAAACACAATAAAATGTCTCTTTTCACATATAAATATCAATATCAATATGTCAGACTTATACAATGTTTTTTGAGCACTACATCACCCTTACTGTTGTTCTTACAATGCATGGGTTACTAACTTGCTAAGTGGATCTGTTAGTTGTATTTGGGACCTATCTAGCAGGGAGACCCCTAGTATTGCGATAATATCTCTTACAATAAAGTGGCGTTCCAAGAGTATTAAATAGTTTTTCCCATAACATAAACTCATGAGGGTTGATGTAACCCTAAAACAATATCTAACCCATCCTAGATTGGAACAAGCATGTTGAGATTAAATTTTAAATCCAAAACCTTTATTTTTCTTTATTATTCTGTTGACTGTTAAAAAAAAGTTCATAATTGGGTAACCTTAAGGTCAATCAACATAAGTTTAATTGAAGCGGGATGATTAAATCACCTATCAAGCCAATGACCAAATATGTGAGTAGGGTTCCCCGTCCCCCAAATAACATAAAAGAAGAGACAGATTTGAGTAGAGTCACAAGTAAAAATATCTGAGTAGATAACTTTAATTATTTTCTTGGCATACAATATTCTACCCCTTTTTATTGTTATATTTACTGTGAATGGAGTCCTTAGTTAGGTGAATATATAGCTTGAGAGGGCTATAAACATTGACGCAAGGCTTTATTTATGCTATTCTCTCCATTCCTTTTTCTTCAATTTTGTTTTTGCCTTAATTTCAAGTTAAAGGCATAGTAATTAAAATCGGAAGGGGAAAACGTTAATGCTTAGTTTAGAATCTGAATTTTCAGGTTCCAAACGTAGCGTAAGAGAAATTAAAGTGGAAAATGCTGTAAAAAAATTAGGAAGAAACGAGAAGTAACAAATGATTAGGAAACTTAATAGAAATCTTATTAGAAAACTTTTGCAAAATTCAAATAAAACCTTTAAGAAGCTTAGTGTAGACATTTAAAAAACTTAGTGAAAACTCACATGAATAATTTTATAGATATTTAATTAAAATTTAAGGAAAAAAACTATAAAAATTAATATTTAAAGTTTTCGAAACATTTTTTTAAATTTTTTAAGAATTTTTGATAAGTATTTCAAGAGTTTTTAAGAGTAACTTAAATGTTTCTCTCGAATTTTTTAAATATTTTTTTTAAATTTTTAAATGAGTTTTGTGAGGATATTAAAAATGTGTTTTTTCCTAAAAATGGGTTTTCGACAGCTATGGTTAAGAGACAAAATTTGGTAAGTAAGGTAGGAACTCAAACCTGAGAATTCCCAATGGTGATTGGTGACTACTAATTATTTGACCAAGTAAAATTTTGAAACCACCTAAAGACAGGAGTAGCAAGCAATATAAGGAATGTAGCCACAACCTAACCCTGTCAGGCCTGGCCAGCTACAGCCCACAGCCAGCATCATCCCTAATTAGAGCTGCAACCACCCGAGAGAGAGAGCCTACCACAAGGGGCATCTTGGTGGACCCCAAATGAACGGATATGATCAATTATTGTGTCTCTTCTGTGTGACTGGCATACACACACCAAATTAGCTCTTATCTAGTTATGAGGTCATAAAAAAAATGAATATCAAATTAGCTAATCAATCCCCAGGATCGGATACAACTGGCCTATATTGCATCCGATAATCAGACCCATTTGAATATTTTACACCGTCGGATTACAGAGTAAACATTTGAAGGGCCGTTTAGAAAAGTAATTAGTGGCGATCGGAGTGTTTATTCAACGAGCGTTAGGAACCAAATTAGCGTACGAACCATCATTAGACCAGTAATTATATTCTCACGTGGCAGATTACAATTGGATGTGCCGAATCTGGTGCGTGTCATTCGTAGCAGATAATGCCTCCAAAAATGTTTTTCGAAATCAAAATTTTTGTTTCTGTTTTCACCAATAGCGACAAAAACAATCAAACGGGAAACCGCGTGTAAGCTACACAACGGGCAGGATAGAGAGGGAGAGAGAGAGAGAGGTTAGGGTTTGCCTACATTTCTTTGCCAGAAGAAATCTACTTGTACGAGCTTTCAGAGCCATTCCTCTTCAAGATAAATCAGAAGTTTCAGTTCACAAAGGTTGGTCATCTTCCACCAGAAAGCTTCAATCTTTGTGTCCTCACACTGATCTATGCATCAAGATTCAATTTTTTCATTTGAATCACTTCATTGTCTATGGAAATTACTCTAGTTCGGATCTGAGAGGAAAACCGAAGTTTTCGATCTGGATTCGTAATGTTGGTCGGCTGACAGTTTTGAGTTTGCAGTGTTTGGTTTAAGGGTCTCTTGTTGTGATAGCAGATCATCACATCAGGCTGGAAATTGGGAATATTTTGGTATATTTATAAATGAATTAGGTTTCCATCTGGTGATTGAATAAGCATTGAATATTGGGCTATTGGGATATTCAGTATTTATAGTATGGTGGAATTGGGGTGCCTCTTTATCTGGGTCTGAGCATTTCAGAAATTCTCTCTCTTTCCACAGGAACTGAATTGGGTTTCGTTTTTGGTTTTTAAAGAAGCACTAATATTTGGTTAGTGAGGTTTTTGTATTGATCCATGGTTGGAGTGGGGGAAACTTCTGAATCTGGGTCTATTGGAGAATTGAGTTCCCAAGTAGTGAAAGCTGGGTCTTTTCGAGAGGAGGATAATTTTCGCAAACAAGCGACTCATTTTGGTGGAAGTGGGTCAAGGAATACAAGCCCGCTAGGCCGTGGAGGGTCGAGGAATACTAGTCCATCTAGGCAGAAAGTGATTAAGACTAAACCAAGGGGCTTAGATGAGGAGACGGTTGCGACATTCGGTAAGGCCGTTCACCCTGATGTGCAAATGGAAGATAATATATGGGCAATGTTACCTGAAGATCTGTTGAATGAAATCTTAGCTAGGGTTCCTCCATTTATGATTTTTCGGCTCCGATCTGTTTGTAAACGGTGGAATTCAATTTTACAGGATAATAGTTTTCTTAAGTTTCATTCACAAGTGCCGTCTCATGGGCCTTGTCTTCTCACATATTGGAAGAATTCCCAGACCCCACAGTGCTCGGTGTTTAGCTTGCCATTGAAACAATGGTATAGAATCCCCTTCACATTTTTACCACAGTGGGCATTTTGGTTAGTTGGTTCGTCAGGAGGTCTTGTTTGCTTCTCGGGACTTGATGGATTGACTTTCAAAACTTTAGTTTGTAACCCCCTTACACAAACTTGGAGGACATTGCCAAGTATGCATTATAATCAGCAAAGGCAATTAATTATGGTTGTTGATCGGATGGATCGATCATTTAAGGTTATAGCCACTAGTGATATTTATGGTGACAAGTCATTGCCAACTGAAGTATATGATTCAAAGCTTGATTGCTGGTTGCTTCACCGGACGATGCCTGCTGTGAATCTTTGTTCCTCAAAGATGGCATTTTGTGACTCAAGGTTATATTTGGAGACTCTTTCACCACTTGGTTTAATGATGTATCGGCTGGACACTGGATACTGGGAACACATTCCAGCCAAATTCCCAAGGTCCTTGTTGGATGGGTATCTGGTTGCTGGCACTCAGAAACGGCTATTTCTAGTTGGGAGGATTGGCCTTTATAGTACTCTTCAAAGTATGAGAATTTGGGAATTGGATCATGCAAAGATTGCCTGGGTTGAAATAAGTAGGATGCCACCCAGGTACTTTCGAGCTCTTTTGAGGTTGTCTGCTGAGAGATTCGAGTGCTTTGGGCAGGATAACTTGATCTGCTTCACATCTTGGAATCAAGGGAAAGGCCTACTTTATGATGTGGATAAGAAGGTCTGGTCTTGGATTGCTGGCTGCGCTCTTCAGTCCTACAACAGCCAAGTTTGTTTCTATGAGCCAAGATTTGATGCTTCAATTCATTAAGCAGGGAATCTTGCTTCATGGATTCCTATATATTCATTGTTGAGAGGTTACTAAGGAGTTAGAATATTTGTGCTGCATCTTCTTCTTCCCCGCAATCCCCTATTCCTCTTTCTACTCCTCCTATCCAGGAGCTAAGTTTTTCAAATTGGGCTGGGTCTGGTGTCCTTCCTTTATTTGACTATTATCTGCATTTCCTTGAGATTTTCCTGCTGTAATCGGCATTATGTGGGCAGCCAGGAGAGCTAATTTGTCAAGGAAAAATTTTACAATGGAGGTTTTGGTCTCATTTTCTATCAGTGTTCTAATTGGACAAAGGACTGACTTCGTGGATCATGAAATTCAGGAGTAATTGTAAGAAAATCTTTTTTGTCCAATGATGTACACTGACTGAAATTGTTTAGAGCATCCAAGGTGCTTTTTCTTGAGTGTTAAATGCTTCTTGTTTACCTGTATATTGCCATGATGAGTCATTTATATGAGTACGAGTTCATCCTCTCTAGAATAATTTGATTTTATGTTCCTTGAATGGAATTTCTATGCATTCTTCCTCCTGGGGATTTGTTTGCTTTCATGTAAGTTCATGTAAGTTTAGAGCTAGCATTTCTCTGTAGATGATGTATTGGTAAAGGTTGGCTGCTTCTTTTGAAGAGGTTGGATTTCATTTTCTGTTACTATCGTGGCCTTGCTAACATCTTTCATTTCTTGTAGTTATGCTGGTATATTGCCTGTCATTAGCATTAAGTTTGGTGCTTTGGCTTGTGTTATAAACTGGAATTTCCACAAGATTATGTAGATTTGAACTTCAACTTAATGTCATATTTCAGTTGCAAAAGGTTCAACAGCTTTGTGGTGCTCAAACCTATTTCCCTTTCAATGAAAAAGTTGGTTCTCATACAATAGAACTGGATTTGGGTTTTTGGAGTTAATTGTTGAGAGTGAACATGTGCTTGATTGTTGGATTTGTTTTGTGCTTTTCTTGGTGGTGCCACATGACATGGTTCATGGTGGTGATTGCACCAAGGGAGAGACTTCATTCTGCAAGGCTGCAATGCTGTTGCAGCTGGAAGAATTTATACTAGTTCGATGTTCGTTTGTCCGCTTCTAGTTTTATTTATTTATTATTTCCCTGATATCTTTGTTCCATAGACTGCTATGGTTGTATGGAATTTAAATAGCATTTACAGAGAGCATGGCTGTATTGAGGCTGTGCGGTCAAGTATAGTTTGCTACTCATTTGATCAGGACTGCCCTTAGTGCCCTACATAGTGGTTTCAAATTTCTTCAAATAGTGTCAATCTACAGTTATCTCTACAAAATTTTGGCTTATTTCAGAACTTCTGCAAGTGTGCTTCACAGCTTAACTTCACTAAATGGTCCTTTTTGGGTTGGTGTTAGCCATTCAATGGTGCTTTGTGCATATACCCTGGAGTGGGCCATTCTTTATTGGATTCCGATCCTTCTCATGCCAACCATATATGTGCATCTGAATCTCTAGTTCTAACTCTTTCCTTCCTTTTTTCTCCAAAGTATTGAGTACATTTACAACTGCATTGATCTAGTCCTATAGTTGCTTTCCTGAGATTCAATTAGTAATTATTTTGATAACCCTAATTTCATTCTCTTGCTGAGAGAAAAAGCCAAGAAATTTTTTCATTCCATTTCTTTGGTGCTGGTACTTTTATTTTATTTTCCTTTGACAATATTGGAACTTGTCATGGAATAGAAGAATTTGTTGTTTCTGCTCTAAGTTGAGCTTAAGAAGTCCTTGATGGTTGAAGTCAAAATTGTTGTTTCTTTAGTTTGAGTGCAAGGAAGGCAAGCCAAATCCCCCCGCCTCTACTCACCTCCAGCAGCCAGACTCTGTTTGGTACTGGACAATAAAACGCAATAGCTGAGCACCTACAGGGAATCAAATAAATTGCTAAGAAACTGGGTCCTAACAGTGGCTGTTATGGTGCTGTTACTGTGGTGTTTGATAATTGATATTATCATCTCTGGATGCGTATGCGATACAGGAATTAAGCATTAGAAAATTACTGGCCATTCTTAATGCTTTTTCATGATTATTACGTTTGTGGTTCATCATTTTTAACTGTTATTTTACCATCATAGATGACTACTCAATTACATACTTAAACGCCACTCATTAGATATGGTTTGTAGCCAATTTTTCATAGGCTGAAGGGGCTAGTACTACTGCCTTTATAACGGGTAAGGTTTTTCTCCAAACCTTAATATCTAGAATTCTTCAGACTCTTCATATTACTGTGCCATGTGTTGATAAATGAAATTCAACGAATTATGTTGTTATTTGATTTAAACCCACAATCTCATTTTGTTAGTTTTTTTTTAATATTAAGTAAAATATTGTGAGTATAAATAAGATAACATCATCCATAAAGGTTTTGGTGGACAAAGAAAGACCCCGTTTCCTGCTTGTAAGTTCGTTCTATGCTCTCTGGCGCCAATAGGTGTATGCTTAAAGCTATAAGGGGTAATTTCTTGGGATTGCAGGTTTTTTTAGTTTGATCAGCTGGCATGGGGGATGTTTCTTGTGTTACCTTTGTCCTGGTTGAACAAGGCAGAGAAGAAAATTGAGTTTAAGAGAAAATTACATTACGTTCGTAGTTATCTTCATTCTTTACACCAAAATGTGAATAAATTCCACATACTCGTGTATATATGCCTATGGATGTATATATATACATATATACAAGGCGGATGAATGGGATGTAGTTGAGGAATTTAAAAGAATGCCACGGCTAGAATCGCAGTCCAAGCCTCTGCAGGCTCCTTCAGAAGGTTTACTTTTTAGTCGACCGTGATATTTCTGCTCGCTTTCCATTCTGCTTTGTCATTTTGCTTCTCACATATATTTTGGCTTGGAATTGGCTTTGCTAGCTAGCTCTGCTGTGTTATCTGGGCGTTATGAATTTAGGCTGCTTGTCCCTGTAGAGGTCATATTTGCTGATTAGAGTATGGAAAATTGATTAGAGCTAGTGATCCGGGGGGCGGGTACGTGTCCACCGACCGGATGTCAGACTCGAAAAACTTGGACAATCTGCAATTTCTGAGGGAACGAACGCATCTAATTTGTGGAAGGTGGATGATTCTGTCGACAGAGAGTTTTAGTTAAGAATATATTTTCTTTTTGAGGGCAGTTTTCGCCATTAAAGTATTGTTATGGAAGAAAAAAGTAGGAGCAAAAATGCTTATCAAGATCGAATCTTTTTCTTGGGTTGTCAAATAGCTTCTTGATCGTATCATAAATCCCAAATTATATATGATTTCTAAGCTATATGTATTATCGTGACAGAGATATATTAATGTTGGTGGCATACATGTGATGGTGTCCTTAAAAGGCAAACAGAGATTTTTCATCTCTTTCAAAAGTGAACATCAAAATTCCCACAACTACAGCCTCTGCGGTGACAATCCATTCACACGTAAGAGCTTAATCCTCATATACTTCAGAATCTCTATGCTTGAACGACCTCAAAACCTTCACTTCCGTACGCAGCGAGGACAAATTCCAACCCTATGCCATTAGGACGCTTCTCCCAGTTTTCCAGTGTATAAGATTTGGGACCTACAAAAGAGTTAAGGTTTCGTTATATATATATATATATATATTAATGTATACAACAACAACAGTCGATAAATAAAAAGCCATGGACATTGGTAATGGGAGCCCGCTCTTTGTCCATGCTTCAGTTCTGTATTAAATCACCTTATCATGGTGCTAGGCAATGGAGGAGGAAATGAAAGAACTATTCAGCAAAGACCTCATCTTTCATCAGTCTCACAGGTTGTGCTATCTTTAGAATTTATCGGGCCAAAAATTAAATTTTAACGCTGCTCATTTAATCCAAATTTAATTTAATAAATGTTGTTCTACATATATTTCAGATCGAGTAGGGCTAGACTTTAAACAAAATTCTCATGCTCTCCTATTATTATAATTGGACCTAAAATAATTTCAAGCTGTATAAATGTTAGGCAGGCCTAGCGGACCATTGGGTCCATGACTATCCCAATGGAAATCTAGTGCCCTGTTTGGTACCGGTCTTGGTTCTATTTTTTATGTTTTCGGAATAAAAAAATTTAACATCATCGCATTTTTCTTGTTTTAAAAAATAAAAAAAATAAGACCATCAAAAACACTATCGTTTTCAAATTGTTTTAATTTTTGTATGAAAATGGTTTCGAAAACTCAAAAAATACATTTTTAATGATTTCTAAAACTAAAGTGTTTTTTGAAAAATTTTCTTAAAACAAATTTCAAAACCACCTTACCAATCTATTAAATACGATTCTATTGAATTTCAAAAAACAAAACAAAAAACACAAATCAAAACCGTAATAAAATAAATAGATTTGTCTTGAACTTAGTCCGGCCGGACACACCTAAATTCCCGTGGTATGTAAATCAGCATACCAACACTAAACCCATCGAACCGACGTCGATACACTTCACACTATTCTCAAGAGGCAACCACAGGCATCAAGTTGGAGGACACGCTCTCGTGTCCTAAACTCCAAGGACTAGTAGTCTAGTATATAGTTTTTTTAATGTTTATGCAGAGTTAAATAATTGTCAGGGTCAGTAATTCTATGCAATAATCACTTGCCCATGTCCCTCAAGCTCTTCATTTGATGCTCGTGCCTCTTCGGGAAGCTCTATCCTTGCTTATCACCACCAACCCTTCTCAAGCATTCATAAGGAGAATTTTCTAGCTACGTTATTTCTGTAAAAGTTAAAAATTAAATGCCTTCATAACTAATAACTAAAGAAGGATAACCCTATTTTCAAAACAAGAAAAACCCTATTCTTCTAAAGATTTATATAGAAAATTCCACCAGAATCATATGTCGATAACATTTTTGTAATTAAAAGTTATTATAATGAGTGTTTTATTTTAAAATGAAAGGCTCTTATTCAACCACATCTTTCTGCACAAAAATTATTGTAAGAATTTTTTGGGGGTATAGCATTACCGTACTGCTACACAACAAAAAAATTCATATAGAATTTATGTATAGAATGATGTGGCTAGCTGTGGGCCTATCATTATAAAACAAAGAATCCACCAATATGACTTTTAACTGTAAAATTGCGACCGTCACATTATTTTGATGCAAAATTTTGTATAAAAATTCTGAAAAAATAGTATTTTCTTAATTATTTTGCTGAATTCACCATGTTTTCCGTAAATAATAGCTCAAGAAGTTGACCTATTTACTCCGGACTACAACTTAATCCTAAGTCATAACTCTGATCCGGTAGAACTCTTTGGTCAATTCTATATTTAAGTTTTCCACGACCAACCATCTCACTTCAATTCAGAGAAAGCGGCTCAAAAGATTCAGAACCAAATCCTACATAGTAATCCTAAATTATCTTTAACAAATGAAAGATTCCACTGTTACAACGTTGAAAAAAAGGCCCTAGCTATCTTAAGTTCTTAACCCTCAAGGGTATCCAAGGGACGATGAACAATTTGTTTTCTCACATTCTCTTTACTTATTCAAAGTTGCAGACCGAATCTCTACGTCTGACTCACACCTTTCCGCGATGATTGACCTATTAGACTTGGATGTTTTTAGTCAGTCGTTCAGATTTTCATTATATTAAATTGAACAACTCACGTTTGAATATGAATAACTGCAATTAAGCTCCAAAATAAAAATTCTGAGATTTGACGCTTATACCACTGTATATATCTAGAAAATTCCCAGAAGCATTATTGAAGTTTATCATCAAATTTACTTTGATTTATATTGTAGTCATTAAGCTATATAACGGGTTAATAAGGCTTTCAATCATGTATTAATGAATTAAAGGACCATTAATTTTGCCAAAAACTTTGTAGTCTTACACTATCCATCATAATCATAATCATATATATATATATATGTTTGCTTCGTACGTAGTCCTATATTTACATAGGACCACTGAGATGGTCATCTGGACCACCATATAAATCCCATTCAAACATTGAAATGGAGGCCAGTTCTACTTCTAGTTTTCTTTTTTCTTTTTTTTTTTTTTCTCTTTAAAATATTAACTAGTTCATTTATTTATTTCGTTTATTTTTAGTTTCCCTAAGTGTTACAAATACCCAGGAGTCATATTTTAATAGGCCAGGTGTTGGAACCCTAGCTTTGACTTGGGTTTGAACTGTCTATAAAAACCAGATTGTGTTCCATGTTCTTCTCTTCCCGTTGTTGAACAATAAACGAACCCTAGCAAAAAAGGAACTCAAAAAATGGTGTCTACAAGGTTTGCAAGTTTAGTTCTGGGTCTTCTTTATGTATTGCATGCCCTAACAGACTCTTCTGCTTATGCTCATGGAGGTAGATATATAGGTTCCTTCTCCATTACATTTTTTTCCCCCTTTCTTTTCCCTTTTTGTTATGTTGTGGGGGAAATAAGCAAACCATGAGCGATTGAGATGAATAACTTTTCTTTTCACTCTTTCTACAGGTAGTAAAATGCATGGACATGGGCTAGATCATGTTTTATCTGTCCAAAAGGTAGGCAGTGGCTGTTTATTTTATGTATACGTATTTAATTATTTTTTGTATGTTTGTATATCATAGACTGTGACAACCTAATGCAAAAATCTGCACGTGAACAGGAATTTCTCGACGGTGTTCCTGCTGCTGAGGCTAGGAAAATGAAGCTTAGAGGAAGGAAAATGATGGTGGATCAAGTGTGGAAGAAAGAGAATGAGAAAGAGGAAGAGCTGAATGGAGAAACTTCAAAGATTTCAGGTGCAACCCATTCTGCCAGAAAATGTTATCACCTTGAAGGAAAGCAGGACTTGAATGTGAAATGTATACTTCGTGATAAAAGTAATATCCCCATGAAGTTCAATGTGGCTGGTTTTGTAGCTGATTACGATGTGCCAAGACACCACCCTCCAAAGAACAACTGATTGAGAAAGAAAGCACTTTACACTATGTTTTTAAGATCCCCCTTGTTTTTTTTGAAACGTGTCCTAGTGAATACATGAATACATGTGTGAAATATCAAACTTATATGTATGCCAAAGACCTTGATCATGTATAAAGGAACTATATATATGCATATTTTTTTTTATACTATAATCCGAATGTTGCTTCTGTTTTAGTTAATTGCATGTAAATGCTCAGTTTAATTTGTGTTACTACCATGCTCTAGTTGTCGTGGATGTGATTTTTGGGAGAAGGTTGGCTATTTCATGATTTGGTTTCATATTGGGTTGTTTGGATGCAGGAAAGGATATGAATGCTTCGAAGCAAACTAGAAGATCACAAGTTCACTTCAAAGATCAGGTCTCTCTCTCTCTCTCTCTCTCTCTCTCCAACTCACATACCCACACAAACATCCTCACAGCTCTGTTATATGGCCTCTCTAGTTACTGTACAAACATTTTAAGTTTTGTTTAATCGGTCACAGGAAAATAGGCACATGTTGGAGCCAAAGGCATTGAAATCAGCAAGCTTGGGAATCTCAGGGAAGGAGACAGTCCATTTTCCAACTACCGAGCCACATCAGTTTCAAGATTCCAAGGCAGTTTCCACTAAAGGTACTTCGAACAGTTCTTCTTCAAGGTCTAATAAAAAAGTCTCTCAAGAACCAAAGGACGCTGCCCAAAAAGATGAATCACAAACACTTGTTGAGGCAGCTGGTGAGATTGTGAACCTGATGGGCAAAGACTATGGGGGAATGGATCAACCTCGCCGCAAGCCCCCAATCAACAATCACAAGCCTACGGATTAAGAAAGAAAGGTTCATATATAGCTGAGTTAGGTTTAGGCTCACAATTTTGCCCCCCAAATAGAATTAAGTGAAGTCTCCTAACAGAACTATTCAATGTTTAAATTAAGAACTATTTATTTATATTTTGTTTTTTTGATGGGTCATAAAGACAAAGCACAGAGTGCAATTTTATTTTTTTTGGGGTTTCTTAGCTTGAAACTAATATGTAAAAACAAGTTAGTGTTGTACATTACAATATGCCTTCATAAGCCTTTACTTGAAGCTGAGCTAGTTTTGTGCAATGATGTATGTATCTATGTATGTAGAACATAATGCCACTAAGTTAAGTTGTTAGCATCTCTTGGTCTGCTTTGAAAATGCTTTCATGTCAAGCATGGCTGAATAGATCATCATGATACTTCAGAGCTTCTTACATAGCTTGCTATGTGCAAGGGCAATGAGGAGCAATGTCAAACCTATTAAAGCCTATAATTTAATTTGTCAAGTGTCTTAGAACATACAACAAATAAAATATACACGTATTAAAAGTCATATATGTGGAAGCACATTGAGATGTGAACAACTGCAATCTTCTTCTTCTTCTTCTTTTTTCTTTTTCTGTTTGCAAACATAAATAATCAAAGGGTACTAGCTTGGAAAAATTAGAGAACCGAACAAGACTTTCCTCTTTGTCTTGTGGTTCACGCAATGGTGATAGCCCATCTCTCTATCATGTGTCTCATGAGATACTACATAGTATCACATAGAGAAGAAAGAAGACCTAATCCTAATTAGAATTCATCAACTTCTGGGTTCCACAACATCTAAAAATACCATGATCCCATGCTACTAAGGTGTACCATAACCCAACACACCTTGTAGATCGCAATATTATTTTATCTTTTACCCGTATTTATCTTTTAAGCTGTATCACTATCATCAACCTGTTATTTTATTAATTCAAAAACAATTTACACAATGAATTTAATCCCACAATACAGGAAAAATTCAATAAAAAAACTTCCCCAAAGAAATCTTCAAATGACAAGGAAACTAGGCAGATAGAGAACTATTGAATCAGTGCAAAAAAGAAAAAAAAAAGAAAAAGAAAGAAGTTCTCTGTGCAAAACTTGTTGCATTATTGTGCCTAAAGAAAAAATAATGAAGGAGCTAGATCAATGGAGAATGCTTGAATGACATTAGACTTGCTGCAACTCATCATATAGATATGCCACCATTAAATTTGTGAGAGCTCCTTGATATTCAGTGGAATGCAAACAGAGGTACCATTGAAACAACTTGTAGCGATCACTGAATTTACTTCTTCGGTAGGATGATAACCGTCCCAGAAGAAGTGTTGGCGTACATTTGTGCATGGCGCTAGCAAGGGAATACAGGTCGCATTTGCAAAAGTAATGCAGCAAGGATTGCTTAAGTCCTTTAGCCCTATAGAAAAACAAAAATTGCAGATATATAGAAATAAATTTGTTTACTCGTAATGATCTTACGAGGAATATTGCTTTGAACAATAAATTTTTGGAGTTTAATTAATTACGTACCATAGCGAGAGGGATTTAGAATGGCATCGTAGCCAAGCCAGTTAGCATGACCAAGGATAAAGGCTGAGCCTTGGAGAGTAGATGTCAAATTTTTTAGCATTGTGGCAAGCTGGTTGTTGAACAAAGACACAGGCTCGTTGAATTCTTCAACACATTTTCCATTGTGTTTATATTTCCCCGTGATATCTGGGATACATCCAATGGGGCCAATTTCGAACATAACTACTTTTCTTGCTCCCAATATATATAACCTCTACAGGTAAAAACAGATAGTAATACATTACTCACTGAGACTATCAATAACTCCGTAGGTCGTGCAAATGTGTTTCGGACCCATAAGATAATTGTTCGTGTAAATTGGAGAGAGAGAGAGAGAGAGAGAGAGAGACCTCAAATTCGTGGGATAGCTCATCAATGAGAAGTTGAGCGAATGATTGAGGAGAGAAACGTTTGCTCGTATCAGAAACATTGGACTGGACGTAGTCGAGGTAGTCATTACTGCCTATAGAGATAAAAAAAATTGACTTTGATAAGTACCATGAAAGCTCTTCTGAGCTTAGATTGTGCCTGGGTAATTCCAATTCCACCGTTTGTTGAAATAAGTTGATCTGATCGTCCAAGTTTAAGCATTTACCCTGCATGCAACAGCAACGATCGATCCATATAATTTGAAATGTGTATATATACACTTATATAAATGCATGATCTAATTATAAGGACCTGAATTTATGTCATTTTCTCTATTCGTAATCAAACCACCTATTGTTAGTATGTTGAAATCTTACAATACGTACAGCTACAAATTTGGACGGATGGGATTGAGAAATCTAAAATTAGTAAGAGTTGGTTAGCCTCCATAAACAAATAAATAAAAAAATGCTAGCCGGGCCAGCCTCGGACCAAACAATAGATCGGTCGAGCTCGGGATGAAGAGGTTAAACTTGACATTGGACCGGGGCGAACTTGGATCAGATACTATCCCTTCGTAATAGAGTCCAAGCCCTGCCCTAGGCTGACTGACCCATGCCATGTCCACCCTAACAGCTTCTTTTGAAACTTGGAGGGGGGAAAAAGAAATAATTAAAAAAAATTCTTTTCTTGTTTAAATCTACCTATGAGGCAAAAGAAAGAAAAAATGAGGAAATGAAGTAAAAAAAAAAAACCAATCACTTTCTTCATTTTTTTTATTATTTTTTTTACAAAATTAAATAAGAAAGAAAAAATATTTTTTCTTTTCCTTCTCTTCCCTCCTCTAAGTTCCTAACAGTCTGTAAGTTGAAGGGTGTGGGGCAAGGGACTACAAGATCTCACCACATTAGTGCCCATTATTATTAGTTAGTATGTAAGTGAAACATTACATTAATTAACTTCAATCCAATAAAACCCAGCAGAAATTAATAACAAAGAAGCCAAGTGTCAGAGGCAATAGATCCAATTGTGAAAGTCTTTTAAGTAACATATCAGAGACAATTATTGGACGATGCACATTGGAATAAAACAATTAACCAATTTCTGTCAAACAGCTCTTGACTTTCATCGCAAGTTCACAAAATTCTTTTGTTTAGCTTTGATTTTTCACAAAAATGGTTGTTTCTATTTTTTTTTCTAATGCTCTATTTAGAACCCGGATTTTCGGTAGAAAAATAAAAATGTGAAGAAAAATATAACAAAATAAAAGAGTATTTTTGTTCTTTTTTTCTTTACATTTTCTTTTTTCTTTACTTTTTCGACCTAAAATCCAGATTTTAAACGAAGCGTAAGGGAATTTAAATTAACTCTTTCAAACGAAGTGTAAGGAAATTTAAATTAACTCTGAAATGTGTGAATTATTATTTAGTACATTGACATTAGTATTTACATGATCCTAATTCCGACAACATTGGCACATGCAAATTTAGATAACTAAACATTCCTACAACTAAACATCACATAGGCATTACAACCCCTTTCATCATGGTCAGATTTTAACAACTGTAGTTCACAAACAGAAAAAATATATTTATAAAAATTATATACCAAATGATATGACTGAGTTTTGACCTATCAATTTAGAATAAAGAATCCATCAAGATAACTTTTAATTATGAAAACACACTACCACATCATTTTAGTAAAATATCATAGAGTCTGTTTGGTACAGTTTTTTTATAGCTTTTTTGGTTTATTAGTAAAAAAAATCTAGATTTTTTATTTTTTTTTACTTTTATAAGTTAAAGATAAGTAAAAAAGTCAAAAAAATTAATTTTTTTACTTATAAGCTAAAAAAAACACTAGATTGAAAAGTCCTACCAAACAGGCCCTATGTATAAAATGGTGCACAATGTTATAGAAGCGAAAGTAGCTTACTTAGAGCTCAATCCAATTGATTTGCTCTTCTTTTTTTGAGTTAAAATTTAAACAAATTGACCATTATTGCCATGGTTTTTGGGAAAAATTACCTTTTATGACAATGAAGTGTGTCCTAGAGCAAGGAGCATTATCATAAATAAAAAAAGGGTGATGGTAATATTATATAAGCAAGATTTAGAATCTTAGATATAGTAATTTAAACCTAATAAAATGGCATATTAATTAGATTGTTCATTGAGGGAAAAAAAAAAAGATCCATCACAATAAATCATAATTGCAAGGCATATAAAGTGAGAGTTGTCAAAGAGAATATATGAAGGCGACGATCTTCGTATTCAGGTGAAGTGGGACCATGAAGGCCAGACGATGTGGGACTTCGCGGTTCCAAAAGTTTAAGGGATTTCAAAACCTAACTCTAATATCATGTTAAGAACTCATAGACTTAACTCAACCCCAAAAAATTAACTTATAAGGTGAGAGTTGTCTAAGAGTATATATGAAAGTGATGGCCTCCGTATTCAAGTGATGTGAGACTTTGTTTACATTATTTTATAAAAATTATATATGCTAACCGTTTTCCAAAAGATCACGATCCCTAACAAAAGTAGCCATCAAGCATGGTTAGAGCCTTTTGTCAATTTTTTTCTTAAAAATGGTTGCTGAACTGTTGGATGTAGTACCACACACACCCAAAAAGAAGAATTCATAGACAAAAGGTTAAAAAAAGAAAATGGTGCAAGTCACCAAAGCTGTATGAAACAGTTGCATGCTTTGATCTCTTACACGATTGCTTCCAGTTTGTGGTAGAATGCCACATGCCCCCGATGCATAATTCAAACCGGTCAGCGTATCTGAACTCCGAGGACTCAGGTATGCCGGAGGCAGTGGTAGCCCAAGAAATTCAGCTACATAACCAAAGCGAAAAGAAAAATGGTGAAGATAAATAGACGATGAAGAAGAAGAAGATAATGACACTAATGATAACAGTAGTAGTAGTGAATTTCAATTCTATCCAATTCAACTGCTGCTGAATTTTCTTGTTCTTATATATATATATATATAATGCATATATATACATTGCAGTAGTTCCGTTGTCCATACCTATGAGATCTGCACCTGTTTTACCATCGGTGAATCTTCTGGTAGGTCGACCACCGTCAAAATCCACACCGTAAGGTAGATAGTTTGCCCTAGCTATAGTTAGCAGGTAGTTGTTGTTGCCACTGTCGAACAATGAATCACCAAAAACATATAAAGCTGGTGCAAGTACTGTTGGAGAATCTGAATTCCCCAAAGGAAAATGAAGTGAAATAATAATCAAAGAGATGAGTAACGTATATCCAAGTTTCTCCCTCATGTTTCTCTTACAAATTCTCGCGAGGAAAAAAGGAAAAAGAAAAAAAGCAAAAGCTGAAAGGAGATGTTTTTCGAAAGAGAAAATGTGGTGGGAATGTTTCCTGGAAAAAAGAGTCGTGGTATGCATGAGGGAGCAATGGGTTGAATGCCCATTTTAAAAGGAAGGTAGAACCTCATGAGAATGATTGGCACATGTCACATACCAGATATTGTGGGGTTTGCTTCCTTTCTAATTCAACTTCACATTATTTTCTTAACCAATAATACATGAGAAGAACATTATTCAATCCCTCCCGAAGAGCTGCAATCTCTGGCTTTGCTGGATCATTATATATATGTATATATACACCTCATGTGAATGTGAACAAACAAAAAGATTTCTCATCAAAAACGTCATGGTGCCGCTCAAAATTATGAATCACAAAGACTTCTTGAGGCAGCTGAAACACTTAAAAACTTTTTGGAGAATTCTTTAATCAAGAAGGGAATTATTAGATATGGCAACATAATGGATAGCAATACAACTAGCATATACACACATATAGACTTTGAGGCTTCTTTATAGGCTCATGAAAATTGTCTAATTAAACAAAATTTGAGACCGTTTTGTATATCTGAAAAAGATCTCTATAAAGAGCGTTTGTAGCACTATTATTGTAACTTAATATAAAGTATAAAAAGAAGGAGAAAGAGCTGAAGAAGAATCTTAGAGAGAGAAGAATATAAATGTATCATAATGCACTGTAAATTGTTGTTTTACATCACTTTTTTCTTTTTTCTTTTTCTGGTGTGTGCTCGCGTTTTTTTTCATCCAATGTAACCCAAGCCGCAAATCCCCAACATAGTTAATGGGCCATTGAAATATCCAGACCTAGCCCATTTTTGGACGGCCCAATTTTTTTGACTTGCTAACTATTAACTGCGGAAGTATAGCTTTCCTATCCAAGCCTAATAAAAAAAAGTCCAAGCCCACCCCAAAATGTTTTATTTACAATGAATTTATTATAAATACACCTCTAAATTATGACTCAATATCATTATACCTCTTTAAATTGTAAAATGTAATAAGTTGACTCTTGAAGTACCAATTTGTATCAATCAACCTTTTTCGTTAGCAATTAATTTGCAAAAATAGATAAAAAATTGTTATTTGACTTGTACATGTTAACAAAAGTATAGTTTTATACCTAAATTGATCTTATATTGTTATAAAAATTGTTTAATGACTAAAATGTTCCTTGAAATGACATGTAAACAAAGAGATAAAATAAGAAATATTTCAATTAGACAATTATTACAAAAAGAGATTGTAATTTATGTATAAAATGTACTTTTGTGAAGATGTACAAGTTACATGATAAATTTTCATCTACTTTCCTAACTAATTACTAATATATTGCTAGAAAAATGAGTTGATTGATACAAATTAATAGTTCAGGAGGTCAATTTGTTATGTTTTAGAGTTTAGAAAAATATAATGATACTGAATCATAGTTTAAAAATATACTTATAATCAACCAATTTAAAATCTAATTAATAAAACCACAGGGAGTCTAGAAGCTGCGGCTGCCACAGGCCCACAACAGGTGATTTTATTAAAAATTATTTTACCCTTAAATTTCGTTCAAATAACTAGGCGTATTAAATTTCTCTGTAAAAAATTTTAGTTCCATATCAAACATATGAAAAATTAAGAAAAATAAATTTTTTCCTGCCAAATGTGTTTTAGGAAAAAATTGTCTTCTAAGAATTTATTTTACCGTGAAATAAACGGAGCCTAAGAACTCTGTTTTGCCAACGGTCCAAGCATGTTTGGCCCTTGCCACACAACAACATTATCAGCACAATAGTGTGAGAAGCATTTGTTTTCTACTCTGGTAGAAGTTCAACGGCTAATTCAATTCAAGAAATTTCAAATTTCGTACCAACTTTTGCGTTCACTCTAACGGAAGTCAAATTTTGTATGCGAAAACTGGATCAGTCAAATGAAGTGCAATACACAGATGAGTGAATCCTTAAATTAACCATTGTCGGGAAAAATCGTCAGGAAGAGCAAGTATGACCACTTCCTGATTTTCTGTCTAGAACCAAGCCACCCATCTCTCCAATTTGATTTTGAACCCATGAACCTTCCTATTCATCTCCAAACCCTATATTATGGTAGAATATCTTTGACCCAAACAAATCCCAAAACCCAAACGTTTCTTTCTCTCTCTCCCAAAATAACAAAATCCTATTTTTTTTTTTTTTCTTTTTCTATTGAGTACCTAACCTTGGGATGAAGTCATAAAACAGGTTTTGGTATCATTGCTCCTTAATTTGCAATGGATATGTAATTTGACCACATAGCAAGTTAGCTGCAACATTAGTCCAGATTGAACTCTGAAATCTACAGGAGTATGTATAACTATAAAGTAGGCCCCACTGGCCAATTCTGACCTAAGATGACCTCTCCAGTATAGTTAATCAAGGCCAATAGTTCTGGCTTCATTGCACATCAGGTTTTGGTAATGCTCTTTAGTTTGGATCAAGGATTAGTGAGGGAAAAGAAAAATAAAAAGAATATAAAATTACATGATATGTTTTTTTAAAAAAAATAGAAGGTAAAAGAATATAATAAAAAAAATTAAAATATGTCATTTTGTTCTCTCTCTTTTTTTTTTTTTTTTCTCTTTTTCCTTGATAAATTTGAATTTCAAACTATTTTGGCAAAATTGCATCCATGGGATTCAACTGCGTTAGGCTTACTTAGCCACTTTTTCTTGGCCACCGATGACTCCTTCTCCAACCTTACTGTTCGGCAATCGTTTGGGAGCCTTGGCCTGCCATCGCCGGTTTCCAAGTCCACAACCCCGCCATCATTGATCTTTCCCCTTATTAATGCTTACCAGGTAATTTTCTTCTCTTTTCTTTTCCAGAAAAATTGGAATTCACGTACAGGAAGGGAAACAAAAGAAAGAAAACAAGAATGAAGCTTTTTGTTTTGCTCATTTCCTTTACCTGTTTAATCAAACCACACATGTTACGAACATATGCAGAGGACACAAAAGATTAGTGATGAGCTAAATCAATAAAGGGTAACCAAACACAAGATTGATATGAAATTTCCATCCATTTGATAAGTTCTTGAGTCTGGATACTTCTCTGGAAAATCATATCCAGTTATTAAATTCAGTAAGTGGACCTCAAAAGTTAGTAAACAGTCCATTTTCCTAGTACCGAGCCACATCAGTTTCAAGATTCCAAGGCAGTTTCCACTAATGGCACTTCGAACAGTTCTCCTTCAAGGTCTAATAAAAAAGTCTCTCAAGAACCAAAGGATGCTGCCCAAAAAGATGAATCACAAACACTTGTTGAGGCAGCTGGTGAGATTGTGAACCTGATGGGCAAAGACTATGGGGGAATGGATCCACCTCGCTGCAAGCCCCCAATCGACAATCACAAGCCTACTGATTAAGAATGGTTCATATAGAGCTGAGTTAGGTTAGCTGAATTAAGTGAAGTCTCCTAACAGTACTATCTAAAGTTTGAATTAACAAGAACTATTTGTTTTGTTTTTTTGATGGGCCCTAACGACGAGCACAGAGTGCTGTTTTTTTCCCCCCCTCCTTAGCTTGACATTAAGATGTAGAAACAAGGTAGTGTTGTACATTACAATATGCTTTCATAAAGCCTTTGTTTGAAGCTGAGCTGGTTTTGTGCAATGATGTATGTATCTAATATCTATGTATGTATACCATAATTCTACTAAATTAAGTTGTGAGCATCTTTTTGACTGCATTGAAAATGCTTTCATGGACATCAAACATGGCTGCATATATATAGATCATCATGATATTTCAGAGCTTCTTGCATAGCTTGCTATGAGCAAAAATGGGCAATGAGGAGCAATGTGAAACCTATGAAAGCCTCTAATTTAATTTGTCAAGTGTCTAGAACATACAACAAATAAAATATACACATGTTAAAGGGCATATCTGCGGAAGCACGAATACCTGCAATCTTCTTCTTTTCTTTTCTTTTCCCCCCTCTTTTTTTTGCAAACACGAGGACCGAATAACTTCTCAAAGACAAGACGTTTCCTCTCTCTATATATATCTGCGTGGCTCGCACAATGGTATGAGGCTATCACTGTATCATGAGAAGACCTAATCCTAATTAGAATAACCCTAAGAAGTCTAATCTCTCCCATGAAGTATCCAAGCTACTAAAGTGTACCACAACCCAGTAGACCTTATACATCAGAACATTATTTTGGCTTTTCCAGTAGTTATCTCTTAGGCAATATCTTCAACTTGTTATTTTATTAATTCAAAAACAATTGCATAATGAATACATGTAATCCCACAATACATGAAAGATTCAACAAAAACTTTCTATAGAAATCTTCCAATGACAAGGAACGTTCTCTACGCAAAGCTTGTAGCATTATTGTGGGGAAAGGGAAACATAATGAAGGAGATCAATCTAGAATATGCTTGAATGATATTAGCTAGACTTGCTGCAACTCATCATATATATATATATATATATATGCCATCATTAAATTTGTGAGAGCTCCTTGATATTCTGTGGAATACAAACAGTGGTATCATTGAAACAACGTGTAACGATCAGTGAATTTGCAGCTTCGGTAGGATGAAAACTGTCCCAGAAGTAGTGTTGGGGTACGTTTGGGCACGGGGCTAGCAAGGGAGTGCAGGTCCCATTTGCAAAGGTAATACAGCACGGATTGCTCGAGTCCTTTAGACCTAAAGAAATAAATAATTACAGATGGAAACAAATTAGTTTACTCATTAGGATCGATCTTATGAGGAATGTTTTGAACAAGAAATTCTGAAGTTTACCATAGCGAGAGGGATTTAGAATAACATCATAGCCAAGCCAGTAAGAATGACCAAGGATAAAGGCTGAGCCTTGGAGAGTGGATGTCAAATTTTTGAGCATTATAGCAAGCTGGTTGTTGAACAAAGACACAGGCTTGTTGAATTCTTCAACACATTTTCCATTGTGTTTATATTTCCCCGTGATAGCTGGGATACATCCAATGGGGCCAATTTCAAACATAACTACTTTTCTTGCTCCCAATTTGTATAATCTCTGCAGGTAAACAAATAGTTAAATATATTAACTATTTGGTGGCGCCTCTCACTGAGACCATCAACAAAACTTTTGTGTTACCCTCCCATACACATTATATATAGTGTATATATATATAATGTTCCGAAAAGATTTATTCTGTTGACACCCCCACAATTTAAAATCCTTTTTAAGACTTTAACGCAATAAAACATTAATATTTTTGTATAGTAAATTGTGGGTCATACTTATTATTTTTGTATATGCTAACCCAATAAAATAAACAATCAATGGGTTTCTATTGTGCATCAATCCAACAAAAAGTTGTCTAATGTACTATTTTTATTTTTTGTTGGAATAGAAATTTTTGGGGATTCGTTCATTCTCCAAAAGTTTGTTTGGTATAACTTTTTTTTAAATTTATTTTACTTTTTTAGCTTATAAGCAAAAATATAATTTTTTTTTTTAGCTTTCTTGCTTTTATAAGCTAAGACTAGCAAAAAAGAGCAACAAAAAAAAAAAAACTGAAAAAAATTAGTTTTTTTTGCTTATAAGTCAAAAAAATCAAGCCAAAAAAACTTAAAATAAACTCTGCCAAATGGACCCTAAGTTATTTCATAGGTGAGCTGTGCATTTTTGTTGTTATATTTTCTTTTTATTTATAGATTACACTCTTTTGGTGCTTTATATATATACACACACTTCTTTGCCATTAAAAAGAAATAATTGAAATGTACTAATAAACAATTAAATTGTCTTTTTCTTTTATATTTTGTTGAGCTTGAATAGAAACTTGTTTTTATTTTTCACGCAAAAATTTAGTATTGCATCTTAATATAATTCTCATTCTTGAATTTAAAAATGTATGCAAAGAAAACATAAAATATATAAATGCTATCACTATGTAAATATTTGTTTTTAAGCTCTTACACCTCCATAACAAAATCTTAATTCTGCCCTGAACATAGCACTAGGAGAATGTGTATTTTTGTGTGTCCTAATAGGTCACGCACATGTTTTTCGGTCCCATAAGATAATTGTTGGTATAAATTGGTGACAAAGTTCGAATTTACCCTGTATGAGAGAGAGAGAGAGAGAGAGAGAGAGAGAGAGAGAGAGAGAGAGAGAGAGAGGCTTACCTCAAATTCCTGGGATAGGTCATCAATGAGAAGCTGAGCAAAGGATTGAGGAGTATAAAGCTTGCTCGTATCAGAAACATCGGGCTGGACGTACTGGAGGTAGTCATTACTGCCTATAGCGATCACAAAAATTGACTTTGATAAGTACCCTGAAAGCTTTTCCGAGCTTTGATAGTGCCTGGGTAACTCCAATTCCACCGTTCGTTGAAACAAGTTGACCTGATCTTCCAAGTTTAAGCATTTACCCTGCATGAAACAGCCACGATATATAATTGATATGAAATGTGTACATATATATATATATATATACATGCATGATCTAGCTATAAGATCTGAATTTATGTCATTGTCTCTATATATGGGTAATCAAACAACTTGAAACTTGGAACTGAATCAAGACAACTTCGGCCGCTTGATGTTAGTATGTTGAAATCTCTCAAATTACAAATTTGGAAGGATGGATTGAGAAATCTAAAATTAGAGTCCATTATTGTTAGTTAGTAAGTAAAATTAATTAATTAATTTCAATTTAACAATTAAAACCCAGCAGAAATTAATAACAAAGAAGCAAAGTGAGTTTTGACCTATCACTTTAGTACAAAGAATACATCAAGATAATTTTTAGTTACGAAAATGTACTATCCATCATTCTGGTATAAAAATTTTGCAAGAATAAAATATTCTTTTGTGTTAAAATTTAAACAAATTGACCGTTAGTGCTATGGTTTTAGGAAAAAATTATCTTTTATGACAATGAAGTGTGTCCTATAGCAAGGAGCATTGTCATCAATAAAAAAAAAAAAAAGTGATGGTAATAGCATATAAGCAAGATTTAGATATAGTAATTTAAACCGAACACTATGGAACAGTTGCATGCTTTGATCCCTCTTACACGATTGCTTCCAGTTTGTGGTAGAATGCCACATGCCGCCGATGCATAATTCAAACCGGTCAGCGTAGGTGAACTCCGATCAGGACTCAGGTATGGTGGAGGCAGTGGCAGCCCAAGAAATTCAGCTACATAACCAAAGCGGAAACAAAAACTGTGAAAATAGATGATGATGATGGTGACGACGACAACTATAATAGTAATGCATTTCTATTCCGTTACATTTGTTGCAAAGTTTGATGGATATTCAATTTTTTCAGACTCAACTGCTGCTGAATTTTCTTTTTAATTTTTTCTAAATAAGTTGCATACATACATACATACATACATATATATATATATATAGACATTGCGGGTGTTACATAGTCCATACCTATGAGATCTGCACCTGTTTTACCATCGGCGAATCTTCCGGTAGGTCGACCTTCGGGAAAATCCACACCATAAGGTCGATATTTTGCCCTAGCTATGGTTAGCAGGTAGTTGTTGTTGCCACTGTCGACCAATGAATCACCAAAAACATACAAAGCTGGTGCAAGTGTTGCTGGAGATTCTGAATTCCCCAAAGGAAAATGAAGGAAAATAATAAGCAAATAGATGAGCAACGTATGTCCAAGTTTCTCCCTCATGTTTCTCTTACAAATTCTTGCTGAGGAAAAAAAAAAAAAGAAGCAAAAGCTGAAAGGAGATGTTTGGCGAAAGAGAAAATGTGGTGGGAAGATTTCCTGGAAAAAAGAGTCGTGGCATGCATGAGGGAGCAATGGGTTGAATGACCATTTTAAAGGGAAGGTAGAACCTCATGAGAATGATTGGCACATGCCACATACCAGATATTGTGGGGTTTGCTTCCTTTCTAATTCAACTTCACATTATTTTCTTAACCAATAATAGATGAGAAGAACATTATTTAATCCCTCCCGAAGAGCTGCAATCTCTGGCTTTGCTGGATCATTATATATACGTATATATACACCTCATGTCAATGTGATCAAACAAAAAGATTTCTCATCAAAAACGTCATGGTGCCGCTCAAAATTATGAATCACAAAGACTTCTTGAGGCAGCTGAAACACTCAAAACTTTTTGGAGAATTCTTTAATCAACAAGGAAATTATTAGAAGCGGCAGCATAATGGATAGTAATACAGCTAGCATATACACACACAGACTTCGAGGCCTCTTTATAGCCTCCAGGAAAATTGTCTAATTAAACACAATTAGAGACCGTTTTGTATATCTGTAAAAAATCTCTATAAAGAGCGTTTGTAGCACTACTATTGTAACTTAATAGAAAGTATAAAAAGAATAAGAAAGAGAAGAATAAGAATCTTAGAGAGAGAAGAATATACATATCACAAGACGCTGTAAATTGTTGTATTACATCACTTTTTTGGTTTTTTCATTTTTGGTGTGTGCTTGCGTTTCTTTTCATCCCATGTACCCCAGGCCCCAGTCCCCAACATAGGGAATGGGCCACTGAAATATCCAGGCCTAGCCCATTTTTGGACGGCCCAATTGCTTTGACTTAACAATTGCGCAGGCAGTGCTTTCTTGTCCAAGCCCACCCCATAATGTTTAATTTAAAATGGGTTTGAACTAGAGCCGGCAAAGCAAATCCATAAATATCAAATCGTCCACGTCCTCTCATGTTTAATAGGTATTGGGTCCAGCAATTATAATAAACGGGTTTTTATTGGGCTAGTAATAAAATACTTACTCATAAATGAACTTAAAATGGGTTCATCTATCAGACCCATTACACACCCAATTAAAGAAACCCAAGGAAATCCAAACAAATCCAAAGCCTAATCCTCTTTGTATTACTGATTAGGGCTTTTCAAAAGTTCTCTCCCCTCTTGCTCTCTCTCTCTCTCTCTCTCTCTCTCTCTCTCTCTCTCTCTCTCAACAGAGCAGCTTCCTAATATTCTAGAGAAAATCCAAAAACACAGAGATGGATGTCCACATCGTCAATGATGAAGTGACTATCAAACTCTCTCCGCACAAGAAAATCAATTACTTGCTGCTGCCTGTGTCGAAAGTCCTCTATGAGCTTTAGCTGGATATCCACCATGTTGCTGGTGGGCTTGTTGATGATAACCACAATTTTATGTTCAATAGCAAGGTGAATATGTTCTTCACATTTCCAATCAATTTCACTTTGATTCAGTTTGGCATATGGTGGGTTTAACAGTATATATATATAATATTATATGTCTTGGTTTTGATCATGTTAGCAGATGTGTGAAGGTTCTTTTGTCTATGCTAATGCAAACTCATTGAGGTTGTGGACAAACATTAGCTATTAGTCAACAAGAAAGCTTCTATGATTTGGTTCTCCTTTTTGTCTCTGAATTGACTGATAAATTAGTGAGTATTAGTAAATATCAAAGTTAGTAGAAGGTTATTATATTATTATGCTTAATGTGGTGGTGTTTTTATTTATTTATGTGGTTATGTGGATTATTTTAATATTAGGCTTAATTATTTTGCGATAGCAATTTTTTATTTTACGTCATTTACATATGGAATATGAGACCCTAATGGTTTTTATTTTTGTTTTTATACTCCTAAACAAGGGCTTAGGTTCTAAAAAAAAAAAAGGTGAGATATGGGCAAACGGGTTGGATTTGGGTTCATGGGTTTGGGTTGACCCATATCCAACCCGCCCATTATTGACCCGTCCTTTAAATGTGTAAATTTGGATTGAACCCTTCTAAATCACAACTCATTTAAAACCTGCCTAAACCCGTCCATTTGTCACCCCTAATTTGAACTATAACTCAGTATCACTATGCCTCTCTAAACTCTAAAACGTAACAAGTTGACCCCTGAGTTATCAATTTGTATCAATCAACCTCTTCTGTTAGTAATTCGTTAGAAAAAAGGATAAAAAAATTATTATTTGACTTGTACATGTTAACAAAAGTATAGTTTTATACCTAAATTGATCTTCTCTTGTTATAAAAATTTCCTAATGATTGAAATGTCTCTTGAAATAACATGTAAATAAAGAGATAAAATAAGGAGTACTTTAGTTATTAGACAATTATTACAAAAAAAATTAATATTTTTGTATAAAATGAACTTTTGTGAAAGTGTACAAGTTACATAAATTTTGTGAAGAAAATTAATAAATTTTCTTCTACTCTCCTAACTAATTGCTAATATATTATTAATAGAAGGGGTTGATTCATAAAAATTGATTGTTCAAGGAGTCAATTTGTGATGTTTTAGTGTTTAGAAAAACATAGTGATATTGAAAGTCATAATTTAAGAGCGTGTTTATAATCAACTCATTTAAAATCTAATAAATAAAACCCCGGAGAGGCTGCGAGCTACGGCTGCTACAGGCTCACAACAGGTGATTTTATTAAAAATTATTTTACTCTTAAATTTTGTCCAAATAACTAGGGGTATTAGAATTTCTCTGTAAAATTTTTTAGTTCCATATCAAACATATGAATAATTAAGAAATATAAAATTTTTCCTGCCAAATGTTTTTTAGGAAAAAATTGTGTTCTAGGAATTTATTTTACTGTGAAATAAACGGAGCCTAAGGTACCTATGAAGAACTATGTTTTGCCTACGGTCCAAACATGTTTGGCCCTTTCCACACAATGGCATTATCAGAACCAGTGTGATAAGCATTTGTTTTCTACTCTGGTAGATGTTCAATGGGTAATTCAGTTCAAGAAATTCCAAATTTCGTGTCAACTTCTGCGTTCACTCTAATTGCGAAAGTTGGATCAGTCAAATGAATGCAATACGGACAGCACCAAAATGTAGATGAGTGAATTCTTGAAGTAACCATTGTCGAAAAAAATCGTCAGGAAGAGGAACTGTGACCACTTCTTGATTTTCTGTCAGGAACCAAGCTACCCATCTCTCCAATTTTTCATATCGTCTATATGTTTGAATCCATGAGTCTTCCTATTCATCTCCAAACCCTAAATTATAGCTGAATATCCTTGACCCAAAGAAATCCCAAAACCCAAAGTTTCTTTCTCTCTCTGCCATAATAACAAAATCCTATTTTTTCTTTATTCTAGTGACTACCTAACCTTGGGATGAAGTCATGAAAAAGGTTTTGGTATCACTGCTCCTTAATTTGCAATGGATATATATATGGTTTGACGATATAGCAAGTTAATTGTGACATTAGTCCAGCCTGAACTCTGAAGCCTACAAAAGGAGTATATGTAAATGTAAAGTAGGCCCTACAGACCAATTCTGACCTAACATGACCTCGCCAGTATAGTTAATCAATGCCAATAGTTCTGGCTTCATTGCACATCAGGTTTTGGTAATGCTCTTTAGTTTGGATCAAGGATTAGTGAGGAAAAAGAAAAATAAAAAGAATATAAAATTACATGATACGTTTTTTTAAAAAAAATAGAAAGTAAAAGAATATAATAAAAAAAATTAAAATATGTCATTTTGTTCTTTTTTTTTATCTTTTTATTTTCTTTTTCCTTGATAAATTTGAATTTCAAACTATTTTGGCAAAATTGCATCCATGGGATTCAACTGCGTTAGGCTTACTTAGCCACTTTTTCTTGGCCACCGATGACTCCTTCTCCAACCTTACTGTTCGGCAATCGTTTGGGAGCCTTGGCCTGCCATCGCCGGTTTCCAAGTCCACAACCCCGCCATCATTGATCTTTCCCCTTATTAATGCTTGCCAGGTGATTTTCTTCTCTTTTCTTTTCCAGAAAAATTGGAATTCACATGCAGGAAGGGAAACAAAAGAAAGAAAACAAGAATGAAGCTTTTTGTTTTGCTTATTTCCTTGACCTGTTTAATGAAACCACACATGTTACGTACATATGCAGAGGACACAAAAGATTAGTGATGAGCTAAATCAATAAAGGGTAACCAAACACAAGATTGATATGAAATTTCCATCCATTTGATAAGTTCTTGAGTCTGGATACTTCTCTGGAAAATCATATCCAGTTATTAAATTCAATAAGTGGACCTCAAAAGTTAGTAAACAGTCCATTTTCCAAGTACCGAGCCACATCAGTTCCAAGATTCCAAGGCAGTTTCCACTAAAGGCACTTCGATTTTGAATTGGTTCGTAGCTGAGTAAGGTTTAGGCTCACAATTTTGGCCCCAATACAAGTGAAGTCTCCTAACAGTAGTATTTAAAGTTCAAATTAACAAGAACTATTAGTTTTGTTTTGTTTTTTTTATGGGTCATAAAGACAAAGCACAGAGTGCTGTACATTACAATATGCCTTCATAAGACTTTACTTGAAGTTAAGCTAGTTTTGTGCAATGATGTATATGCATCTATGTATGTATAGCATAATGCTTCTAAGTTGTGAGCATTTGTTTTGGCTGCATTGCAAATTCTTTCATGTCAAGCATAGCTGAATAGATCACCATGATACTTGAGAGCTTCTTGCATAGCTTGCTATGTGAAAGGGCAATGACAATGGCGGAGCCAAAAAATTTGTTCAGGGGCACACACTAATCACCACCTCTAAGGAGTCATTTATAATTTTTTAAGGGGGGGCATTCATCATTTTTAGGAGGCCAAAGAGAGAAAATTTTCTAAAATTATAGATAAAAAAAAAATTTCAAAAATTGAGGGGGCACTTGCCCCCTAAGCTCTTAATAGCTCCGCCCCTCCAACGAGGAGCATTGTCAAACCTATATATTAAAGCCTCTAATTTAATTTGTCAAGTGTCTAGAACATACAACAGAGAAAGTATATACACAAATATTAAAAGCATATCTGCGGAAGCACATTGAGATGTGAATAAATACAATTTTCTTCTTCTTCTTCAATCTTCTTTTTTGCAAACACGAATAAACAAAGACTAGGTAGGAATATTATTCGATCATCTTAGAGGACCGAATAAGTTCTCAAAGCCGAGATTCTACTCTCTCTCTCTAGATATATACATATATATATATATATATCTGACTGTGTGGCTTACACAATGGTGTTAGACTATATCTCTGTATCATGTATCTTATGAGATTTCACATAATATTATATATATAGAGAGAGAAGAGAGAATACCTAATCAACTTCTGTGTTCCACCACATCCAAAATTAGCATGAACCCAAGCTACTAATTAAGGTGTACCATAACAAAGTAGACCTTATAGATCCCAATATTATTTTGGCTTTACTGGTAGTTATCTTTCACGCTATATCATCAACCTGCTATTTTACTAATTAAAAAAAAAATTACACAATGAATCTTCGCACAATACAGGAAAAATTCAACAAAAAAACTTCCCAAAGAAATATTCCAATACTAGGCAGGTAGAGACCTTTTGTATCAGTGCAAAAAAAAAAAAAAAAGTTCATTATGCAGAACTTGTAGCAATGTTATTGTGATACAGGAGAAAAATGATGAATTAAGGAGCTAGATCAATCGAGAATGCTTGATTAAACTTGTTTGCAATTCATCATATATATGCCACCATTAAATTTGTGAGAGCTCCTTCATATTCAGTGGAATGCAAACAGAGGTACCATTGAAACAACTTGTAGCGATCACTGAATTTAAAGCTTCAGTAGGATGATAACCGTCCCACCAGTAGTGTTGGCGTACATTTGGGCACCGTTCTAGCAAGGGAATACAGATGGCATTTGCCAAGGTATTGCAGCAAGGATTGCTCGAGTCCTTTAGCCCTAAAGAAAAAAAATTAAGATGGAAATAATTAGTTTACCCTTAACAATCTTACGATCAAGGAATGCTTTGAACAAAAATTTTTGAAGTTCAATTACCATAGCGAGAGGGATTTCGCATAGCATCGTAGCCAAGCCAGTTAGAATGACCCAGTATAAAGGCTGAGCCTTGGAGAGTGGATGTTAAATTTCTCAGCATTGTCGCAAGCTGATTGTTGAACAAAGACACATAATTGTTGAATTCTTCAACACATTTTCCATCGTGTTTATATTTCCTTGTGATTACTGGGATACAACCAATGGGGCGAATTTCAAACATAACTACTTTTCTTGCTCCCAAATTATATAACCTCTGCAGGTAAACAAGCACGTCCTTAGCGGCAGAAGTAGGAAATTTACATAGACAACAACTATTTAATAAAAACTCATGATTTTTCACTTAACTTTCCTGTATAAGTATACTGTATATGTACAAGTCTGTACACATAACATAAAATGGATCTTTAATGCATAATAACTGTTTAAGAGGGCCTTTTATAAATTTTAGAGAGGCAAAGTTGAGAAATTTTTAAAAATTTTAAATAAAAATTCAATTTTCCCAAACTTTAGAGGGCCCCCCCGGCCCCCCAAAAAAAAGGTTTGCATTGGCTCCGCCCTTGCACTCTCTGAGACTATTAACAACATTAGCACTAGGAGAACGTGTATTTTTGTGCATCTCATTAGGTTGGACATATGTGTTTTGAACCCATATAAGATAATTGTTCATGTAAGACATTGGTGAATATGTTCAAATTTACCCTATGAGAGAGAGAGAGAGAGAGAGGCTCACCTCAAGAGCGTGGGAGAGCTTATCAATGAGAAGTTGAGCAAATGATTGAGGAGTGTAAAGTTTGCTTGTATCAGAAAGATCTGGCTGGACGTAGTAGAGGTAGTCATTATTGCCTATATAGACCAAGAAAATTGACTTTGATAAGTACCCTGAAAGCTCTTCCGAGCTTTGATTGTGTCTGGGTAATTCAAATTTCACCGTTCGTTCAAATAAGTTGATCTGATCGTCCAAGCTTAAGCATTTACCCTGCATGCAACAGCAACGATATTATATATATATATATATATATATTACATGCATCATGAAGCTATGAAGATATGAATTTATGTCATTTTCTCTATGCTAATCAAACAACTTTAAACTTAATTAGAACTAAAAAAATCATGACAACTTTGACGAGTTGTTGGTAGTTTGTTGAAATCTCACAGTTCATCCAGTTACAAATTTGGAAGGATGGTTTGAGAAATCTAAAATTAGGATCCATCACAAGTACTACTAACACATTATTTGGAATAAAATTAATCATTTGGGCTAATCAAAGAGGTGTTTAGCCCCTCCATTAGAAAACAGGAAGGTCTCTCTCTTTGGGGTAAGGTTGATATCTTTTTTTTTTTGAGCAGCTAAAAATGAAATTTATTAGATTTAAACAAGGATTACACCCTGAGATAAGATCAGGCAGAGAGACAACAAGCAAACTGTTCAAAACCTCAACAGAGAAAAATGCAAAATAACCATGACTCAAAAAGCAAAACGCATAGCAGTTGATGAGCTACCAACACTACTGAAACACTTACAACCAAAACAAAAATCACCAAAACATCTCCCCTGCTTTAAATTCTCAAATGCCTAACACCCTTCAAAGAATAAAAAACATCAGCTATTGAGAAAGAGGACTTAAGATTTTCTACTTTAACCCATTGAACTGCTTGAATGATAGTATTGTCAAAGACTTCCTCCCATCTGGCTGCAACACATTAAAAATAAAATCATTTCTTGCCTTCCAATTATGCCATGTGACAGCAAGAAATAAGGCCTCCCATAAACTTTTCTCAACATTATTGAACTCTAAAGTTATCCACCTCTGCAAATGGTTTAACAAGCTATTTAAGCTTACCCATTCTAGATTCCACCATTTAAAAATCTTGCACTACAGATTCCATGAGAAAAAGCAATTTAGTAACAAATGATTTGGGTCTTTTTCAGCTATATTACAGAATGTGATGGGGACCGATCAGGACCCCCAACAATGGACTGACCGTGACTAAGCAGATAATGGCCGACCACGACCATGACCAACCACAACTGAGCAGACCATGACCATGGCTGACCAAGAATGAGCAGACCATGGCTGACCGCGACTATGGCCGACCATGACCGAGCAGGCCATGGCCGATCACGACCAAGCATACTATGGCTGATCACGACCATGGCCGACCATGCCGAGCATGACCGAGCTGGCCATATCCTGAGCAGACCTTGTGGGACGGTGTCGATCATTTCCGCTCACCTGCCTCGCTAGTGGGGGTACTGACAACCCAATCATGATAGCGTGCTCCCAACTCCAGGACCTCGCGTGTAGCAAGAAGTAGTCACCTTCTCCACTGGGACACGCGTCAAAGGGAGCGTCACGTGTGGGGTTGGACAACCACTCCCCCCACTATCCTGCCACCGCTCTGACCCTCCAACTAGAGGCCGCCACGTGAAGAGACAACCATCTCTGTATATGCAACGCCCTCCTAGGGTTACTGAGAGATGGACCCATATAAAAGGGAAACTCATATTTTCCAACAAGGTACGCAAACACAAACCCTAGCAAAAACTCTGTTGAAATATCTCCAGAAACCTAATTTAGGCATCGAAGTGCCCTTGGCAGGCATCCACCGGTGCCCTTCACCCTTTTCCCTTTTCAGATTATTGGAGCTGATTGTTGCTGGCTTGGAGACCGACTTACTGCATTATCAGTTGGCGCCATCTGTGGGAACAATTGATTTCATTTTCATGGTTGTAACCAGATCCGACACTTCATACCTACCCCCACCGATGGATGACCAAAATACGAACAGACTCACAGCCCTTGAAACCTAAATGGCCGATGTGATGGCCAATATGCAAATGCTGATCACCCAGAACAAGGAGTTGTTTCAACAACTCCCTGTTACCTCAAGAGGAGGCCAACCACCTCGAGTTCAGCCAGAAGATGGAGGAAGAGGCAATGCCAGCAGGATAATGAACGAAGACCTCGTTTTTCCAGGCAATGACGCGTTACCCCTTAAGGGCGCGCTACCTCCCTGAAACGGTGGAGCCCAACCGGAGGAAGCACAGAATCAAGCCCCAAGTTCGCACCTGCGACATCACCCCCAACACACCGAGGTTGGAGAAAGAATGAACAACCCCCCAACCTGGGATGAGCGTTTCAGAGTGCTCCAAGCCCAGATGACCAAAGTCATGGAGGTAGTGAAGACCAGGACTCCCAACACCGTTGAAGAATTAGTGAACAGAACTGATTCCCCTTTCACTCAGGCAGTGATACGAGTCCCCTTACCACCCAAGTTCAAGATGCCAATTGTAGAGATGTTCGATGGGACTAAAGACCCGTTGGATCATCTAGAAACCTACAAGGCCTTGATGCAGCTACAGGCTGTCTCAGATGAGATCATATGCAGAGCCTTCCCAATCACTCTCAAAGGAGTAGCTAGAGTATGGTTCAATCGAATTCAACCCTCCACTGTTAGCTCCTTCGTTCAGCTTAGCAAACTGTTTGTCGGATACTACATTGAAGCCCAAAGGCAAAGGAAACCGGCCACCAGCCTACTTAACGTGAAGCAGAAGAAAGATGAAACCCTTCGTGAGTTTGTCACCAGGTTTAACCTGGAAACCCTTGAAGTAGATGATGTTGATGATAAGGTCACAGTCACGGCTTTTATAAGTGGGGTCAGGACCTACAAGTTCATGTTTTCGTTGGCAAAGGAGCCTCCTAAGACTATGACAGATCTTATGATCAGAGTCCAAAAGCATATGAACGCAAAAGATATGATGAACGCGTGAAGAGAGCGTGATGACGGGACTTCACCAGAAAGGAAACCTACAAACTGAAGGGCTTGAGCACCCACCCATAGCATGCTGAGCATCTAAGGAAGTATTATGCGTAAGTGATTTCTTTTTATTTGAATGTACAACAATTGTAAAAAGTGAGCACCTGATATCATAAAAAGTGATTTCTTCTACAAGTGTGGGTCCATCTACAATAGCGAGTTCATCTACAACTTTGAGTTTGCCTATAAATCTCTTTGTTTGCAAACTCTTTAACATCTTCCTTGCAAGGGCATCAACAAAATAATAAGAAAGCGACAAAAGCCTTGCTCAGGCCCAGGCCGAGCAGGCAAAGGCTTTATGCCCATTCAACATGAGAAAGCGAAAAAAGCCCTGCTTAGGCCTAGGCCGAGCAGGCAGAGGCTTTATGCCCATTCGACATGTGAAAGCGACAAAAGCTCTGCTTAGGCCCCATTCGACTTGTGAAAGCGACAAAAGCCCTGCTCAGGCCCATGCTGAGCAGGCAAAGGCTTTATGGCCATTCGACATGAGAAAGCAACAAAAGCCTTGCTCAGGCCCAAACCGAGCAGGCAAAGGCTTTATGCCCATTCGACATGTGAGAGCCACAAAAGTCCTGCTCAGGCCCAGGCCGAGCAGATAGAGGCTTTAAACCCAATCTAAAAACTCAAGCAACAAAAAGTCATAACTAGAGCATCCACTCTAGCTCTGCCAACCATGGCTAATCGACTAGAGTATCCGTGCTGATTATCTACACGCATTTTTGCTGACTACCTGCGCTGGCCAAATTTCAAAACCGACTATATAAGAATTTGTTAAACTGTCGGTCTATCTACTAATAAGAGTTTGTTTATTCTTAGAAGGTAGCAAAAACTACAGCATCGGAGGCAAAATGGGCCTTTCCATTCATGAAAGTTGGATTACAATGCATTCCACCTTTACGAAGAAACACTCGCCATCCTAGAAATTCCCCTGACCATACTTAGGGTACTCAGAGGAATTGGGGGGCAACTGATGGGGACCGATCAGGACCCCTAACAATGGGCTGACCGTGATTGAGCAGACAATGGCTGACCATGACTGAGCAAATCATGGCCGACCACGACCATGGCCGACCAAGAATGAGCAGACCATGGCTGACCGCGACCATGGCCGAGCATGACCGAGCAGGCCATGGCCGACCATGCCGAGCATGACCGAGCTGGCCATACTTTGAGCAGACTTTGTGGGACAGTGCCGATCATTCCAACTCACCTGCCACGCTAGTGGGGGCACTGACAACCCAATCATGATAGAGCGCTCCTAACTCTAGGACCTCGCGTGTAGCAGGAGGTGACCTTCTCCACTCTGACATGCATCTAAGGGAGCGCCACGTGTGGGGTTGGATAACCACTCCCCCCACTATCCTGCCATTGCTCTGACCTTTCAACTAGAGGCCGCCATGTGGAGAGACAACCATCTCTTACTATCTCTGTATATGCAACGCCCTCTTAGGGCTACTGGGAGATGGACCCATATAAAAGGAAAATTCATCTTTTTCAACAAGGTACGTAAATACAAACCTTAGCAAAAACTCTGTTGAAATATCTCCAGAAATCTAATTTAGGCATCGGAGTCTCCTTGACAGGCATCACCCCTGTGCCCTTCACCCTTTTCCCTTCTCAGATTATTGGAACTGATCGTTACTGACCTGAGGACCGACTTACTGCATTATCAGAATGGATACAGAAGATTACAGTTGTTAGGTAGACATTTCCTTTTGAATAACATTATCTTTGAATTAGTTTTTTCCTGAAATGCTATCCACCAAAAAATCTGAACTTTGTGAGGGGCACTGATTTTCTATAACAAGCTCAACTCTGACAAAACATTACTACTTGCATCAATTATATTTATGTAACGGAATTTAACAGAGAACATGCCACTCTTTTTCAACTTTCAGATAATTTTTTCCTTACTTAACTCATCATTGCCACTGCTTTGAAGTCTCTCAGCCAATTCCTTACGCTGATCTTCCTCCTAGACCCTTAGTTGCCTTTTGAACCTCATGCTCCAAGTGTCCCCGTCATTTTCAATCTCATTGATAAAAGGATAAAGAGTAAAGTCTAGGAAAATCATTACATAGAGAATTTTCCCTGCTCCACATATCTTCCTAACAACCGGTTTTCCTACCATTCCCCACTCTAATTTCCAGATTCCTCATGAACACCTTTTGGTCAGACCCTAACTTTAAGATATCTGACCAAATGCTTGAGCATTTTTTGGTTTCACTTATCTTAGGAAATCATTTTTTCTCATCATACTTGTAGCTCTGGCACACTACCTTTCTCCAAAAAGTACCTTTCTCATTTGCAAACCTCCACCACCACTTGGCTAAAAGTACTGAACTCTCAACCTCCCACTCTAACCTATAGGTGGATATCGGCCCAACCCGTTGGCGCAACCCGGCTAACCTATAGGCATGTACGACTGGACCAGAGTTTGAAGAAATGAAAATAGTTAAATTTAGTTAAGCTCTTGAACATGCTAGGATCACTATAAGAATTGAACTCTCAACCTCTCATTCTAACTAGAACCTTCGCTTACAGTGATTTTTTTTTTTTAAAAATAGTATTTATTTGTTTGAATTTTAATTCAGCCAATCTGCCTCAACAATAAAACTTAAAGTTGGACTTGAGATGAAGAGTTTAGCCCTGACATTGGGCTGGGCCGAGCAAAAGCCGAGAGGTATAAACTCCAAGGCCAGCCCAGCCTTGCCACGTCCACCCCTAGGTTGAAGGATGATGAGGTCCAATAAAGATCTCACCTTGTTAGGTGCTTTGTCAGTAATATAACTAGTAACTGATGTTAGTTAATAACAAAGAATTCAAAGCGTAAAAGTCAATAAATCTAATTGTGAAAGTCTTTTAATGGTCCATTTGGCACAATTTTTTTTAGTTTTTTTGTTTATAAGAAAAAAAAAACTAATTTTTTTTTTGACTTTTTTACTTTTATAGGATAAAATAAGCACAAAAAAACCAAAAAGCTAAAAAAAATTAGTTTTTTTTGCTTATAAGGAACAAAAGTTAACTCAAAAAAATTAAAAAAAAGTTGTACCAAATGAACCCTAAATAATTGGATGATGCAGATGGAAATAAAATAATCAACCATTAGCTGTCCAACAATTTTTTACTTTCAACACAAGTTCACAAAATTCTTTGTTTATTGCCATCGATGAGCAAGCTTTGACTTTTGACAAAGGAGTTAATTTATAATTTACAGACAAAAACATTTTAGAACACATATTTACCATCAGCATGCAGAGTCAAAAAAAAAAAAATTTCCTTGATTGTGCATATGTTGAGTCAAATTTAAATTACTTAATTTATCCAATTAATCTTTGTTTGGTGCTAATATTATAGTCCTTATTCTTCTTTTTCTTTTCTATAGTGAGATGTACGGCTGGAATTGTGGGTAATTAATAAAATCTATTTAAGAATACATTAGTAACTACATGATCCTAGTTCCTACAACATTGGCACATGCTACGTACTTTGTACAAATAAGATCCATACAACTAAACATTCGTATGTATATATTCATTATAACCCTATTTCATCATGTGTAGATTTGAGCATGAGTAATACTATTATAAATAGAAAAAATATAAACGAAATAATATATAGAATAATGTGGCTGAGTTATAAACTATCACTCTAGAATAACGAATTCATTGAGGTGACTTTTAGTTATGAAAAATACTCCAACCACTTAATTATGGTGGAATATTTCGTTTAAAATTTTTTTTAAGAATAGAATTTTTCTTTGAACAATAGACAATGTTATAGAATCGAAATAAAGTGGCTTACTAAAGCTTAAACCTTTGATTTTTACTTCTTTTTTGCTGAAATTTTAACTAAACTGATTGTTATTGCTACGAATTTTCAGAAAAATGACTTTTATTTTGCAATGAATTGTGTCCTTGAACTGGGAGTATTCTCATAAAAAAAAATGTCAAGATAAGACTATACAAACAAAATTTCAAATAAAAGGATGTGGCTTATGTAGATCCATTCATTGAAAAACAAAATGTCTATGATAATGCCTTAGAATTACATAACAAATGTCACTATTACGTCATTCTATATTGAATTTCTGTATAAAAATTCTATATGCTAATCATTTTCCAAAAGATCACAAGCCCTCAACAAAAGTAGCCATCAAGTATGATTAGAGCCTTGGAGATTAACCTTGGTCAATATTGTTCTTCAAAAATGGTAGCTGAAATGTCGGACATAATCCTACACACGTGGAACAAAATCTAGTGGTAGATATTACTGAGTATTTAGTAGTAATCTCTGTCAAATGATAACACGTGGTGTATGAATACATTAGTAACTTAAATTTGTGGTTTAGTGAAAACTTTTAAGAAAAGATATCACATTGTAAAATTTGATAAGATATTTTCTTAAAAAAAAAAAGAAGAGGAAATAATGAAGAAAAAAAAGAACCAAAATCCTTTCATTTTGTTTACTTTTTCCTTTCCCTTGATAAATTCGAGTACCAAAAATAGCAAAGTAATTTTATTACACCACAAATTCAAATTGTTACTGATATATTCACACATCACACATCATCATTTGATAATAATTATTATAAAATATTCAGTAATACTACTTAACCACTAGATTAATTATTTTTTCACAGACACACACTAAAAGAAGAAGGTGATAACCAAAACATATAAATAAATAAATTAAAAAAAATTTGGGTGCAAGTCAACAAAGCTATATGAAAGTACAGTTGCATGCTTTGATCTCTTACATCATGGCTTCCAGTTTCCGGTAGAATGCCACATGCCGACGATGCATAATTCAAACCGGTCAACGTAGGTGAACTCCGATCAGGACTCAGGTACGGTGGAGGCAGTGGTAGCCCAAGAAATTCAGCTATGAAAAGAAAAAATAGTCAAGATAGATATACAGATGATTATGATAATGATTATAGTTTACTGAATTAGTATTCAGTGTTTTAAAATAATGTGATATATATCTATACACACACACATACATATATAGAGATTGCTATAATTCCATCGTCCATACCTATAAGATCTGCACCTGTTTTACCATTCGTGAATCTTCCTGTAGGTCGACCTGTGGGAAAATCCACACCGTAAGGTGGATAGTATGCCTTAGCTATCGTTGGCAGGTAGTTGTTGTTGCCACTGTCGAACAAAGAATCACCAAAAACATACAAAGCTGGTGCAAGTACAGCTGGAGAATCTGAATTCCCTGAAGGAAAATTAAGGAAAATAATAATGAAACAGAAGACTAACGTATACGCAGGGTTCTCCCTCATGTTTTTTCCCTTACAAATTCTTGTGAAAAAAAGAAGAAAAATACACTGAAGAAAGGAGTTGTTTGGTAAAAGAGAAGGTGGAAATGGTGGGAATGTGAGAGAGCAAGGGGTTGTATGCTCATATTAAAAGGAAGGAAGGAAGAACCTCACGAGTATGATTAATTGGCACATGCCACATTCCAGATATGGTGGGGTTTGCTTCCTTTTTATTCAACTTCACAATATTTTCTTAACCAATAATAGATGAGAAGAACATTATTTAATCCCTCCCGAAGAGCTGCAATCTCTGGCCTTGCTGGATCATTATATATACGTATATATACACCTCATGTCAATGTGATCAAACAAAAAGATTTCTCATCAAAAACGTCATGGTGCCGCTCAAAATTATGAATCACAAAGACTTCTTGAGGCAGCTGAAACACTCAAAACTTTTTGGAGAATTCTTTAATCAACAAGGGAATTAGTAGAAGTGGCAAAGTAATGGATAACAATATAGACTTCGAGGCCTCTTTATAGGCTCTATGAAAATTGTCTAATTAAACACAATTAGAGACCGCTTTGTGTATCTGTAGAAGATCTATTTTAATATATAAAGAGAGAACCCATTGGTGTTTTTGAAGCTAGGTTAACAACAATTATCTTAATAACTGTTGCAGTTATTTATAAATTTCAAACTATTATTTATAAATTTCAAACTATGCATATCCGATTCACTTGCTGATATTGACATGATTATCTCTTATCTGGTGATTCAATCTACTATGACGACGATTCAATGACAACTATCATCTCCGACAATATCATCTCCGCCAATAATAAAAAATTGCACATTATTGTGTGTGTTTACCCTCTAGTCTTTATAAAGATCGTTTGTAACACTACTATTGTAAGTTAATATAAAGTATAAAAAGAAAAAAAATTTAGATGGAGAAGAATATATGTATCACAATGCACTGTAAATTGTTGTATTACATCACTTTTTTCTTTTTATTTTTTAGGTGTGTGCTCGTGTTTCTTTTCATCTCATCCCATGTACCTTAGTCCCCAAGTCCCCAACATAGATAATGAGCCACTTAAATATACAGGCCTAGCCCATTTTTGGACGGCCCAATTGCTTTGACTTGCTAACTGTGCAGGCATAGCTTTCCTGTCCAAGCCCAATAAAAAAAGTCCAAGCGCACCACATAATGTTTAATTTAAATGAGTTAATTATAAATACACCCCTTGAACTATGACTCAATATCACTATACCAATAAACTCTAAAACATAACAAGTTGATCCATAAACTACCAATTTGTATCAATCCTGTTAGCAGTTCATTAGAAAAATGGATGAAAAATTGTTGTTTGACTTGTACATGTTAATAAAAGTATAGTTTCATACCTACATTGATTTCTCTCTCATTATGATAATTACTTAATGATTGAAATGTCACTTAAAATGACATGTAAATAAAGAAATAAAAAAAAGAGTATTTTTGTCACATCCCCAACCTAATTAGATATCATTAATGTCACATTAGGTAGAGCGTGATCGCATAGGTCACCGTGCCTACGAACGACACCTTATCATACACCAAAAGATAAACCATAAAGTGACTAAATAGATTATATATAAAAAAGCTATGCATTCATACCGTACTGTATAATAAAAGTAAACCATATGTTATTTACATCATTACAAATTCGTGATATAAAACTAAGTCCCAATGACTTATACAAAAGACAAGAAATAAAAGTAATGCAGCAAAAACTCGCCCCCAAGACTTGATATCCCTAACACTAGCATGGACGCCATCGTGGCGACGACCAGGACTACAGTGAATCGAACTCTATCTTTAGCTCACCTGTCAAAAAGATCTGTGTGGGCGTGAGCTAAAAGTTAACGTGCTCACTAGATAATCAAATTCATAAACAATGATAACAAGTACCCACAAGCACCCACAATGCACATCCAGCTATAAATGATCAATGTATGTATATATCATGAATGCTTCAATACAATGAATGTATCATCCATATATGCATGCAAGTTTAGATAACGTTGGCCCAATGAGTGATTGCTCGTTATCAAGAATGCCCACATTGATACTTTTTAGATCAACCCCACATCGGTTAATATTTAGGTTAGCCCCACATCGGCAAAACCTTCCTCCATGAAATGCATTGGCATACGATATGAATGGTATGCAATGCCACCTTATATATAATCTCATCAATATTACGTTATAAGCAATTCAATATGAACAAGACTATCTATATTCCCACCTGTCACCTCACACACACCATGGTAGATTAGTCATTGGTTGATGTTGATGGTTCTTGTCCTCCGTGAGCTCCTATCACCTTAACTGTGTTAGTTTAGGAATTATAAAATCAATAATAATCTAATATAAATGACAATGCATAACTGATAAGCAATATAAACGATGAATGCATAATTATGACAAAAGCTCGAGTGATACACATTTAACAAGTCATAGACACTCCCAACAATGCAACCAAAGGGCAAAAAACAACTTTCACCAAAGCCTAAGATAATGCAATAGGTCAATCTCATTTGGGACTAGGCTTAAAAACCTTTAAATTGATAGGTCATGGGTCAAAAATACATTTCGGATGAAGAAGTTATGTTTAATGAAAGATGGACTAAAATTCTAGAAAATTATGTTGTTGACAAAAAGTTTAGGTCACATTTAAACTGACATATCTCTCAATTTGCAAGGAATTATAGTGCCAAATTTATATCAAAAGAAAGCCCCATGAGTCTACTTTCCAACATGTCAAATGGTGCATCAATTTGAGTTTCGTAAAGAAAGTTATGATCATTTTACCAAAATGTGTCAAAGCTGCGATTTAAGACCGTGCTACAGTGGGCCTAGAGTGGGCTTCCTCCAGAGAAGTGCACTCTCAGTCGCCCTCTAGCGGCCTCTAGCGCCCTTTGGCTGTCTTGGACAGTGAGGTGCACTCTTAGGCAACCCTGAGCCTGCTAGAGCACCCCGGGCTCCCCCTAGTTCGACCCAAACAACACCAATACTAGGGTTTAAGCTCCCAATGCCATCTCTAACCCATTTCTAAGCCCTCCAAGGTCTTAAAATGCAATACCTAACTAGAAACAAGATCAAAGACAACAAAAAACATAGTCATCAAGATGAATCGAGGCTTCCATCTTGTTCCTCCTCCTTCTTCCTCCCTCCATCCTCTTACTTCCATGGCAAAGATGTCATGTAACATGCAACAATCAAAGAAAACAAGATGAAACAAGTATGAAACTCACATTAGATGAGGAAAATAGAGTGCAATAAAGTTTCCCTAGGTTTCTCCCCTATCTTCTTCTTCTTCCTTCTTCTTTTCTCTTTCTTTCCTTTCTTTTCTTACTCTCTTCCACCGATTTCTCTCTCTCTCTCTCTCTCCAATCTTCTTTTTTGACTTGCTAGTCAAAAGAGATTCAAAGGTGTATCTACACCCTTCACATGCACCTCACATGCACACACTCACCAATTGACTTACCAACTGACCAATTCACCAATTGACTCACAACTCAACTCCTCACAAGCCACACACCACATACACATGCACAAATCAAAACTAAACATGTAATAAATATAATTAATTATGGAATTATGAGATTAGGGTCTTGTAATTTCAGTCATTAAACAATTATTACAAAAAGATATTATAATTTAAGTATAAAATAAACTTTTATGAAGGTGTGCAAGTTACATGATAATTTTTTTATCTACTCTCATAACAAATTGCTAATATATAACTAACAGAAGAGATAGATTGATACAAATTAGTGTTTGTTTTGAAGTGAAAGACTCTTATTAAGACACATAATTTTGTATAAAAATTTTGTATGAATTTTATTTTTGTATAACATTACCCAATTATGAATTACAAAGACTTCCTGAGGCAAATAAATAGTTAAAAAAACTTTTTCTGAGATTTCTTTAATTGACAAAGGAATTAATTGTAATGACAACATAATGGATTTTGATCAAAAGTTAAAAAAAAAACAATACAACATAAGGGATAACAATACATCCTAGCAAAAAATGTTATTCTTTCATAAATGTGTACAGAAAATCTCAATGATGTGGCTGCGACAAAATTATAATTAAGAGTTATTATAATAGATATTTTATTTTGAAGTGAAATACTCTTTTTCAATCATATCATTTTAGTGATAACTTTCTACCGCTAGCACATACATACATATAGACTTCAAGGGCCTGTTTATGGGTTCTGTGAAACTAGAGACCGTTTTGTATATCTGCAAAAGGTCTCGATACAAAGCGTTGTAGGCCTACCCCTTTTCTCTCGACTGTCCCACGGCCCAATTGCTTTGAATTGCTAACTACGTCAGCATAGCTTTATTTACTATCCAAGCCCAATAAAAAAAACTTCAAATTACACTGAAATTTCATTTTTCATTAAAGTTCAAAATTTTCTATCAAACTTTTTTTTTTTCTGGGATGATCAGTGTCTGAGCCAGCTTACGTGCACTACGATTAATTTCAGAGCCTGTGTAGTCTACCTATGCCGTACAAATTCAGTAATTCTTGGCTAAAGATACTAAATATAGCCTAAAAAGTTAATAACACTTAAAAGGTTTTGAATCTGAGACCTTGAAAGGAGTAGATCCCATACTCCAAGCCTCGACCGTCAGGTCAATTCCTTGGGGTTGTATTAACTTATAGGACAAAAGTCTAATTGTTAGGCAGTACCAACTGATCAGTACTTATCCCTGCTCAATTGTGATATGAGATTTTTTATTACATTAGTCATATGAATTTGTAATTAATAAAAATACTTTTAATACAATAAAATGCAAATGACAAAATATTATCTACATAACTACTGAAGAATCTTGTACCATCTAACTAAAAAATTTTTCCCAACTTCTACGTTCACTCTAACGAAAACTTATTTAGTTAGTCTGCATTGGCTACAAAAAAAATACCACTTAATAAACCTGAAGCATTAAAGTTAGATAAGTCAAATGATATACACATATATATATATATATATACGCCCGAATATTGACACCAGGGTGTTTGACCCAAACAAATCCCTTAACCCAAAACTTTTCCTTCTGTTCCATAATAACAAATCCTATTGTTTTTAGTGACTAGCTAACCTTGGGAAGAAGTCATGAAATAGGTTTTGGTATCACTGCTCCTTAATTTGCAATGGATATATAGTTTGAGCATATAGCAAGTTAAATGCCACATTCTTCGTGGTAAGGAGTACATATATAAATATAAAGTAGGCCGGACTGGCTACTTTTCAGTTATTCTGGGTTTATTTTTTGGTAATTCTTTCTAGTTGCCTAATAAGACTATTGTGGCAGAGTAGCAACGGAAATTCGGGGTTGATTATTGAATGACTAGTTGTAAAGTCAAAATTTATAAAGTTCTGCCCGATGCCACCGGCCACCCTAACCAAACCCTTGTAATACTAGCTCGCGACTAATTAAGCCCCAAAAGCAAACACTCGGACTCCCTAATGTATGGGTACGTACATACCAATAAGTCCGATTTATTGGTGGTAAAATGTTTGGCATCGAAAGGCACCATTAGGGTTAGGGGAATTTACTAGCAATGATAAGCATATTTCATTGTAGAATACCTGCTTTTGTCGGGCCAATTTAAAAAAAAAAAGAGAGAAAATAAATTAGACTTTTAATTAGCCAAGCAAAAGTTGTTAACAAAGCAACGATTGTTTGTATCCTTTCTTGATAACAATCAGGGTTGCACTAGTAATAAAGTTGTCCAATAAATTGTTGAATAACTTGAAATAAAAAACCAAACAACTGCTCTTAAAGTGCAAACACTCGCATTTCATCAATTTTAAGTGAAACATGAATATTTCAAACAAATAATTGCTGTTCAAACTCGGCTAATACCACACAAGTGGGTCATCCTTTTTGTATCCCTATCTCTTTTGGTTTTTTCCTTTTTTCCCCTGTTTTAAATTGGTAAAGTGTAAACTTCAAAGTTGAGGGTGGAAACTTCATAACGGCCCTCTGTACAATTGTTGGGATTGTAAAGCATTGGAATATCCAACCAAACGACAAAGGAACGCACAACTAAAGGCGGAAACGTCCAAGTCATCCATATGACCCTTTGCATGCACGGCCGGTTTAGCCAATAGGGCTCTATGCTTTAATGGAAAATGCTCATTTTTATACACTTTCAATCCCTACCATAAGCCGTGTGATTTTTCTCATTCTATTACAGCGAAAGCGTCCAACTCGGTCTCTCTCTCTCTCTCTCTCTACCGTTTCTTGCATCTGCAGTTTCACAGGGCCTTTTTCTTTGTAGTCGTTCTTTCTTCCTTTAACCGGTCAGTACAAAGAAACATCTCTTATTTACGAAGAATTTGCCTGTCAAGTCTTTGGTTGCTCAGCTGATAAGGTATGGGCTTTTGATCAAAATATTCATGTATCTTTGTTAGTTTTCAGAAAATTTTGGTTGCTTGTGCTCTTTGGTGGTTTACATTATTGGGTTTATAGTATGTTGATGCTTTTTTTGCTTTATTGTTTTAGGTTTGTAAGTGTTGCCTTTTGGAGGTTTAAGAGAACCTGTTTATCCTTATTGATTGAGAGCCGATCATCAAGGTCCCTGCATGCTTGTTGGTTTTGTTTTCTGATTTCTTGGTTTCTTCTTGTTCTCTTGGTGGGTTTGGGTTTGGGTTTATTATGGAGTTCTAAGGAGACCTTAAAATCCCATTGAGAGGTGGGTGTTAATCGAGGTTCATGGCAGTTTGCTCGTTATGACGAAATTTTCTCATTCTCTGGTTTATAATTTTGTTGTTCTTTTGATTTTTTGGGGGTACAGGGGATCCTTCTAATCTGATTGGTCGCTATGTTGATCACTTCAGTGGTTTTGATGAGGGGAACATCTGGATGAGTTATTCTTTAATGCAATTGAAAACTTTGTAGTCTATCAAGGGTGTGTACCAAAATGAATCAAATCAAATTGAGAAGTAATAACCAGGGATGAATTAAAGAACTCTCTTGATAAGATTGCCTCCTCTATTTGAATTTACATTCATAAGTACATACCATGTGGTTTCGATTTTAGATATGTTTGTTTTCAGAACTTTGACAACAACATTAACAACAGGGGGCAGAAGAAAGAGTTATTAATTGAGTAGTATACTTGAATGTGAGGTTCTGTATCACCCTCTTTCTTCTTTCGAAATTTGGTAACAAAGCAAAGGGTCTTTTTTATTTTTATTTTTTCGTGTAACTGATGAAGTCATTGAATTTATGATATTGCCTTTCAAGGGCTCTACAACTACAATTAGATGGACTCAACTTCCTTTGTCCTCCGTGGCATTTTTGTTAATGAAATTGTAAAACAGTAAGCAAGCAAACATCCTTTCCTAACCAAGTGCTATGGTTCTTTATTGTTGCTTACTTACAATAACCTTTTAATGTTCTATACAAACACTAAAAGAAGTTACACTAAGCTTTCTTCTATCCCTTTTCTCTGTTTATGAAGTGGTTTCCTTCCTGAAGGCATTTTTTTAAATTTTGTATTTGAAGAAATACAATTGTCAAAATTTTCCAAAGCATTGAGATACTTGCAATGCCTTTTATTTTATTTTTTGGAACCTTCATATTGACTTGTTTGTTTCCATCTTTATTCAATTATTAGTAATTTGTATTTAAATAACATTAGCATAGTAATAAAAAATTGTTAAGCACACTTTGGTTGGTGGGATGTCCTAACTTTATATCAGTATCATCAACAGTTGAAGCAGTTTGCAGAAAATTCTGAGAGTAGCCATGCCCAACCTCATTGTCATATTGTAATCTCGAAGTCATCCCAGATGTACTGTTACCATTCCCTGTTGAATTAGTTGTTCTTTATCAGATAATGTTTACCATTGATAACTATCTGAACCACTGCTAGTATTTCTTTTGTGCATCACATTGTTACATGTGTTCAAAGAAATGAAGTATTTTTTTTCTTATGCCATGAACCACACTGTTAATTTACTAAAATTTTTCTTGTTCATCATTCCTTTTAGAGTTTTTCTTCCTTCTTTTTTCTCTATTTTTGTTTAACTTGACTTGCTGTCTGTGCTCATTTTGTGACATCAGTGACCCTGCAGTATTTGCCTCCAAGATGTTCTCATCGCCTGATTCTCAAAAGAGACCAGAGAATGGTTCATAAAGGTGATTTTGTTATTATTGGCATCTCCGTAGGTCTAGCTCTTGGCATTTTGATAGCATCTCTTGTGTTCTTTGGCATACGATGGTACAAAAAACATGCTCATCTTCGGCGATGTGCAAATGAGCGCAGCGCAACAACTCTTCCTATACGCACAAATGGCCTAGGGACAAGCATTGACTCTAGTGCAGATTTCTCAAAGTCCATATCTGTTAAGGGATCAGATTATGTTGCTAAAAATTCTCAGCTCTCTTGGTGGAGCCACCAAAGTAAAGATCGGTTTGCTTCAGCATCTGGCATACCAAGATACTCTTACAAGTATGTGATCTCCAATACTTCTAATCTTCTTGGAGGGTGTAATGGACTTACATTATTTATTGCATTTCTAAAATCTTCCTCTACTTAGTTTACTGGCATCTTGGCTGTTTGGATGAATTTGAGACGTTTTGCTTGCTAAACTATGACCTTGCCAACTTGTGCGAATGAGAGTTAAAAGAAGGGAAAAAAACTGTGATTAGGATTTCTAACATCTACCATGTTACCCTTTCATACTATTTGTTTTTCTGTTTTTGATAAGTAATTGTTTGTTGGTTTGTTATTGTTGGCTTCTATTTCTGTGAAATAGGTGACCCACTACTGACCAAAAGAGGAGGCAACTACTACTTATTTGAAGAGCCTATCTCTTATTTACTTTTTTGAGCTGAAAAGAGTCTTGAACACTGAATAAGAATATCATAGGATGTGGTTACAATGTGTTAACTCTCTGCAATTTTAGATCATGTTGATTACTATAAACTAATACTTGCAGGAAATTACTTCTACAGAATTTTATAAACTAATACTTACAAGAAATTACTTCTACAAAACTTTAGGCACAGAACTACAAAAGAATACCTCGCCATTATTATTACTGCCCTGCTCTGGTCTTTGAGACTTGAAGGTGTTCAAGCTTAGTAGGAGACTTGAACCCGGTCCTTGGGAACAATACCCCACAAACTTTATCAAGTTGCCTGGCATCATCTACTGATAGCTGATCTACAGTTAGTTTATTGTTATTGTATAAAATTACGTAGGTACACTATAAACTACGAGTGTGCCAGATCTAATCCCTTGTGTGTTCCAGGGACGTTCAGAAAGCTACTCAAAACTTCACAACTATTTTGGGACAAGGATCTTTTGGTCCAGTGTACAGAGCTACAATGGCTAGTGGTGGAGTGGTTGCCGTGAAGGTTCTTGCTTCTAATTCAAAACAGGGGGAAAGAGAATTCCAAACCGAGGTAAGAACTGAATTTACATCAGGTTTACAAGGAAGCATAGCTCTTTACTTTTAGATCCCTCCTGATATATCTTGGGAATTGGACATGTGTCAAGTATCATAAAGAGATGATGCATTATTTACTGAATATGATGAATATTTGCTTACAATGGTGTCGAGTTTATCGTGTCCAAAGGTCGTCAAAACCATGTATGTGAAGGAATATTTTTAAAAATGCTCTTCAAATTCAAAGAGGAAATGAATGCATAATCATGGTTGTCGAAAGAGGAATCCTACGTTGGATCGTAAGACCTACAAATAAAGAAAAAAATGCATGATAGTTTCTACATGAATAATTCGACTTGTCTGGATCCAGAGGTGGAAGAAGGACCTTCATCATCTTTGTACCCGGAGGCTTAACTCTAACTGGGAAGGGGACATGATCAATAGAACCTGGCTGGATCCGGGCTGGGATAGTGGCGCCCATGCGTAACTTTTATTAGAAGTAGACACTAAATGAGCCTAATTATACAAAAAAAGTATAAAAAATGTATAAAAAATAAATCACGTAAATATATACATTATATCATATTACAAAAGAAAGAAGAACTATGTATTACAAAAAAGATTCATGAAAAAGAAAAAAAAATAATTGAATAAGAGCTTTGTAGTTTAGGAAAAAAAATAAGAACAAAAGGTGAACAAAATGTATATAGGAAAAGAAAAGAAACAAAACAAAAAAAAGATAAGAATTTAAGCTACTTGATTAACGAGAGAAAAGCAAGGGAAAAAAATGCAGTTGAGCAATCAACTATACCAAATGAGAGAGAGAGAGAGAGAAAGAGAGAGAGAGAGAGAGAGACTATTGTGGAAAGTAGAATAGGTTAGATATGGAGATGGAGGTGCTTGAATAGCATTTACATTCCTTTAACTCTCTAGTTTTTTCGGGAATGCTGAATGTAGATTGTCCTAGATTGTTTTTCCCCACATGTTAGATTCAATATAACATATTTTTATAAGATTTGAATCTAGTATAAAATAGGCAGGCCACAAACGTAAAATAACCCCAAAGAAACCTGACATATAGAGCAAAACAAAGCTAGAAATGTGATCGGATAGGATCAAGATTCTAAGATCTAGTAAGGCCCTACACCAAAATGTTAAGATGGTAAGATCCTACCTCCAAAATGGATCAGGTAGGACCAGGATCGATTTTACCAACATGAATCATAAAATCATAGGATTGTACGATCTGGATTGGCAGTTTAACAACCATGTGCATAATTAATGATTCAACTGGCGGTGTGTTACGTTATTTCGGTTATCCATGAGTTGTTCTTGTCTTTTTTCAGATATGTGGTTATCGGATAGGTTTAGAAATAGCTACTTGACGTGTACTGCTCGGGTTAAATTGATGTGTCCCAGTCTTTTTGCAGGTATCTCTGCTTGGTAGGCTGCATCACCGGAATCTGGTGAATTTGGTTGGATACTGTGTAGATAAAGGCCAGCACATGTTAATTTATGAGTTCATGAGTAACGGAAGCCTGGCGAGCCTTTTATATAGTAAGTTCATGAGTCCTTTTTTTAATTCAACTAAGGTGGCATGACACATATGTTGGGGTTTTCTTTCACATAGGCACAAGTAGGTAGTATTGTCCTTGCATGCTGCTTGGTGGTCCAATTGATGGAAAGTTGGACAAACAAATTTCCCATGACAAGTAGTAACACTTGATTTAAGCTATTATCTCCTTGACCAATGGAAGCATTGTGCCTAAGAAGTGTGGCTTTATATTATGAGGGACATGGAAGCATGAAATGTTGTCGTTCAATTTTATATCTTGTGCTATTCCCTTCTCGGTTTACACGTGGTGCAATTGGTGGGCATCTAATAACCTAATTTAATAGACTGAATGCTGCACATGAGACCACTGATTGGATGAGTGGGACAGGGAGAGTTACGCAACTGATATAGTCACCAATCCATTTTGACTTTTGACAACCTCCATTTGCAGACCTGTGTCAATGCTTAGCATGGATAATTTGTTGAATCATTTTGAAAATATGTATACATGTATAGGTATACATATGTAAATTCTACCCGTTTGTATTTTTGAATGTATGCTTGTATGGATGCATTCTGATATACAAATATTCTACTACTATTATGCGATTGTATTTTGGTACAAGTTCAAAACCAACATTACTGAAATATAGTTTGATCAACTTGTGATACCGTCTTTGAAGATCTAGAAATGCACTATCACTGTGTTTCCTCTGATATCAGTCAAATAACAGATAATGCACTATCACTATGTTTTCTCTGATATCGAATCCAATGATAGATCATCCTACTGGACATTTGAGTAGGTCAAGAGGAACGGGTATTGAGTTGGGCAGAACGGCTTCAAATTGCTCTTGATATTTCACATGGAATTGAGTATCTTCATGATGGGGTATGTCAGGACTTTTATTACTTTTTACCTGGTAAAAACCATTGTGTAGTTATATCATTCATATGACAATTCCTGGAACAGGCAGTCCCACCTGTCATACATCGTGATTTGAAGTCAGCAAACATATTGCTAGACAGATCAATGAGAGCTAAGGTAAGGCTGGTGCATGAAGTTTTTTTTTATTGTTTTATAATTCATAAACCATTTCATATTTGATAATGTAGGAGTAAATTATCAAAATAAGGTGAAAAAGACTTATTGCATTGATTTGCTTGGCATGTGATGCCTATTTTAAGTGGCACTACGTAGAATATTGATGACTGTTAAGTTAGATACAAAAAGGAAATCCAATATTAATGATGCAAAAATGCTAACCTGGTTTCCTATGAAATTGATAACGGATGCCTGCATCATATGCATGCTTGCAGGAATCATTATTAGCAGGAAAAATTTCTTTTGTTTCCTTTTAATTCTCTCTTTGGCATGTATTGTCTTAGTCTTCGCTGCCTCCCCTCTCAATAGGTTGCTGATTTTGGACTGTCAAAGGAAGAGGCCTTTGATGGCTGCAACTCAGGCCTTAAAGGTACATATGGCTACATAGACCCTACATATCTCTCCACAAACAAGTTCACAACGAAGAGTGACATATACAGTTTCGGTATTATCCTATTTGAACTCATCACAGCCATCCACCCACACCAGAACTTAATGGAATATGTCAATCTTGTGAGTTCTTTGCCTCTTCACAACATAGTTCATCCTTCCACGAATGCTGAATTTTCTGTTGAGAAGTTCTGTTGTTTTTGATGTTTCTAAGGCGGGTATGAGTCCAGATGGTGTGGATGAAATTCTTGACAAGCAACTCATTGGAGAGTGTAACCTCGTAGAAGTGAGGAGCCTAGCTAGCATTGCTCACAAATGCTTGCACAAGACACCCAAAAAGAGGCCTTCAATTGGAGAAGTTTCACAGGCTATATTGAAGACAAAACAAAGGCACCTTACCAGAGAAGAGACCATGACTTTTGCACAAGAAGATATATCACACGTGATAGAGCTTCAACAAGTGGAGTTGAGTAAAATGGCTAGCATGAACGAAAAGATAAGTGAATGACATGAACTGTCTCTAAACTAACCCAATCCCCCTTTCCCCGTTTATATTCTCCGCGTGTGGAGCTCTGCTCAAGTAATACTGTTGATAGCATAGAATACATGATATGCAGAGGAATGAATCATGATCTGCTTCTTCAAAGCAAGTGTTTTGGACATCATAAAAGCTCCTTAACCGTCATTCTGTGCCTGATCCAACATTGAACAAACATCCAGTCCTCCTAATTCACCTACGGCAAATGGGTCATAAATTTGATAAACCAGAAAGATGTGTCATTGTATGACTTGCAAATGCTAAATGCAAGCACCTGAGTAACCATTCCATGCCCGTCATTCATCCACTATCCGTGGGAAAAGTTTTTTTGAATGAGTGTCTTTTGTTTGGAGCTAACATTTGAGATTGTTGAACCTATTTCAGTACTAAAATTGACTTATTTCAAACAGATTCAATTGATAAAAGCATGGTAATTACTACAAAAGATGAAGTTGGTAGATGAATGATCTTTATCTTACCTACCTTGTTTGGATGATGGACCTCTGTTTCTGTCCTAGGATGCATAGAGAATTTTCCAACCATTGCCGTGAATTCTGTAGAATGAAAGAACTCTTAACCCTTTGTTTGCTTGCGATGACTTGACCGCCTTGAAAAGAACTCTATAATAGTGCAAGACAAACCATCTCAAAGCAAGCATGCATAAAACTGACATCAGACATCCCCAACCATTCTACAGCTACCATGGATCATCATTCTAAGAGAATTGGAGAAACAATTCAAAACAAGTGTGCTTATTTTGCATCTGTAACATAAGAGTCTCTTGCGTTCTACCTCTTTGGATTTTATTCCACTGAAATTCTCTAGACAGTGAACAAGAAAAATATAATAAAATAAGAACATAGCTCTCACTTCCATCAGCTGAGGACAACTGCTTTCATCATCTGACAAGATGCATATTTACAGAAACTCGCTTCCAAATTCAACTTCCCTCTCGGAAACTAACCTATGAAACAAGTCTACCAGCAATCTTGAGGTTCCAGTGGCTGAAAGTCTTATTCTTCTTCTGTTTTCCATTCTACATATATTGTTCTCAAAACCGGCATGAAGTTCCAAGCCTCTGTCTCTGCCTCTGACTGAGATTCCCTATTATACGTTTAGTGAAAGCCAGGTATAGAAGCTTCTTGAAATACTCAAGGAACTGCACCCACTCCTCTTCATTCATATTTGCCAGCTTCACAAAACTTGCGCTTGCAGGCAACTGCTCATTCACACTCCTGTTACCAGATGACGTACCAGCCAAATAACTTCCCTTTGTTGCTGCACCTTGATGTCTCCAACTCTGCTCACCAAGACTGATGTTTCTTAGGGACATGGAAAGCTTTGAAACCGCTGGTACCCGGCCCTGCATCAGACCATTGTATTTCTCCAGCTTGAAAGGTTTCTCAGCCCCCTTGTTCTCTGCCTCCTCTTCCTGCTCCTCCCCATCAATGCACTCCACTAGTTTAGAGAGCATTGTTCGACCATTATCAATTTTAAACCTGGAATAAAATGATGGTTTTGCAGCAAATTTAACTGCTAAATTTTGGACTAAACCCAACTCCTCACAGTCCATATCAAATTGGACCTCTTCCTGATTCACTGCCTTCTCAAATAACTGGGCCTCACTGTCCTCTAAAAGCTTCCTTGCCTCAATGCATATACAACCTCAAGCTCCTTGGCTCTTCTTCATGGCCCCGAAACTCCCTACTCATCATCTCACCAATCTCTGCAAGACAGAGACCAAAAGCTGCTGCTTCCTTGGGAAAAATCGTGCAAAGAACCAAGACTCGTAAGCATGCCTCTCGAATCATTGGTAGCTCCATTCGTAGCATGTCAGAATCTTGAACAGGATCTAGATGACCTATATACTCAAGTTCATCTTCAGAGAAAGGAATTGATGCCTGTGGCCAATGGATCCATTCGAAATATGGATCCTCCAAGCTCTCTGGAAGGCAAAGGCCATGGTCAACGGGAACCAGCTCCACCTGACCAGACCTGCCAACACCATCAAGCTTCTTGACCAGAAGATTTCCTGCATGCCTGTCTGTGTTTAAATACGAACATCTAATATCCCAATCCTATGTACAGCAGCTACAGGGAAGCTAGAAGTCCCATGATCACTGGCGTCAAAATCATGAGGAATGAACTGCTGGAGTGACGCAATCTTGCTGACCTGCATCAGAGTTGGATGCTTGTTTGTGGTTACCCCATCATTGACATTAAACATAGGGTGAGTAATCTTCACAAGTGCAGTAGGAGGCACATTAGCAAAATGATCATAATCAAGAAGGTAAGCCGCAACCTCTCTAAAACCTGTCTCCCCAACCTGCACTGTTTGTTTCAGCCCTGGTTGGCCAAGTGTTTTGCCTACAAAACCTTTTGGGTTGTTTGGGGCAAAAGGTTCCTCATCAGTTGGCTTCACAATGGCAATATTCTCACCATTGTAATTCCTGAAATAATAAGCACCTCCAAGTCCACTACATACGGGGACAGGATCAATGCCACTCTCTATTGCCTTCACAATGTCCTTCACCAATTTGCTGGCTATAGAAAACTGATTTGAGCACCCTAATATCTCAACCATACCACTCTGATCTCCCTGCTGAAGATCCTTGCCAGAAGGCGAGAGACATGGGGTAGATGAGCTTCTGTGTAAGAAATTCCTTGTAAGTAGAAGTGCACAATCATTTCTCACAGTGCTAAGGTCATTCCTTAACTCTATATCCCCGTATATCAAAGAGCTCTTCTCGGTGGGGACATTCAGGGCAAGTTGTAGTCTCTTTTTCACTGTATGGGCATTGTCAATCCTGTCTAACTCTATCCCCAAAACGGAGCCAGTTTCAGTTTGAACAAAAATGCGTCTTTTCCTGGATGGTTTTCCTTCCATCCTCTTATTCCGATGGCACTCATGGCTGAGGGGTATATGGAAGGTTGCAACCGCCACCGGGGTTTGTATAGAGCTAGCCAAATCAGGATACATGAAAGGAAGCACAAAAGTGGAATATTTCAATGCCAGCGGCACCGGAGGCGGAGGTGGAGGTGGAGGTGGAGGCAGAGGCCACGCCAACAGAGAGATTCTCCTTTGGGCAGACACCAAACTCAAATGCCGGCACCAACAGAAAGAGATAAAATTTTGTTGTCCAAACAATCATAGTTGATCCAGCGAATGTAATTCTCACATTGTAGGAGTATGATGAGTAGGAGTGTGGAACTTGGCAAAATTGCTACATCGAGGAGGCCACTTGATAATGCTGCTAATCAAAACAACTAAGATCGTTACTCAATACAAGAAACTGATGTACCAGAAGAAAAAAAAAATAATAAGTAATTAAAAGAACCAAGTTCCAACTCTTCAGAAGCAGTTTCAAAGCAAGCAAGATACCCCGAAAAATTGATCAATTTTTAATGCCAAAAACTAACAAGGAGATTCATGAGGAGATGAGCATTTACCAATTGAATAACTTCTATATTGTAGTAATATAGATACTTTTAAGCAAATCCATTAAAGACAATTATATGTTTCATCACTATCTACAAATAGTAAAAGACCCTAGGATTTTCCCTGCCATTACACAAAAGAACAGAAGATTTTCCCATCAAGGAGGAAGAGAATAAGACTTAATAAGGTTCGGGCACCTCTCTTATCATGCTGGGTGAATTATCTTATTAATTATTAGGTGTTTGTGTAAGTAAGATATACGCACACATCTCAACTGAAAATTGAACCCTGCAGCTTCTATTTGCAGGTGGCAAGAGATACCACTAAAGCAAACAATTAAAGATCCTCTTAGAGGTTTTGAGATTTATAATTCGGCCAAATGACTATTAAATTCAAGAATTTAAAAGTGTGTTTAGCACCATAGAATTCATGCATTGGATTTGGAATTGACGACCATCTACTAACTTCAGGTTTTGTTTGATGCATCCAACTACTAAACATGCTGCCCTTTGGCCTACTTGAGTTCATAAGCATAGGTCCGAATCATGTGCACTCAATATTTTTCCCTTTTTGTTTTTAACTTTTTTGTTGAAGCAATCAACTTCCATATATTATGTACTTAAATCCAAAATTTGCAGATTCCATAAATTTCCGGACTAAAAAAGAAAAAGATAGTTACCAACAAACTCTCCTCCAAAAGGAAAGTAGTTTCCTGAATGGAGACAAGACATTCATGAAATTTTAAGGAAAACTTCTAAGAAATGTTTCGAAGACATTTAAAAAGTCTAACATAATTTAAAGAATTATCACAAGCCTTTAAAAAATGTAATGAAAACTCCCCATGAATAGGCTTCTCATATTTTTTTTTTTGTATTTTTCCAGCTCTCCAATATTATTTCTTATTAGTAGAACATAATTGTTTTAATAAGTTTCTATAAATATTGTGTAGCATTACTATTTTAATAGATACAAACTATTACAATACTTCATATTGCTATTTTTAAGGTTCTTAATAAATTTTTTAAATAACCTATTTAATTTTATATCACTTAGAGTTTCCATTTTCCATAATAATTTTAGGGGTAATTACAAGGAAACCCCCTAAACTACAGCTCAATATGACCCCTTAAAGTGGGAATTCACATCAATTTAACCCTTCTGCTAGTGATATAAAATAGTGGGACAATAATCATGTGAATAAATTAAACATGATTTCCAAAAAAAATGGTTTTCTCTTTTCTTATACAATGCGTATATATATACATGACATCTATTTCCCTCTCTCTTCCTCTTTTTATATGGGCCACAAGACTCATTCACAGACTCATACAAAAAGGGCAAAAAGAGAAATAAGAGTCTTCATTGCATAAATATGCAATGTATAAGAGAAAAGAAGGTCATTTTTAGAATGAAAACCTGTTTAAATTAAAGGTAAACGACCATTTAGTCCGTTCAACTTTGTATCAGATTTCAATGTCTTTCTTGAATTTGATTTCATACTTTGGCCTTCTAAACTATAACTTAATATTACTTTACACCCATTCAGCTAAAAATAGTGAAATTAGGGATTTGTTTGGTCAATCTCTATAATTACCCCAAATATAACAATGAACAAAATACCCTGAATTTCACGCATTGATTTCCCATAAAGATTGAAAATTAACAAAGTCACGGAGTCAAATATAGGTTACAGTTGACAATAGAGAACCAATTCAAGCAGTGTGAGTGAATGACAAGAGGGTAATGTGAAGAAATTCACATTTTCTCAGACAAGATATTGCAGATGTCGATGTGATAAATGAAATTGAATCGCAATCTGGGGAATTCAGATGAAAATCAAACTCACCGAAGATATGAAGGATCCGCCCACGGAAGGCCGCCGCCGCCGGCGCAGGCCTGGGATGGACGATTGAGGTACGAAGTTCGGCAGGATCCAACGGCCGAGTATTCAATGGGATCGTTTACGTGCATTGTCTGCGTGTGCTTGCCCCTCCCTCGTTTTCAAGAGAAGGCGGGAAGGGCTGAAAAAGCAAATGCGGACGAGTAAGGATCGAGCACAAGACGGGACACATGGAACGACATCGGACACCTTGCCACGTGGTGTATGAAAGAGCTTGATGCCTCGTGGCGATATCTCAGTGGACTTGATACCGTTGGAGGTTCAAGACAACGTAAACGGGGCTTTTGCCTTGGTACTTTTACCAGTTTTCTCGTGAGGTGAAAAAGATCTTGAGGCTGATTCCTGGACCGTTTGACGCCGGACAATCAGGGTCCTCATTATATAAGTTCTTTTATCAATCAGCTCGTGTTTTTTAACAATAGTACATTCTAATATTGTTTCACTGTGCATTACATGAAACAAAAATAGCTTGTGCAATGATAGTAGTTCACATAAATATAACGGCTTGTGTAACAATTAATTTTAATCTTTTGTTTCTTAAATTAATTTAAGAGAAATGATTAATGAAAATAACTATTTTTTCTGCAGGTTAATTTGCATTCTTCTTCGTGCGTATGGTTACTCCAGGAACACAATTCCTTTACGTCTTCGGGGGAGAGGTCTTTGACGGGATAAAGAAGTTAATTCCACTTCATGGTATGATTGAAAATGTTGTGGACAGGGCCTCCCTAAGCATGGCATGGGAACTCAGTGGAATATATGGTCACGACGCTAAGTTCTTTGACAAATATAGGTCTTGCTAACATATAAAACACAATTTCTAACATTAAAAATATAATTTTTTATGCATTATATAACCAGATAAAATAAGCTGAAATGTATCCTAAGAGCATATGTAAATATTTGCCGATAAATATATCAATTATCCAATGACCGTTTTTTTTTAAGGAATAAATGAGACATTGTCTATCCTCTCTCACCTGCTCAGAAGTGTCCTTGCTTGAGGTACGGCCCTACTAAAACATCATTTCATGTCCTTCAAATGTGCTGCAAGTTCAGGCTGCTCTCGATTTTGCACATCATTGCCCTTCTTGGATGGCCGTGATACAATCTCACCATTTAGAGATAAAGAAAGGATCTTGACGAGGACGATTCCACATTGTCTGGCTTGTTCTTTCGGCTTAGTGGTGGAAATCATGGAGGTGGAGGTGGTGGAGAAATAAACAACAAAAAGAATTAGAGATAAGTAGAGGCTAAATTGAATTGCAGTAGGTGGCCTCCTATACCATGTTTGTAGTCCTGATGTACATATCTTTGTTATTTAATTTGCTGATTTGAAGAGAAGTTAGAAAAATGTTCTAGGACTTCTCGCTTTGGCCCTTAATTTTTTTCCCAAGGGGGTCAGATTATTGGCTTACTTGAAATATGTAGCCCTGAAATTTGTGGGATTTAAGCAGTTCATGAGAGCATTATTTCCTACTTTTCAAATCTCAACTCCCCAGTCATTTGGTTGACATGAAGAAATCTAAATCACTATTCATTTTTTCTTTTACTTTTCTCAATATATTTTCGTTTTGAAAATTTCTCAACTGCACGGTATTTTATGCCTAATGATAATGTAAGTTTTTGAACCTTTTCACGCAGCTATTTCTTGTTAATTTTAAGCACGTTCTTGATTTTTTTTTTTTTTCCTTCTGTTCTTATTCTTCAAAATTAACTCAAGCACAAATAAGCAGTGTCATGATCATGTCTAAAAAATATGCTTTAACGGTAGGAATCAAAAGAAAGAATGAGAACCCCCTGCAAGAAATAATGCTGCTCGTAATAAGATCCTTGTATTAACACAAATTTAGTATTTGGACTTTGGATTAGCCAATAATTTTTTTATGAGAAATAATAAAACAATAATATATTGTGAAAGAGTGAGATTAGTTCAACGATAATGACTCCGGTGACGGAGGGGCGTGACTCGTGAGTAGTGAGAAATGAGATTCCCACTCATTTGGAGACCCGACGATTAAGAAAAATTGAATGGAGAAAAACGACTATGACCAGCAAACTAGCAGTGTGAGTGGTGCAGCTTATGGAGCGTCACTACACATGCGCACATTTGCATGGACCATTGTCTAATTAATGCAAGTCTGGAAAGTGGGAAGTTCGTTTGCCTACTAAGGCTTCAATGTCTAACAGCACACGCTGTATAATTCTGTTTGCCTACTAGGGCTTCAATGTCAATTCTGTTTTCCAGATCTCTCTCGGAGAAGTTAGGGCCCCCGTTGGCTGTCGCCGAAGCCCCCGTTGCCGGCCTCTCTCGCCGACCACCACTTTCTTCGTTTCTCTCTCCTCCTACAAGTTACTCTCTCTCTCTCTCTCTCTCTCTCTCTCTCTCTCTCTCTCACTCTGTATATAGTTATATAAACATATATGAACTTGTGTATATGTTTATACGCTTGTAATATGTATGTATTGTTGCCATCTCTCTGCCATTGCCATTACTCTTTTTCGCTGTTATTTTCTTCACGAAGGTTCGTGCTTCCGATTTGCAGGCAATCGGGCGTGAAGAATCGGAGCCCGGATGAAATGGTGAAAAGTGTGAAGAGTCACCACGAAGAGGAAGAAGACGAAGATGAGGAACTCGTCCCGAAAAGTACGGCACGGCTACATTTATCCAATACAGGCCCGTTTATGTGTAATAGTGTAAGGACTAAGCACTTCTCTTTGGTTTGATTTTGCTAAATTTTGTGACTGACAGTAAAATTGGACGGGAATAGCACTGATCAGAAGGGGAACGCCCTTCGCTCGAAGCATTCGGAGACAGAGCAGCGTAGAAGGAGCAAGATTAATGAGAGGCAAGCATATCAAGCGTCCTCTGTTGCTGTTATTATTTTGAGTTTACATGAGTTATTAGAGTGTTAAACGCTTTTCTTTTTGTAGAAGTTGGAATAATTTTAAGTGTATAGTTGTACTTGTTGGAATAATATATTTAACATATATAGTGTATAGTCAGCATATCTTTATTTCTATAAAGCTTTACAAGTTGGGATTTTGCATTCTGCAGATCTCTTATTCAATTGGTTGGTAGCTGTAAACTGGTGCTCCCTAATTATTAGTAGAACATTTCATACGAGCCTAATCTTCATCTTTGTTGTGCCTTTGTTTTTCAAGCTTTTTACTTTTAACAAAATTTGGTGTCTGCAGGTGTTACATGTAGTGGCATTCTTGTGATGACTTCTTATTTGTTTTTGTTGCTCATTTATTGTTTCTGGCCATGGTTGTGCCACCTTTAATTTAATTCTGTATTGATTACACTTGACATTGACAGTGTCTTCTTGAGGTGGGTTTGAGATTTGAATAATTCAATTTTTGCTTTTTGTTTTTTTGTTGAACTCTATCCACTCTATCCTTCAAACAATGATTGACTACTTCTTGTCTTGTATGCAATTTTCTGCAAACTGAGTTGTGCTTGGAGCTGATAAGTCTTTGATCTGGGATGCAGATTTCTGATTTTGCGGGATCTCATACCTCAAAATGATCAAAAGAGGGATAAAGCTTCATTTTTATTAGAGGTGCACCATATCTTTTTGTATTCCTTGTGCTGCATTATTTAGTTGTTTTGTTAAGTTTCTTTTGTTTCTAAAGATGAATTGAAGGATGTTTACTGTATATGCAGGTTATACAGTACATCCAGTTTTTACAGGAGAAGTTGCAGATATATGAGGGATCATACCAAGGTTGGAGTCAGGAACCCTCAAAGTTGATGCCATGGGTAAAATCCTATACTTTGATATGTTTGTCTGTCCATGGGGCTGTATGTTATATTGTGGAACCCTTGTATACTTGGCATGCCGTGAATAGTCTTAGGTTTTTGTTTAGGGTTTCTTGGCATTTGGTATAGTTAGAGGTGTCTTGGTTTTGGTTCAACAAATTATTTTTTATGTCTTGTGCGGAAGTTTGGATTGAGACCAAGCCCAAGTCCTTCGTTGTAGAAGCACAATGGCATCTAGATGGGTAATATTGAATTTTATTTATCAATATAGGTGCCTTGCATCTTCTTTCTTTTTCTTCATGGCCATTGCTATGTATTTTTCGTCACCTGGGATATTGACTTTGAGAGTTGCGGATATCCTATAACCTCTCCTCTTTTTTTTTTTTCCCCCTCAATTCACGGGGTTGTTTCTGGTGATAGAATTATTTAGGGGAACTAATTATCATTTAATGAAATCACAGAATCTTTAAAACCTTGTATTAAGAGGTTATTTTCGTTTTTCCAGAACATGCTGTTTGTTTGTTTAATTTTTCCATTGATGTAGTTGGCCATTACAGTGATGTAATTTTGTTTTTGATCTTTCAAGGATTTCACTTCTTCCTGATTTTAAGATTAAATTTTACGTAGTGGTTACTTCAGCAAAAAGAGTAATGATGAAGGGCATGGATTTTCTCTCTCTTGTGTCAAGGGTTCTTTGGTTGTTTTAAGAGATGTATTATTCTGGCACGTTGATTCCTGTTTTGCTTTTTCTGCCTCTCATGTGCTTGCAAACAGAGAAGCAATTGTGGACCTGTGGAAAGTTTTATTGATCAATTTCAACTCATGAGGAATGGATCTGGTCAGGAGGATAATATTGTTGTCACCCCAGCAGTTCTCACTAATGCACATAACTCGGTAGAATCTGACTTGGATGAGGCTGCTGCATACAAGGCATTGGATCATCCTGCTGTGGCAGCAAACCAAGCAATTCCGATCAATATAACATTACAGTCAAGTGTTCTTGGGGATGTGCCTGCCCAACCTCATCAGGCATCTGTTACTGATTCTGGACACTTGGCTTCCCTTTCCCAATCCCAATTCTGGCGGAGTAGGTCATGCACATCTGAGAGTACTGTTCCAAGCTATACTCTGAAGAAAGAGGAGAAGTTGAAAATTGAAAGTGGGGAACCTAGCATTTCGAATGCCTACTCTCAAGGGTGAGCATCTGCCTTAAGTTCCTTAGAGTTCTTGTTAAGGAGTTTGATTTTAATTTTGATGGGATATATGCGTCTGTAATGGTTATGTTATACCACCAAACATGTATGATTGGCCATGATGTGTGACGCTAGAGTCATGAACTATGCCCTTTTTTTTGTAGGAAAATTAACTGATGTAGTGAACTTGCCATTAACTGATGACAGATGTTGCATGTAACTCGGGTTGTTCCTTGTTTGTACTTACAAGTTTACTTGCCCTTAATTTTTTGTTGGGCCTAACCAAGGGTGCTCATGATAACTTGAAAATCTTTGAAAGTGGCACATGTAAACATCATTTGTCATAACCTATCAAAAAAAGAAAAAATACAGTAAGCATCATTTGTTAATTGTTATAAAACTACGGTCCATAGATGTTAGTCAAATTTCTTCAAAAATTTGTACTACTCAGTTTACAATATTTATTTCAGAATTCGGGGCTTGTGCAATTACGGTGGTTTAGAATCTTTAGATTATTTAGCCATGTAGTGCCCTTTACGTTTTGGTTGGGATTCAGCTAGTTTATTACCAGTCTTCTTATGCTCCTAGAGCATTACCAGTCTCTTTTGGACTGGTAGATCTGCAGTGGTTTTGGGAAATATTTTGCGTATGGATGACTCTTTTTTATTTTCCTGTGACAATAGAACTCTTTATAGAATAAGAATAATATGACAGCGTATCCCAATTGAGCACTGGAATTTCCTGTATTAATTTTTCTTGAATAGGTTGTTGAATGCGTTGACTCAAGCACTGCAATCTTCAGGAGTGGATTTGACACAGTCCAGCATCTCAGTGCAACTCGATGTTGGAAAACAGAGAAACACTGGATCGACTAGTACAATGTTCAGTGCTAAGGTATATTTAGAACCACCTATACATTCTTTAAGCCCTATATTTAACTTTCAAGTACACGAGGCGAGCCCATGAGAAGTTACTTATGCTGCTACTACTATGACCATTTGTGTGCGCGCAGGGGGGGGAGGGAGAGAGAATTACATGTAAATGCATGTGTGTTTCTGCATGTTTGTCTTTGTTTACTTTGACAAATAAATACCACAACCAAAGGCACAAGGGTTGTGCCACTGGGTACACAAAGCATTTTAGAATGTAGAGCAAGGGTACACACCAAGGACTTAAAAAGAGTCTGAGGGGAGGGATCCAGTGCCAGAAATTGTAGACCAAAGCACCACTTTTAACTGGAAAGGAGGAGAGTGGCAAAGAGGAGGAAACCATGGCTTTTTGGCTCTGTTTACATATTACGGATTTTGTGGTGAGAACGTAGTTGAAGAACTCTTGATGGGACAGAGGAGCCTTCTCCAAGTTGAAAATTAGATTTTTGTCATTCATGTATGCTGTGGTGTACCCAGGATTTTTGTTTTTGGGGGGGGGGGGCAACAAAAAATTTTTTTGTTAAAAGGAGGGTTAAGAATTTTTTTTTGATTTTTGAATGATCAATTCGTTATGTAATATTCTATCCAAATATCTACAAGGGTGAAATGAAATTTAAAAATTTTGGGAGTGCCAATATACTATGTTGTATTCTAAATACTCAAAAATCTGCAAGGGTGAAGTGAAATTTAGAATTTTTTTTTTTTGGGGCAGGGAGCGGCTGATACACGTATTGCATTCTAAGTATTCAAAAATTTATAGGGTATAAAGCAAAATTTCTAAACTTTTTTTTTTGGGGGGAGGGGGGGTTTTGCTTTGCCTCCCCATTCCCATCCCATCCCCACCCCCAACCCACTACATGTATGGTTTGTTTTAGGGGTGGTTAACCCAACCCAATGCTATGTCTGTATCTTCACTTTATGAAAATCTCGATGACCCATGTCTGTACCTGTGTGTATGTTCATGTTCGTGCTGCTTAGCTATTTTTTGTACCACTGTTATGAGTTTAACTGAACCCAACCATTTGTTTTGCATCTGGAAGTTGTGTTCCAGAAATTGTGAATAGGGGAAATTATCTAAACTACTTCATGTTTTGATTTTACTTGAAAGTATTTGTCTTTAATTTGTTTGTTATTTACTTCTTAATATCTTATTGTGCATACAGGATCACCAGAACCAATGTCTTGGTATTCAATCAAGGACAGTTTATGGGGTTGGGAGCAGTTTTGAGGACTCTGATCAAGCTCATAAAAGACTCAGGACTGAACACATCTAGTATGGCATAACACCAGCCCCTTCTTCTTCCCCCCTTCTTCCTGATATTTTCCCTCATTTTGTCACTTATTTTTCTACAAAGCTTTCCTTTTTTCTTTTTGTGAGGAGAGTGGTGGTGTTATGCAATGTGATGTTCGGCAGATGATACTAGTTGTACATGTTTGTGCTTCAATTTGCCTAGATGAAGATGAAGATGTTACGTATTCTTTTCTTTTTCCTCGGGAGGCTTCCATGCAAAAATTGACAAGCTGCTTTTTTGTTCTAACGGCATCCATTTTTCCAAAGTAAGCTTTCTTCTGCTATTCTCTTGTCTTGTTCTTTTCATGAAATGTAATTATCTATAAATATCTACCAAGAATGATAAGTCATCTCTCTGCACTCCTGAAATAGTAAAATACCTCTTGATCACAGTTCTAGGATCATTTGCCATTGTGTGCACAGTTAGTTAGCTTTCTCTCATTGTCTCAAATTTTGTCAGGTTAAAACTCAAATTTTCTCTCATTTTCTCTCATGATGTGGCGTAATGATTGAATGCTATAAGGATAGTTGTATGATCAACTGACTGTTGTCAGCCTCAATATCCACCGAGCCACCAACTTGTGGTTTCTATGGAAAGTTGATCGATGATAGTGGCTGGCTTGATAAATGATTTTGCAAACTTTGGCCCCAAAATTAAGCGTCAGAAGGATACTGGACAAACAAGAAGCTGTGTTTGTAACCAGTGTCATTCATCCCTTTTGTCCTGATATCAAATACTACAAAATCTTCCTTGAAAAAATGCAGGAATGTTTCAGGAGCTTCATTCTTCCTGTTTGTTTGACTGGTTCGGTTTTTGGTAGTTGGTCAAAAATTTGAGAATCTGGTTTTTATTCAGGATGGTGTTGAATTGAAAACTTGCCCAAGAGTACAGAATCAAGGGGGCATATCTAAACTTTCCCTTCTAGCAGTAAACAGACAAAATTACAGGGGTAAAGCGTGAGAAGAATGTTAGGGTCATGTATTCTATCCGCTTGGAATGAAATTCTTCTCCGTCATGCACAAATCATTATATGACAAAAATCAAATATATATATATATATATCATATAACTAATGTTCAGCGATCAGATCATGTCATAAGCATGTCCCTCCAAATATTTTACCAAAAAACTTCTCTATTTGAATGTTGTACCTAAAACACCTGTTGTTCAACAACAAATACCCACATTAGCATCATCCAATGTGACATATTGATTGCGTTTATACCATATTCAACTGTTGGACATCGGATTGGGTCATGGACCCAAAATCGTTGCTTATTGTGGGTCGACTCAGTGGTTACACTAATATGGGTACAGATATGTCTATTTAGAGAGAACAGACACACCCATTGGTTAGTGACCCTTGGATGTGCCTTTTGGGTGTCTATATAAACTCCAAGGCATCTAACATCAAGAACTTATCCAAGTCCGAATGAAGTAACATTCTTCTTCTTTTTTCTCATCTCTGCGTAATATAAGAAGGCGTTAGCGATGATTCTTGTGTTGTGAATATGTAGTATTGTTCGTACTCCGTAATAACACCTACCGCAGAGACACTTAACAGGTTTAATAATGAGCACGTGAAGCATCCTCAAGTTCAAATCTAGGTTGATGCGAATAAGGTACGTTTTTGGATTATCACTTCCGCATTGAGTAAATGATTTCTTACATTGCTATCAGAGCCATGTCGGATGTTTTCATGCATAGAGTATTGTTATAGATGTGTTTTATGCATTAGAATTGTACTGTTCTTGCAAAAACCTCCAAACGGTGTTAATGGCATCTTGGTCAAATGAATACCAAACGGTCTGAAATTTAACTATGTTGTAGCCCTTACCGAACTGAATAATTCTGAAAAGTTTCAGATTGTTTGGACTTACAGTTTGAGAGAAAATTGCAAACCCAATTCGTAATGCGGAAACTTTGTCGAATTTATTTGCTCACCACGTTGAATTTCAGTCCATGATATCTATATGATTGTATTCGGTTTTCTATATGTTTTTCATTAATATATTATTTGCATATACGGATCGAGAGATATATACCTTTGAAGTTTGTCCCGAATCTGGTCGAATGACTGGAATGGGTTTGTTCAGAAGATGAATAGTGAACTTGGGTTTCTTCTAGATGCGACATGTGGCGCATGGAGTCCACATTCAATGTTAATGCACCAACAAATCCATACCAATCAGCCTGATTCATTGATTGCTATCATATTAATCATGTGGCTGTAAATGCTGAAGAAAGCACCAAAGTAGAACCATGCATGTCGTAGTGTTGGACAGTGAGTGCACGCGTGTGTGAGCACACCCAGCATTTCTTGTTGCCGCAACCCCACTGTCGCGTGGCGCCGGGTCTTCGTTTTTCATACGGATTTCACCAGTGTGGTACCTAGAAAATTTTCCCATTTTTAATATTTGTTTTTTTTAACAGAATATTTATTCTAAATTTCTTTTATTAAAAACATTAAAAATGGGAAATAGTGTCTTACTCTCACACATGGGGGTTGCAAACCTTTTGGGGTTGTGTTTGGCATAATGGTGCTTTGAATGTGATGGTTCGACTTCTAATTTTATCTCCGAATTGTTCTCGTGTTTTTTTTTAAGAAATTGAAATAGAATGCATATTTGCTTGTGTAGCATTCTTATATTTTGTATTATGCAATGTTGAGGCATAATGAATATTTAATTGCATTTATTTCATATGGTATAGCAATTTATTTTAATGTTAATTAGACTTTTATGCAGAATTCCATTATTTGTATTTTATTATTTTGTTATAAATGCTATAGGATGGAATTAGTGGTTGATAACAGGTCTAAAGATACTGTACTTAGTGGGAGGTTGGTTGGTTGAGCAAAATTTTTACATTTCACTCCCGAAAATCAAGGTATTAAATTTAATGGGAGGTTTTATCGGTGGTAGAGAAACATATGGTTTTACTCCAGAGAAACATATGGTTTTACTTCAGAAAAACCAAAAAGATTTTGCGCACAAAGTGAATCAAATTTTGACGATAATCACCTGTAGCGCGGGAGATGATTGCTAGCAGACATTTGATCCTGCGACTTGTGAAAGTTTTCATTATTTAATTCATATTTCTGTTGCAAAATCATATGTTGTGCTAATGTCCCAATGCGCATTTTAAGATGATCTCTCACATGGATATTTATTTAGAAAATTTGTGTTTTGACTTAAATTAGTAGAGTTCATGGATTGTAATACTTGGTAGTTTTACATTCACTGTTTTGATGAGCAAGTCTAGAGGACTATATACCAAAATTCTATGTCTATGAGTATGACAACATAACATTGGTTTGATCTTGTTGCCTATTTTTATTGGCGCAAGAAAAATTGTATGCACTATGATGAAGTTGCATATACAATGTTCTAATTAGTGAGTTGGTGCTACACCGCTATAAAGGAAACACTGGTAAATGTTTTTTGATATGATCTTCGGTGACTAAACTACAAGGGTTGACATACTTATTCGAGATAGCTACATAATGTGATGTGTCAACACTTAGTGTTATGTCAAACTCATACTGTGAGTTTTTGATCAAAATATAGGCAAGCGTGTTGATGCATTAAATTTGTTATCTATCTAACTTTTGTGAACAGATAGAGCTTAACTGCACGTCTTAACAAGTATCGGTTGAGCTTTTACAGCCTACTAAATCCAGTGATATTGTTTTCAGATAAACACTTAAATATTGTATATTCCAAATGACGTTACTTAGGGTGCACCGAGGTGGCACAATGAAATTTTATTGCTTAATGATGAGCACCTAAGCATCGCAGAATATACTAACATTGCTTATTTGACTAAAGTCTGGTGCTCTAAGGCATTGGTGCCAAATGTATACGACTAGTAAGTGTTTGCCTAATTGGTTATTAATGCTAGGCTCACCGTTGCAAAGACAATGACCACCAAGCATACGCAACTGCTTACATGGTGGTGGAAAGCTTGAGACTAAGGTAGTTGTTTATTGAGAAAAATTGAGGATACTTCGCTAGTGACAATACCGAGTCGGAGTTAATACACTCAAGCTTAGTTTCTTGTATGGTTTATTATGAGAGTTGTCATATGTTGGTTGTTTATTCTTTTCTTTATGGATGGTAGAATTACACTCCTGACTAGAACATGAGAAGATAGATTATTAAGCAATGTGTCATCGCGGAAAGTTCTAGCACACATGGAGAATTTTCTAGCATGTATGTGTTTTGGGTTCACATTAACACGCTAGATATGCGTCAACATGCTCTTGGTATCTCCATAATTTTTTCTGGCGAAATTTATTCTCAGTTCGAATGTTGATAAGTTTCTGATGGTATCTCGCATTATTATTGTATCTCATTCACTTATTTATAGAAGGATGAGTATTTTTTTTTTTTGTGAGACTATGTGCGAGATTAGGTTATATTGAACATTCAAAACATTTGTACTTGTGCACATTCATCCACTTGGGTATTTTTTTTTACTCTATTCACATGAGAGCTAGGCTGATAGTTTATTGTTTTATCACATATATATAGATGACATTACGCATCTTTGTGTAGTTATTATTGGGATTCCAACCCATGTTTATGATCCACCTGTCAGAAGCATTAGTTGCTTTAGATGTTGCATAATGTGGTGAAGGGTCATTTAGCCAAGATCATTCAGGATGTAATGACTACGTAAGGATGTGGTTTTCTATTTGCGCAACTTGCATAGCTCTGTGATTATGTCAAGAAAAACTTAGACAATTGACTGTTTATAATACTTCGTAGCTATATGGTGTAGCGAAGCTGAGGGATTAGTCATTGTCTGCTTGGTTGAGTTGTTACTGGCATAAGATGGTTTTACAGTCTCCTATAGGGGACATGTATATTTGTCTCCTGGTTGGACTCTTAATCATATGCTCTCTACACAAGTTCCTTTCATTCTCGTTGAGTTATGGACTGACAAAGAACCTATTTAGGTACTTTGCGTCTGTTGGATCATTAACTCCTTTCTTCTCATATTGTTTGGGCAGTTAGGCCTTAGAAAAGGAAGCATATGACAATATGTTGCCTAAGATTTTAGAGAGCTTAGTGAACTTATGAGAAATGCGTTCTATTCCCTAATTAAGAATGAGTAAGAGAACCTTTAACCTTCTAGAATAGTAAGAGCAACTTAACTATTAGTGAATTAGTTTCACTGTAATGGTTTTCTCTAAAGTCAATAACCTTAGTTGTGTGGCAGCATAAGCAAATAGTTCATTTGATTTCTTGGGAACCTTATCATGATTGCTTCACAAGATGACATTGAGTTTCAGGTATTACCATAAGACTTTGTTGTTCCTTACCTGTAAAATGGATTGATGTTGTGCATGATTATAAGAGTTTGTTAGGCTCAATCTTATCAGGGATTTGGTTGACTCCCACGGTGTTACCTGATTAGTAAGGAAAATTTGGGTTCTTTCATTCATGCACAAAGTGGGAGAATTATTTGTTATTACAGAGTCATTACAAGGAGCCAAATATGCATTCACCTTGTGGCGAAATAGAGTTATTTTGGCTAAGGATTACATTACATGTAATCATATACTCTTAGGAGGCGCTCGAGCTGTCATTGTGTATTAGGATTTATAACTTTTCCATATGGGCATGATGACTACAATTCTATTCCGTATTTTTTGGATGTGTGTTGCTTTATGACCAAAGATCATGCGCGCAAATTGTTTGTACTTCTATGATCTGGTTGTGGTCTAAAGCATTATCTAAGCGGTAGTGTTCTGGACTTCATCAAGCTATCACTTGACTTGGGCTATCGATGGTCAGTACAAACGACAATATGTGTGTCAAATGGTTACATATCCTGTATATATTGTGCGTTAGAATTGATAGAGTTTATTTGTCACAACCAAAGGGTTGACGAGCCAAAATGGGTGAAGTAAACTCAATGCTCAGATATAAGTTCTTGGGATAAAGATTTACAAATTCATTATCACTCTTATCAATTTAACAGCTTGTTTCTTGGTATGAACCTCGTAATGATACTGATGTAGTGAACTTAGTTGGTTTATGTTCCATGTTCATGAATAGTTGATGACCTACAGTATGTTGTGGTGCATACTTGACCTAAGTTTTTCACTCCTATATAGTTAGGAGCTTGAAGTATGTTATAGTGCGTACTTGACACATGTTTCCTATTTTCGTGCTATTAGGACCAAGGTATACTATGTGTGTACTCGGTTGAACTTGTTCTATAAATTTTTTTTTTATAGCCAGCAGAAAATAGTTAAGTATTGGTAATGCTCATTGGATGCGGTCTAGAGATACTGGGTTATCTGAAATAGACTGCATATACTCTACTAAAGATATTTGCATTTTTCCATGGCCTCAGTTGCACTAGTTAGAGCAATAACTTGAGAAAGTGCATATAAGATATCTTATTATTGCGCCTGTGGGGCGACAATTGTGATAAGTAAATAAGTCAATAGTTATGAGATCTCTAGTTGTATAGTTGCGCAATAGTAGTGATCCTGAATCACATTCTATGAGTCACATATTTAAAGATTTTTTCCTATATCAGTCATTAGAGAACTGATTAGTGTTGTGTGTAGAATCTAAAACTGTGTAAATAATAATTGGTTTTTCAGTAGATCACTTATATTTGTATTTACTCTTTTGGGATATTATGACCACTTTGCATGTAATATGATTGATGTACATCCATACATCATTTATCTTGGTTATGACTACAGTGGTATTTGGAGTAGCACACATAATAGTATGTCAGCAGGCATGATCGGCTCACTCACATGAACAATTGCCTTTGGCACTTATGTTAAGCATGCCTCTAGCACTTTGAGATGCTTGCTTTTGGCGTCTGATATAACAAGCAAAGATGAGACACGATAAGCTATAGTGTCGTTTTGTTTGGAGACAAGATGAGACCTAACGCGAATGTCGATAATAGTCATATCCTAATGTCCATTATGCATGTGTATTTGTTTTGGAGTTAGCCAGATGTGAAATTCTTATTTGTCACCTTATGGTTGGCGAGCTTTTAAAGAACTCAGGTTGGGCACTTGTGTAGCGACTAAACTAGAATCTATACGGTGTACGAGTACGACATACGCTCTCATTTGTTGATCGAGATACTCCGTCGTAGCATCTATTTCATACTACATGTGTTTGCGACTGACTAAGGATGTGTGAAGGAATGGATCCCTGCTTCTTCACCATGTGGGTTCTTTTGGTCATTTTTATGTGTCCGTCATTTTTACATGACTTAATTTTTATTAGTGCTCTTTGTGACCTTGACTATGTCACGAGGTGAAGGAACTAATGCTCAACTACTTTGGCATGTTACTTACGGCTATGAGTGATTCGGCCTTCCCGGATATCGCTAGGAAAGCGATTAATTTTTTATCTAAGTGGCATGAGGACGAGGAAAGATCATCTTGAGTATCCCGCATTATATTCACTGCATGCAACTTATGTCATTGTTATGTACTACAACAAAGTATGAATATATTGGCGAAAGTTTCGAGGGGTTAAGCATGTTCTTGTTTGAGGGATTAGAGATGTTTGAATCGGTACATCTGGATGGATCTGGGGTATATGAGACACCGTTTATTTATTTATTTTTTTAATTTTGAGGGTTGATGTTTCTATGCTGGCTTTGATAAGAGTTTCTAGTATAGAGCTCTCAAATTATAGGTGTGCTCTTTGGATGCACAACCTATTAGCTTGTATGAACTCTCGCCATAGTATTATGGATGATTGAAAGAGATGGTATTATCTTACCCACCTTGTGCAAGTGGGAGATGTTGGCCATCGGGTCGGGTCATGGACCCAAAATAGGAGCCCATGGTGAGTTGACTCAGTAGTTACACCAATATGGGTACAAATATGTCTGTTCAGAGAGAACAAATACACCCATTGGTTGGTGACTCTTGGATGTGTCTCTTGGGTGTCTATATAAACTCCAAGGCATCCAACGTCAAGAATTGATCCAAATCTGAATGAAGTAATGTTCTTCTTCTTATTTCTCATCTCTGCGTAATGCAAGAAAGCGTTTGAGATGGCTTTTGTGCTGTGGATATGTAGTATTGTTCGTACTTCGTAATAACACCTGCCGCAGACACCTAACAAGTTTATATAATAAGCACGTGAAGCATCCTTAGGTTCAAATTCGGGTTGATCTGAATAAGGTACATTTTTGGATTACCGCTTCCGCATTAAGTATATGATTTCTTACGACATTCATCATGAGCACGCAGTCATGCCACACAAAAAAAAAAAAAAAAAAGAAAGAAAAAAGTAAAACCCACACACACCCATAGGATCATAATAAGAGCATATCCGAGTGTTTAACAAAACCCAATGTCTGTAAGAGTGTTGTAACCTTGTAAGGAGAACAACAAAACATACCATGGGAAACTTAAAAATCCTCTTCTCCATTGTCACTCTGTCCCTTGTCATTCAGCCCTCTTACAGTTACCAATTTGCTTACTTCAAACTTGCTTAACCATAGCCGTTCTCTTTTTGTCACACCAAAGGTTGTAAAGTGTCCCTGATTCTGATCAACTTTACTATCCATGGCATCTGACCGGACAATTTCAGAGGTCGAACTTCTCTTGACTGTTATCCAAAAGGAAACTCACCTCCTTTTTATAGTGACCGGTCAAATGGTCAAAGGTAAGAGGGGACTCTTGAGGGTTGCTTTGTAAATTCTCAAAATTAATTAAGAAGACAACCCCCTTACTGTCACTCTCTTTTTGTCTTTCTATACCTCTCGGCAAACCCATATTCTCTCTCGTCTTTTTATTTTTCTTCTTTCACCTTCCACCATTATCATATAGTTAGAGAAACTTGTTGGTATCATTCTTTAAGAGTTGTTTATTCTACTCTTCAAGAGCTACGCGTTGGTAGTTTTGATTTGTGATTTTGATGAGATCAAGTTTTTGTCCTAGGTTCAATTTTCAAGAGGTAAAGGGTTTCACTTGGGATTTGTGCTATTGAGTTAATAAGTTTGAGTTGTTCATGAACCCATGGCAGAAATCATGTTTCTAGGACACTTGGAATATGCCTTGGATTTTATGTAAATTTGAAATGTTGAAATGTTTTATTCTTGGTTGATTTGATTAAATTAATAACATGTTTTTAACATATTGTGATATTCAATTTGATGACTCATTAATTATTTGAGTATTTGATGACTTGTTAATTATTTGAGTTGTTGGGTTCAGATAAGTAATTATACCATGATATCAATTTAGGTAAAATTAATAAATTAAATTTTAATGTTTAATGTATAATATTTGAAATATTTTTATGTATAGGATGTGTTTAAAATTAATATTAAAGGCATATGAGAACTTATATAAATTGTTTGCATATATTTGAAAATTGGTTATTATTTTATTTTATTCTTTTTACTTTCTTAGTTAATTCTACTATGGTTTGTATAATGTGTTAGTTAATTGATATTTTGTGGATTCTTAAATATTTTAAATGAAAACCTAGGGTTTTACCATAATTAATTACTTGATAAAATTAAGGGTTTTGTCATAAAATAATTGAATAATGTAACGGACTTGGTATTTGTGTGATTCATGTGTATGTAAGTTATGTTTAAGGTGTTGGTTGATTTAAATGAATTAATTGGATAATTTCAGTTCTTGAAATAATGCAAAATGGGCATAAAATTGATAATTAAAAATATTTGAATGTCTTAAATAATTATAAGAGACTATGTTATGGATTTGATGACTTGAATATTGTTAGTTTTGTCTTTATGTGGTATTTATCTTGGTTAAGATTTGGGTTAAAGTCTATTAATAGTTGGACATGGTCAGGCATGAGCTTGAGACCTTGGTCCGAAGATTTGCATTAGAATAAATGCCTAGTGTCTCATTTGGCCGAATACATGTTCTTAGGGCACGACCTATAAAAAGTAGAATTACTTAGAAACATGCCTCTTTTGGGTAATATTTTATAAAGAGCGGAAGAGGTTACAAGTGGAATTATATTCCCTCTTCAGTATGGCTAGACACATGCATACACTTATATTTGGTTAGACTTGGGTGAGTCTTGATATTTTATTTATGTATTTATTATCTTAGTTTTGGTCTTATAGAGGCAATTTGATTTTATTGTTGTTGGTGATTGGATTGTTTGTGGGTTAATGTTGTGAGTGTTTAATCTTCATTTAGTTGATTCATGTGTGTGCTTGTATTATATCATTTGGTATCTGGTTGGATGTAACTTGATTACTTTATTGTTCGATCGTGTTATTCATGTAGATATAAAAAATACTAGATCTGTGATTTGAATTTTGTTTAGCATTGATTGATTATTCCGAGCATTGTAAGTCTATTAATAACACATTTATTTTCTTGTTACACAAGTTGCATGTGATGCTCATGTATGCATGTATTAGCTATTTTATAGGTGTTATACTCATGTATATATATTTATATATTTGTAGGACATAATCATGATGCAACGTCTACAGAAAAGCTGGCCATATCTAGAGAAGGCAAAGGACTCTCACTTCTGGAAACACGTATGGGTAAAAAATGAAACATGTTGTCAGAGTATTTATGATGCAATTGTGTATCTCAACCTGACACTCAATTTGAAGGATCGGTTCAATATTTTCCAATGCCTGGTAGATCATCGCGTCATATCAGATCTAGTTAATCAGTACTTGCTGCTAGATATCGTCACTGCTATCAAAAATTGTACACAAAAAATTTGGAACTTGAAGTGCGGAACATACCAGACAGTGGTAGAACTGCAAGAGGTCTATGTATGCTTCGACCCCCATTGTGGGGTGATTGATTATCCCAACAACTGTAGCAGCCTTACTACGTACTCTCCTACTAAGCCTAATCAGCACATCTCCTATCCTGCTAATTAATTAATATGAATAATGTATGTGAGAGTATGAATCTCATTGCTATGGAGAAGAACTCATGATACCATTGATATATGATTATATATATATATATATATATATATGTCTTATTGGGATGATATGTTTATATTTCACATATATATCTCTATATATATATCTAACACCATGATCATATATGAAAAATATTTTTATTTCCCATTTGTTGAGTCTTATTAGCATAGTGTTGGATATATATATATGTGTGTGTGTGTGAAATATAAACATATCATTCTAATAAGACTCATATATATAATCATATATTAGTGGTATCATGAGTTCTTCTCCACAACAATAAAATTCATACTTTCACAAGCATTATTCATATTACTAATCAGCATTATAGGAGATGTACTGATTAGGCTGGGTAGGAGAGCATCCTAATAAGGTTGTTACGGCTGCTGAACAATCAATCACCCCACCATGGGGGTCGAAGCATACATAGACCTCTTGCAATTCTATCACTGACTAGTATGTTCCGCATTTTAGGTCCAAAACTTTTTGGGTACAGTTTTGGATAACAGTGATGATATTTAGCAACAACTACTAATTAACTGAATCTGGTATGATGCAATGATCTTTCAGGCATTGAAAAATTTTGAACTGATCCTTCAGATTGAGTGCCAGGTTGAGATACGCTGTTGCATCATACATACTCTTAACAACATGTTCCATGTTTTATATCCTGCTAATTAGTTATTAATTTGTGCACGCATATCATCTCATGATCCTTTCTCCATCTATCTAAATGTTCAACAAATAGCCACCTCCCCTCCATATATACCAGGGTGAGATAGAAGGCAGATACTCTGCCCTTGCAACCATGAGATCATGAGAAGTCAATTGGCTCATTGGTAATGACTGAGAGACTACTAGGAACAGCAAGAGCAGCAATTTATGTTCATATCATGCATCTGCTGCAATTCTAAAAATTGAATGGTTTCGAATTTCGATCACTTGTATATATGAATGACCCGTAAAGCCTTATTGCAAGTCCAAGATCGGATTAACAACCAAATAGGGGGGATGTTGATGATTTTGAACCAGTGATTATAATTAATTTCATTACCAATTACCTGACATTTGGCTTCATTTTAGTCATTCTGACACTGCAGACTCATACACAAAACGACTCCCCTGCCCACAAATAGCTTGCAAAGATCATTCCCCTCCCTCCCCTCCACTCCCCTCCCCCAACCCACCCCACCCCCACAAACATTGCTTGCATTGCTAAACGGAAATACATGTCTACATGTTATATTCTGGCTAGGGTGCTTTTCATTTCCACTAGTTAATGGATGGAATTTCTCCACAAGAGCTCCTTTAAGTTAATATCCAGTTGATCTCCTTGAAAGCTCCACTCACAATATAATCATACTCAGCCGTTCAAACATGTCAATAATTAGTGCATAAACGTCTAATTCGTAACCCTTGCCCCTCCTGATTTGTTCATTAATTACCATACTCAGAGAGTGCATCTCAAGTGCAATTTTCCTCGTACTAATAGATTTTCTTAATTTAATGATTAGATGTTATATCGAAGCTTTACAGCAATTAAAAGACATTTCCGTAGAAGAAAAACCAATCTAAAAATGAATGTAACAAATGCAGCTGCAATAATCTCAGTATAGATCCCAAGTGCGGGCAGGAAAAGGAAAAAGCAAGAAAACAAGAGGGAAAAAAATAAAAAAGGAAATAAAAATGATAGGAATTACTAGCAAAAAAAAAAAAAAAAAATCTAATAAAGTACTAAGCACAAATGACAATAAGGCATACAAGACTTGAGGGAGCAGGTTGTCTAGTTTTTGCAGACTGACCTGAATCGAAGCAGGGATTTCACCGGTAGCCTTGACAGAATTTCTATCCACACATCTTCAGGCACCCGCAGCCCCCCGCTCAGCGCCTCAGCCATTAATCCCTCCCGTGGATCATATGGCGAGAGAAATAAGAGAGAGAGATTGTGCCCTATGCTTCACAAGGAATCCCCAATGAAACGTCAAACCGAGATTTTTTATATATACATATATATATATATATATATATGTATATCATTTAAGTGTATAATTGCTTGATCTAAATCCAATTTTGGTTGTAAACTTGTAATAGTTTAGCTGTTTGTTAATGCAAACAGACCAGCTTGTTCAAAAAAAAGAATTGCAACGTGGACGCATTTTACAGTTTGTTCAATTGGAAGGGCTGAAACTGACCCAAGCTCGCAGACTTTCGCAGTAGGTTGTTAACTGAGCTCTGTTAAGCTCAATGCGTCCACCATTGCCGCCCATTGACTTCTCAAGTCCATGGCCCGTTGCATCTTGACATATGGGATTAATAAGAAAGCAAGCTTAAAATGTGTCTTAGTGTTTGCCCACACAATTCTAGTGCCCAATATGTGTGCCCCATATAGAGAGAATTTAGTAGCTTGTGTATCACAAAATTATAACCAGGGGAAAAGAATGTTCGGTGTTTGTAGTGCTGTTGAAGGGCACTTCTCTGTTTTGGCAAAACTGCAATCACCTGTCAGTTTTTTCAATTCCAATAAGTTCATCCATAATATGTCAATGAAGGCTTGAAAGATCTTATATAATCAGAAGAATGTTCTATAGAACCATATATTGTTCCAAAATAAACTACAAAGGCTAATCTCTAGAATAATAAAAAAAATAGAAAATTCGAAGCTCTAACAATAACCGTGAATTGCTGCTAATTTCTTTAGAAATTACCTTGAGACAAGATATTCTAATTTTTTGGTAATGAAGGAAGCTGCCTCTTTAGATGTCTGTTAAAAGCTACCAAGTTTAAACACTTCCACTGCCAGAGAGACGCTGCCAGCTTTAGCAATTGCACATGCCTCATGGACCACCATATGACTTATAACACACCTGAGGAAATACAATAAAAGACTACTTGAAGCATTTGAAAATTCTGATTAGCTTCCACAACATGCTCTAGAAGTATATTAAATATACTATTGACTAATAAAAAAATAAAATAATGTCAATTAAGCATCTGAATTTTCAATTATGATCTTATAGAGTCAAGATATGGAATCCATTAGCTTAGTTAATTAGAAACATCGCCCAATGAGGAAAACAATCCCTCTCTAACTAATACTGTAGGAAATTCATCTTTGTGGTTTTCATGGGATGTATAACAATCATGATACTCTACGAGGAAGACAAATGAAGCAATTGAAGTTCATAATATAATGTTCCCACCTATTTATGGATATGAATGTCATAGAACATCAGCGGTTGGCATAACGTAACAGCAGAAAAATTTATAAGCAACCTCCATCATCTCAACAAATAGATTTTTGAAAATAAATAATAAATTAGAAAAACAATTCAAAAGGCCTAGAAATGATAGTGCAGTAAAACCGGCAAAAACAAGCAACTACAATAATTAAAAAAGCTTCTTCTATGTGAGAGGAGCCACTTTTTGAGAGGATAGGTTGCTTTACGCTTATGAAATGGAAGATAAACCAAAAGATTTCCGAAAAAATGTTTAGAATCATCAATGAATCTGGAACTCATTATCAAGAATGTGTTCTTGGAGATATCATCATTGTATATCACTACATTATGTGTTTTTCCATAATGGTGAGTAATTATGCACCCTATATTTGTTCCTCTCTTTCCTTTGACTCCAAGAATAAAGATTACATGGGAGCATGAGTAATGGGGACCACAAAGATTAGACAAGCAATAAATATTTGATAAATTTGAAAGTACGAGAACATCAAATCAGAAAAGAAAGTTACATTAGACTCTCATAAGCAATAGTTGGAAAGAAACTTTATTAGTTCGTCGTATAGTGTGTCTAAGAGACTTGAAACCTTGAAGATCAAAGAAAGTATTAAATATTAAGATACTAATAAGGATCGGGAAGGACTTTGCACATAGAAGCAAAGAAATAAAAATAACACTAAATAAGAATTTTAATTTTGTTTATTATTTTATTAATAATTTAAATTTATTTAGAACTTTAAATTTTTATTTGAGTTGTACCTTTATTTATTTACATAAAAAATTTGAATACGGATAGAAAAAATTATTATTGAATTAAAAATAAAATACTGTCATTCTCTCATTTCTCTGTTCTTTTTTTTCTACTTATTCTCTTTCTTCTTCTCCGGTTACTGTTCGGCATCAATTTGGTATTAGAGCCAAGTTCAGTCCTTAGCCGCTTCATCCCAAATCTGTCAGAGTTCGCCATTCACCCATCTCACAGTGAATACTCATCGTCATCGTAATCGGTGTCATTGTCAAACATCGCGACAAACCCTCACAGAATAGAGCTTCGAAGTCGATTCCATCTGAGTTTCAATCGCACCAAGAGCGGACCTCGCCAGAGTTAATCGTTCAACCTTGCCGCAAATTAACGCGCCAGTGCCCATCCGTGAAGTATTCTTTCTGTTGTTGCTCACCGGAAAGATCTCGTCACATAAGAAGTCCCCTCGCTGGCATCCACCGTTGAACTTCGTCGCCGGAGTCATCTTGTCGTCAACCATCGTCGCCGTTGCTAGTTAGCTTTGGAGCCTAGGGTTTCGAATATCAGTCACGATTTTGAGAAGAAGACGCTGGAAAATAAAGGCTAGATCTGAACTTTACCCAAAGCAGACAACTCCTAAAGTCAACCCAGCCCAAACAGTGAGCCTGCCTTACAAAAAAAAAAACACAAAAAAATAGAACTCAACCCAATCTATTTAGTAGGCCATCTAGAAAACCAACACAATAATCAACCAACCTACCATATCATCCAAACATAAACCAGCCCATTGGTGTAGCCCAATAATTAAACCCAACAGACAAAGCCAACAGCTTACTAAACCCAGCACAACTGACCGAAAAAAAAAAAACAAGCAGCAGTAGTACTTTAACAAAATATAAAAAATTGGTGCATCACTGCATTGGAGCACAGAGTCAGCTTGGAGCTTAAGTTAGACATAAAAAAGGTGCACATTCTCTCTTGAAAACTTGACTCATCTCATATCTATTTGTAAGTTAGTGAAGTTGCGATTGGTCCAACTAAATCTCTTGCTCCTCATACTGAAAAAAAAAAAAAAAAAAACAAACAAACAACAATGAGACAGTTGCTTGTTCTTCTTTAATTCTTCCCTTTGCATTTCGCCATTCAACAAAAAAAAAAAAAAATTTCTTTTTCCACCTTTCTTCATTGTCCTTTGTTCTACCCATTAGAACACGAATCTTTCATAGCTCTTTTACTGCATTTAGTTTACTTTGTATGTGCATAGCATTAACTTATACTTTGCATTACTTAAAGCATTTGAGTCATATATCAGCACATCCCATACCAGTCTATTTATTACCTCTCCTTACATAACTATGACCATAAAAGATGATGTTGCTGCCTTAGACCAACGAGTCCAAACTACAAAAAACAACATGAACAATCTATAAGAGTCGGTGGGCCGATTCCGTGAGGAATTCCAAGTAAATTTAGAAAGGCAATTTTCTCAATTGTCTAAGTCTTTGGGAAAGCGTCACATTGATGAGTAGGAAAATAGTCACCTAGTTTCACCTAGTCAAGGTCATGGCCTCATAAGATCTTCAACCCATGGCCTCCTTCCCACTCCTGCGAAACCTCGCGACCAACCTACCCAGGAAACCCCAGTTAGGGAGGGTCAAGTTCCTGATTTCGGAAGGAGAGCCTCTCAATTTATACATTCCACTCAGTTAGAAGACCATAGGGGTTATGTAAAGGAGTTTGATGATTTTGAGGAGATGAATGGACCACGTCGCCCAACGGATAGACCTTATGCGAGACGCTAGTGGCGTTCTCCACCTAGGTATCACCATACTCAGCCTAGGTATTTTTGTGAGGATTTGGATGATATTACCAGAAAGGTCAAAGTAGATGCCCCTAGTTATAATGGTATGTTAGATCCTAACATTTTTTTGGATTGGCTTGCTGCTCTAGAGGACTATTTGGACTGGTATGAAATGTCCGACAGGCATCGAGTTTGTTTTGCTAAAATGAAACTCAAGGGTTCTACCAAACAATATTGTCAGGGAGTGCAACTAAGTCTGAAGCGTTTAGGGGCCTCGCCTATTACCTTATGGGCTGAGATGAAGCAGAAATTGAAAGACAAATATCTCCCTGCCTCCTGCAATTACTTGACCAATGGCTTAACTTGAAGCAATTGTCCCTAAGTGTGACTGATTACCTAGGTAAATTTGAGGAACTTCTCATGAGGTATGATGTTAAGGAAGAACCTTTGGTGATAGTCATTAAATTCATTAATGGTCTAAGACTCGAGATTAAGAGAGAGTTCACTTTACACTCTCTTGAGACCTTAGAGGAAGCTTACCAGAAAGCGTTAGAAATCAAAAAATATCATAAGTTTCCTACTTCGAGGCGCATGGTTTCTCCAGCTGGGGAGCCCCAGCAATCTAGGTCTGTCAGATTTGGCACTTCGAGTGCGTTTACTCAAGCGAGTCTAGTTGCTTCAAGCTTTTCCAAGGGAAGTACCAACCCTAATCCGAGCTTCAGTGGGGTCCGGGGTAGGGAATCTTCATTCTCTAGTTCCTGCCCAACCAACCCATCCATTGTGTGTCATAATTGTCACGAAAAAGGACACATTGCTTCTCGTTGTCCACATCGTATGTTGTCCATCGAGCTCGAGTTAGAGGACAGTGTTGGCGACAATGTCGATTAAGTGGTTAACCCTTTAGAGTTTAACAAAGAGGAAGGTCATGACAACACCCACATAAGTGTTATGAGGTGCGTTATGTTCACTTCTATAGGGAACGATGAGTGGAAACGTACAAGCATTTTTCACACATTTGTAAAATGTGGGGACAGAGTGTTAAAAGCGTCATTGATGATGGAAGCACTCTGAATGTGGTATCCAAATTAACTGTTACCAAATTCAAATTGCAAGCTGAACCACATCCCCGTCCTTTTCGAGTTGCATGGGTAGATAAAACCTCCTTACCAGTTACAGAGAGGTATCTAGTCTCACTGCAAATGGGTGACTATTCTGAGAGTATTTGGTGTGATGTCTTACCTATGGATGTTGCTCACATTTTATTAGGTCGCCCTTGGCTTTATGATAAAGCTGTGTTTAACCATGACCGAGAGAATACCTATGTGTTTAAGTTTGGTGGTAAAACTATTATGTTAAGACCTGCAAAACCTACCGCTAAAGCTAAGGGAATAGATCATAGGCCATCATCTCAGGTACCCAATAAGCAAAACATTCATGTCCTGACCAAAAGATAGTTTCAAAAGGTTGGCCAAGAGTCAGGTTTTGTTTTAGCCTTAGTGGCTAATGGAGTTTTGGAGGCTACATCTGATCATGTGGTTGCTCTCTCCCCAGAGATTATCCTGTTGTTAAAAGAGTTTGAAGATGTAACCCTAACAGAATTACCAGATGAGTTACCACTTATGAGAGATATTCAGCATGCCATAGATATTGTCCCAGGATTCCAGTTGCCCAATCTTCCATATTACAGTATGAATTTTAGGGACCGTCCATAGTTACACAGACAAGTAAAGGGACTGTTGAAGAAGGGCTTCATTATAGATAGTTTAAGCATGTGTGTTTTTCTTGCTCTCTTGACTCCTAAAAAGGATGGCTCTTGGATAATGTGTGTTGATAATCGTGTCATTAATAAAATTACTGTCAAGTATAGGTTTCCTATACCTAGACTTGATGACATGCTCGATCAAATGGCTGGCTCACGCTGGTTCTCCAAAATTGACTTGCGTAGTGGATATCATCAGATTCGTATTAGGCCTCGTGATGAGTGGAAGACTGCCTTTAAGACCCCAGATGGATTATACGAGTGGTTAGTCATGTCCTTTGGTTTGTCCAATGCTCCTAGTACTTTTGCAAGGGTCATGAACCAAGTTATGCACCCTTTCATAGGCAAATTTTTAGGGGCTTGTTTTGATGACATCTTAATTTATAGCCAATCTAAAGGTGAACACTTGGGACATATTCGTTTGGTTCTTGAGACACTTCGTAGTGAAAAGTTGTATGCTAATCTTACGAAGTGTTCATTTCTGCAGACCCAGGTGCTCTTCTTAAAATTCATCATTTCTGCGCAAGGTATTGTAGCTGACCCTGATAAGGTCAAATCTATTAAAGAGTGGCCTATCCCCACATTCATTTCTGAGGTTCGTAGTTTTCATGGGTTAGCCACTTTCTATAGGAAATTTATTAAGGGGTTTAGCTCCATTATGGCTCATATTACTGATTGCATGAAAAAAGGGGAGTTCCACTAGAAGACCACTGCATCTAAAGCCTTTGCGGAGATTAAACAACAAATGATTCAAGCCCATGTCTTGCGACACCCTGACTTTTCTAAAGTCTTTGAGGTCGCTTGTGATGCGTCAGGGGTAGGTATAGGTGGCGTCTTAAATCAAGAGGGTTATCCTGTTGCGTACTTCAGCGAGAAACTCAATAAGGCTAAGCAGAGATACTCTACTTATGATAAAGAGTTATATGCTGTCGTACAAGCATTACGTCACTAGAGGTATGATTTGTTACCTCAAGAGTTTGTACTATACTCAAACCATTAGGCTTTGAAATACCTTCATTCTCAGAGGAAGTTAAGTTCAAAACATGCTTGGTGGGTTGAATTCCTCCAAGAGTACACTTTTGTTCTTAATCACCGTGCAGGTATAGAAAACAAACTTGCTGATACACTCAATTGAGTCATTACAATTTTGTAGTCTATGAGTGTCTATATAGTAGGTTTTAATAGGTTAAAGGATGAGTACATTACTTGCCCCTAATTTTAGTATCATCTTTCAAGGGGTTACGGATGGTGACCATACTGATTATGTTGATTTCATTATTCGCGATAGTTACTTGTTTAGGGGATCTAACCTTTGCATTCCTCGCACGTCACTTAGAGATTTCTTAGTTTGGGAATTGTATGCTAGCGGATTATCTAGGCATTTTGGTAGAGATAAAACCACGGCCCTAGTTAAGAATAGATTTTACTGGCCATCCTTGAAGAGGTATGTCGCTAAGATTGTCTCTCAGTGTCGCACTTGTCAGTTAGCTAAGGCTAAGAAAAACAACACTGAGTTGTATACACCGTTACCTGTTCCACATATAACTTGAAAAGACCTTAGCATGGATTTTGTCCTTAGGTTGCCTAAAACTGCTCGATGACATGATTCTATTTTAGTTGTGGTGGATAGGTTTTCCAAAATGGCCCATTTTATTCCTCGTAGTAAGACCATTGATGCTTCACATGTTGCTAAATTATTTTTTCAGAAAGTTGTTAGACTGCATGGGTTGCCTATTTCCATTGTGTCGGATAGAAATGTTAAGTTTGTCAGTTATTTTTGGAAGACACTTGAAAAATTGTTTGGGACGACTCTAAGTTTTTCTCTTCTTTTCATCCCCAAACTGATGGGCAAACTGAGGTTGTTAATCGTAATTGGCGATTTGCTTAGGTGTATTGTGGGTGATAAACCAGGTAATTGGGATTTAGTCTTATTAACTGCAGAGTTTGCTTATAATAATACGGTTAATTGGTCTATTGGTAAGAGTCCTTTTGAGATTGTTTATGGTTTCTCCCCTCACCAGCTCATTGACCTTATTCCTTTACCCCTTGATGCTTGTCCTTCTGAATTGGCTACCATCTTTGCTTGACATATTCATGACTTACATGCTGATATTAGACGAAAAATTGCTATGAGTGATGAGAATTATAAACTTGCTGCTAATGTGCATCGTAGGAGGTTAGATTTCAATACTGGAGACTATGTTATGGTTCGTGTGCGTCTTGAGCGTTATCCTAAGCATTCTTTTAAGAAACTTCATGCTCGAGCCACTAGACCTTTTCGTATCATTCGTAAGCTTGGACCTAATGCATATTTGCTTGACTTGCCTTCAGATATGACTATTAGTCTTGTTTTCAATGTTGAGGACTTGTTTCCTTATCGAGGCACTTTTGAGCCTCCTGCTTTGTCTGATTTATCTACAGGTGGTGTTCCTACTCCTATTGCGGCAGCATCTTTTCCGTGGCTTCTGCCATGTCCACCATTTCATGAGGATCAGATTGTCGATGTTCTTGATATGGAAGACATTGTTTTTTCCCGTGGGGGTTATCGTCGCTATCTTATTAGATGGAGGGATCGTCCCCACACTGATGATTCTTGGATTATAGAGGATGAGTTCTGCCGCCTTTACACAACACTTCATGAGCACTATTGTCATCATTACTCTCCGGAGGAGAGTTCTTTTCAACCGGAGAGAATTGATAGGGATCAAGAAGAACTTCGCACATACAAGTGAAGAAATAAAAATAACACTAAATAGAGATTTTAATTTTGCTTATTGTTTTATTAACATTTTAAGTTTGTTTAGGACTCTAAAATTTTATTTCAGTTATACCTCTATCTATTTATATAGAGGGTTTAGATACAAATAGGGAGAGATTATTATTGAATTAAAAATAGAGTACTATTTTCCTCTTTCGTGTTCTCTCATCTTTCTCATTTCTCTCTTCCTTTCTTTTCCTACCTATTCTCTTTCTTCTTCTCAGGTTACTCTTCTGCATCAGATACAGTATATGGATGTAACTAAAAAAGAGCTAAAATTGTTTCCATCCATCCATCCATAGAATCTTGAATATTCATGAAGATAGTATCAAGATGAAGACTTCTATGTTCAAAACAAAACAGTTTTAGTACAGAGTGATTAACTTTAATGTAAAAGAGAAACTATGAACAACCCATAATTGGCATTTTTCAATCTGCAAAATACAAAGGCAGCATTTCACATTATTTGCAGAACTTATATTACTGCTTGTGCAAATGAAAAATAAATATCATTTCCCGTACTTTTTTTTCCTTCATAATTTCATATTGTTTAATAATTTTTTCTTCAATCAAACGTTTTCTGATCATAATTCATAATTTCACGTTCTCTTCTTTGTATGAGTTTATGCCATTTCACCGAGCAGTGGCCCCTAATAAATCTTTGCCTCCAAGCACCAATTCTAAAAGGCGTTTTCTAGAAACCTAAAGAATGAATGTAGACTCTCATGCTTCTATGAAACCTAAGTCCAATTATACCATTGTGATTTTCAAATCCATATGCCTCACCTGTATGGTCTGGAACAAACAATGAACATACTATTTAAATGACATTGCCAAATATACAGTATCTCCACAAAATGAAAATCACTGAAAATACTCTCTAAAAACAACCCAAGATATCCGTATTTCTAGAAGACAACCATCAAACCATCGTGCCCTGCCTCATGCTCTCACTGCATGCAAAACAGATATAAATTAGTTATCGTTTTCCCTGAAACCACCATAAATAGAATTCTTAGTAATTACTTAAGAATTCTCACAAGAATGCACTTTAACAAATAATCAGGTAAACATTACCAAAACCCCAATTTTAAACCAGTCAAGTTTTAGGGCCATGACTTAAACACTAACAATTCTTCATGCAGAAGATGGACAACCCAGCTGCAAGACAGATTTTATGAATTGAACTGCAGACTAAATAGCTCCATATTAACTAACAAGAACAATTCTTAGCACATGTAAACAGATTATAGTAACAAAGACCATCAACAACAAGAAAACATAAAAATATATTCATTCCAAAACGGTCTCACCATTTGTCATATACCATCAAAAACCAAATCAATGAGTCAAAGCATATCAGCCTTCATATGCGAACAAGCGATGATACAACTATGTCTGGCTACCTCTTTGAAGACCACCAAGTTGGGTTTCTAATTTCTTGGACTTCTGAGTATGACCCAGTATTAGAATTAATAAACTTATCACCACCCTATTGCAGATCTAAAAAGAAATGATAGGAAGGCGCAACAAGATCAGCAGATATGGGATTGCCTAGATGGGAGGAGAACATCAGTCTTTCTTCAACATATCAAGTGTGCAGACAAAAGGCAAAATAACTGATTTATTACAGGTTTTTGAAAACTATGGCAAGGACATGATCTCTCTTAGTTTCTCCAAACTAAGAGCCCCCAATCTCTCTTAGCAATTTAATTTTTCTAATGAAGTACTAAGGCAAACGACAATAAGGCGTACAAGACACACAGAGAGCAGGTAGTCTAGCAACAAACCCCATGAGTGACCCCAAATCATTTACAATCATTTGAGACCGTTTAGTCAAATAGAATATAAGTAATCTTCTTGTACTGAAGTGCTATTGCATAATACACTATCATTTTGGAATCATATCATTCTTTCTACCGTTTATCATGGAGTTATATACATGCAAGGTCCAGACTCCTAACTCCAAGATAGCGTGTTCAACACAACAAGATAACCAACAGTAATCCAAGAGACAGCGAAATATAAAGAGTAACATATGATTTGTTCAGGAATTTCATTTAGGCTGCTGCAAATCAAACAAGCTGGAATTAGGTACATCAACCCCATTAGGCAAGTAGTTCATGTATTCTCCTTGTGCAATGAAATTCTTCTTGGTCATGCATAAACAATTACAAGACAAATACCATTCATATATATATGACTAATGTTCAGGAATCAGATCATGCTATAAGTAGGTCCCTGTGCAAACATTTTATAACATAACTTCAACATTTGAATGCCGTAATTAACACACCTACTTCTTGTTGAACAAGGCCACTTTTAGCATCATTGATCATAGGAACACATGTCCTTGTGTGACCACACAGTCATGCAAAAAAATAAAAAAATTCCTGCGCACACATACCCACAGATACTACTAAGCACACATCTGAGAATTTGAGAAAACTCAATGCAACTGAAATAAAAACAGTGATTCCTTCTAATAAAGTACTAAGCCCAAAAGACAATAAGGCAAACAAGATTTGAGAAAGCACAAAACAACACCAAGACATGTTAAGGAAAAGTGGAGAGGATTAGGGGTTATATCGGAGAATTATTACATCTGCCAAGCTGATTGCATCTCTTTATTGAAGTTATGCTTTCTGTGTATAAAAGAACTCGCAATGTGTTTGGAAGCCCATGGACTTGAAATTCCTTAATGTCCTGGGTATGAAGGTTGCACGACACCAGCTGTCCACTGCTGCTTTGCATGAGGAACTCAGCATCGTTCCAAAAAGCCAATGGCCAAATGATTCCTAGAAGGGGTCCAATGCTGAATTGTTTAGTCCAAGACTCCTTAACCCCATATTCATTCATCACCCATATGTCAAAGTATTTCTCCACCTCTGAAGAATGAGGATTATACAGAATAAGGGCGAGCGATTCATTCAAGACCGAAAGACTCCAGGTTTTTCCATACGGATATGAGCAAACATTTGGGAACTGAATCAGGCGGATCACCTCGTCGGTGATGTCAAAAGAAATTATATACTCCGACTCCAAATCAACAGCGCTCCAGTGAAATGCTCCATTAAATAACACCTCAAAAAAAGGTAGGTGGTTCACAGAGATTGGCACAATAGCATCAACTTCTCTCCAAGAATCAGTACTTAAGTTGTATATCTCAACCTTTGAAGAAGGAGGACCATGACGACTTTTGGGATCATTGTCGAAGACATGCACGATCCTAACCACCTTGTAATCATTAGCATGGACATCGAAACCAAACCCCACAGCCCGGCAACGGGAGAGCATATCTCGAGGGTAGGAGAAGGGAGGAAGGGGGAGTTTCTTGAATTCTCTGGTTGAAGGGTTGCACAAGACAATGTCATCTCTATAAGTCAAACAGACAATGCCGTTGCAGGGACCATAGACAGAGACACAACTGAAATATGCGGCATGAAACATTTGTGATGAGGGCGACGATACCTCTATATCCATATCCATAAGGGGGGTTGGGTTTTCATTAGAGAGGAAGGACATGACAATTTTATTATCCAAATAACAATAAGATTTTTGGTTTTCAGTTCGGATGGATCGCACAACGAGAATAATAGAAGAGTGGTCATTAGACGAGCAATTCTTCTTGTTTTTGGCCCGATTGTGGTGAAGAGCAACGAAACGAGGGTTTTGAATCAAGTAGCACCAGCATTTGCAGACTGACCTGAATCGAAGCAGGGATTTCACCGGTAGCCTTGACAGAATTTCCATCAACAGATCATCAGGCAGCTGCAGCACCGCCGCCTCCCCGATTGCCACCGACATTTGGTCCTCTCCCGGAGATGGCGAGAGAAATGCTCAATCAGATAGATGGATTATGCCCTTCGTTTTTCAAGAAGCCCTAATGAAAATGAAATGCCAAAACGATGTGCATATGTATTATTATTATAATAATTATTATTATTATTAATCTAACTGCCCAATTTAGTGAATTGTTAACTTCAGAGAGTCCTTTGCACCGTTTGATTTAGGTTCGAATCATATTCGATAGAAAGTGGAGATTCATAAGCTTGCTTGACCCGTTCGCTAATTGTTCATTGTTATTTGAATGGCCCTTGGGCCGTTTGAATGCCTGACGGTACTATGCTTTTTTCAAAGTTATTTAAGGTAATTTTGACATATTGGGGAGAGGTCTTAGCTTTCTTAGGGTTTTGTATCCCATATTTTTAGGGTTTTAAAGAGTTTTATAGAGAGATAGTGTAGATCTATATAGTTTTCATCATTTTTTCTTATAATCAGCACTTTAAACTTTTATTCAATGCAATTTCTTCTTAATTCAAGACACTTTTATTATGAAATCAAGTAGCTAATCCTTGTCTTGGGTTCAATTGTGAAGATCATTCATGGGTTTCAAGTTTTCAATGGAGGTAATGGGTATTTTATTGATTAATCTTCTAGTTTTTTTTTTAATTCTTAGCAATTGTAGTTTAAATCTATTAAAAAACCTAGGCTCATGACTATATTTGATAACACTTATGCATAATCTTAGATTTGGTATAAGAATTGTGCAAATCAATGGTATGAACCTTTAATTCTCAAATTGGTTTTTAATCTAAACTCTATTGTTAATGAATTCCTATTTCTATAGTCTAAATCTTCTGAATCAAGAACTCATGGAGTGATCATTGATTTGAGTTATAAAATCCTCATTGAAGCCTTGGGCGAATTGGGTGGTTGCCGACTGGCACGTCATCAACACCTTCTATTCATCATTAACCCCACAATTGAACCAATTTTTGGAGACTATGTGTGGCGGGACCTTCTTTGGTAAGGATCCCAATGAAGCTTTTAATTACTTCGATTATTTGGCCAATTCGCCTAGAGATTAGGCTATTACTAGGATCCAAAATCCTGAGGCTAGGCCCATTCAACAAGGGGTGGGGCGATTTTAACTCAAGGAAGTTAATGACGTGAATGCTAGATTAACCACCCTTTCCCGAAAGTTAGAGGCCTTGGAGATTGAAAGGCTGAACATGGTAGAGGGTGAGGTTATCAAGGATATGTGTTGTTTGACTTGGTTTGCACGGCCAAGTCAATGCGATTGGCCAATACCAAAGAGTTAGGGGCAACACTTACTCTAACACCTATAATTCGGGATGGAAGAATCATCCCAACTTTGGGTGGAAGAATAAGAGTACTTTAAACCCTCAAGCATATCAAGGAGTGCCTCAAAACCCTCAACCTTATCAAACACAACCTTCATCTTTTCAAGCACAACCATATCAACCTCAACCTTCACCTCAACCTTCCAAGTACAACCGATAGCACCTTTCCAACCACAACCCAATGTGTACCAACCTCTTCACAAGAGACTAATAGAAAATAATATGCACCAACTCACTACCGATACGAGAGGGGTTAATACAAGGGTAGATAAGTAAGAAAAGGTGCTAGATCAACATAGTAAGTTAGTAGAGGACATAACAAAGTAAATGTGTAACTTGACACAAGTTGTGACTTACCATGTTCCGAGAAGATTCCCGGCCCACCCTCAACCTCACCCAGGTCTTAGGCAAGTATACATCACCGAGGGCAAAATTGACCCTCAAAGTAGCCATGAATAAGTACAAGCCATCACCACCCTTAGAAGTGGTAAGGTCATAGACAAAACCATTCCACCTAAGGATGAGCCTTCTAAAAATTGTGTTAAAAAATGTGAGAAAGGAAAAGAGAAAGTGTGAGAGTTTGAAGAGAGAGAGACAAAGTCTACAGAAACCCAGAGAGACTCCTAGTGCCTCAAAGAAAAAGGAAAGGGACATAATGAAACATGCCTCATTTCCCTGAAGGTTGACCAAGTCAAAAAAATAAACTTCTAAATGCTGAAATTTACGAAGTTTTCAAGCAAGTAAGGATCAACATTTCAATCCTTAAAGCTATCAAGCAAATACCTTCTTATGCCAATTGCTTAAAAAACTTGTGTACTTTCAAGCGAAGGTTACTAATGAAGGAAATGCCCATGATGAATGACAACCAAAGTGTTATTTTGCAATGCAAAACCACACCGAAATTCAAAGACCCTAGTTTCCTTACCATTTCATGCACTATAGTGGGAAACATGATAGATCATGCCCTTTTAGATTTAGGGTCTAGTGTCAATCTCTTACCTTTTTTGGTGTATAAAGAACTTGGCTTAGAAGAGTTGAGACTAACCTGTGTGACTTTACAATTGGCGGATCGGCCCATCAAGGTCCCTAGGAGTATTATTAAGAATGTTCTCATCCAAATTGATAATTTTCAATTCCCAGTTGACGTCATTGTCCTAAATACACAACCAGTTGCGAGTAGCATGTCTCACAACCAAATTATCGTCATTCTAGCCTTCGTAGCTACTTCAAATGCTATTATCCATTGTAGGAATGTGTTAGTGAAGTTGTCTTTTGAAAATACCATCTTTGAGTTGAACATTTTTTCGATTGCTAAATAACAAGGTGAGTAGGAGGACATTAGGGAGGTAGATTCCATAGAGGCCATTGTCCAAGACTATTTTGAGAGCGAGTTCTTTGACTCCTTATAGAAAGCTTTAGTGAGAAGTAAGCCGCATGACTCACTTGAAAATCATACCACGGAGTTGGGGGAGACATTGGGTTAAGGGGTAGAGATTGCCCAATGCATATTTATGAGTTAATGGACTTCATCACTTGAACCTTTACACTCGTGTGCCATTAAGCCAATACCTTCAGAAGAGGAACCGCCAATCTTGGAAATTAAGTCGTCACCATTTAACCTAAAGTACGCATTTTTAGGAGAGAAAAAATCCTACCCCGTTGTGATTTCCTTTAGCTTATCTTCAAGCCAAGAAGAAGGGTTAGTTGCATTGTTCAAGAATCGTACAAAAGAATCGTACAAAGGCCTTAAGGTGGACCATCGTCGACCTTCGCATTATTTCCATAGTTTGCACTCATCATATTTTTCTAGAAGAGGAGTCTAAGTTGGTGCCTCAAATGTAAAGACACTTGAATCCCAATATGAGAAAGTGGTTAAAGAAGAAGTGTTGAAGCTTCTAGATACGCGTATCATTTATCTCATCTCCGACTCAAAGTGGATTAGTCCAACCTAAGTGGTTCTTAAAAAATCGGGAGTCACGATAGTAACAAATGATAAGAATGAATTAGTTCCCACTAGGCTTAAAACTGGGTGGAGAATGTGCATTGACAACTGTAGGCTTAATATAGTGACTAGGAAGGACCACTTTCCCCTTTCATTTTTTGACCAAGTCCATGAAAGACTATCGGGAAGAATTATGACTTTATATCTTTGCTTTTTGAAAAAGGCAACGTTTTTGTTATATGCAAATTGTTCGTTTAGTTTTTGAACGGAAGTTAGCAGAAGGATGACATGGCAACAAATTAGTAGTGTAGGTGCTTAATTATCGTTACAATTGAAATTGAAAGTCCTAAAGTAAAATTTGATGTAAAATGCAAGGGTGCAAAACTTGTTTAAATCTTGTTCCAAATTTTCATAGAAGTTTTGTTTGAAAATACAATTTCTTGAATAATTTGGGTTTGTGAATTAAGTTTTGAATAACGTGAAAAAGGGAAATAAATTTTGAAATAACCTTTGTTTGGACATTAACTCCAGAAAATGAGATAGAGGATGAGAAAATGGTACTCTCTTTCACTCACTATATTGGTTACGATGTGAGTACTTCGTCTGTCCCAATAGTCGAAGCGCTATGAATCTATTTATTTGATGAGGGTTCAAACCCCGTCGTCCCATTTTATTCCTGCAATTGCCTTGTATAAAAATATATATATATATATATATTGGTTACGATGTTATTGTATCATTAATGGAAGGACGGCCCATTTAAAAGGTTTGATCATCGGATTTGTAAGGGTTGAAACAGGCCCTATTGCCGATGGAAAGCATTGAATTCTCAAGCACATGGCCGAGACCACCTAGACAAGAGAATGCGGTTCATTGTTGTTCCGTTACTATTATTATTGTTATTTAGTTTAATTTTTATCCACCATTAGCATAAAATTTGTTTACATAAGTTAGTATCAAAATATGACATGCCGTAATTATTATTTTTCATATTGTGTTTTACATGCACTTTTATTATTTTTCATAGCGATGTATCGCATCTTGATGCCTTGCTTGTGTAAATAAAAATTTACATTTCAGTTAATCTAAATTAAACTTTCCTTTTTTGTGGGGTGTTTGGGAAGTAATGTTTGGTTGTCCGAGGTTTAGTACTAACCATTTCATAAAAATATACATGTAGACATGTAGGCATGCACATTAAGTGGTATACATTGAATTAATTATCATTCTTGTCCTTTTTTCTGGAGCAAATAATTCAATCTCATCAAAGGGTGAATGTCCAATTGAAGGAGTTTTTATTTGTGTGAGAAAAAAAAGAGGTATAATGCTCAACTCGGAAGGAATGGATCCCCTATACAATTCATGTGCATGGAATGAATATACTTTAATAAACAAATTGGTGGTTTCAAAGGGCCTACTCATAATCATATGAATACTAATACATCGAATTAACGTGAATTTATAAGTTCGCCTCACCATGACGTATTCATAAATTTACAATAATGATATTGATCAAAGCTTTGGAAAATACACACACCACAAAAGAAAAAAAAAGAAAGAAAAAGAGTCCATCTAAAAAAAACTAACCCAAAACCACGTGAGAAAGAGACTTTAATATGAGTAAAATTTCATGCATTTAATTCAATGTACATTCTAAAGTCGCAATTACACAATAAAGTAATTTTATATTTTATTAGAATACCATAACTTTTTTTTCTGTCAATTTCAATTGGGCCACACAACACCAACTACCTGTAAAGAATCTATATTTAGTACAAACTAGACCTTTCAGCCTTTAAGATGATGGGTTTAATTCTTTTGTCAATTTTCTTTCTCTATTTGCCCGCCCTTGTTTTTTTGCTCTTCGTAGCGCATACTATATATATAATATTTATGTATTTATGTATGTATGTATGTATTGGTATCTCATAAGCTTCTTTGAGAGTGGGAGAGAGAGAGAGAGGAATTTTGTCTTTTGCTACATTAGAGGCCACATGGATCCTCGTGCCTCTAATTTGCCACGAGCTGACCATAGTATCTCAGTATATCCAATTCAATGTCTCTTCCCTTTCTAATGTGTTCCAACAGTTACGGGTTTTATTAATAATCCTCACTATTGTGGCTAAATCTTCACAGCTAACTCCTGCCTTCAGTTTATATCAAAATCTTTTGAGGCAAATTAAGGGGCCTGACACCCTCCAAAGCGTGCATTACAGAGGATTTCCTCTATGTTGATGGAAAGAGAAAAAGCAAAAAAAAACATAGGAGAGAGAGAGGGGGGAATGAACAAATCAAAATTGACATGTATTTTTTTTTTTTTTTTGTCCTTAGCCAATTTAATTAATATTTTATCCTCATTATGTCAATGTATGATATCCGATCAAGCTTGAAGGGCTTGGCTTGTGTACACGTTGGAGGAAGAAAGGGTCATCTCAGGATGTATATATGTGATATGTGCATTTGTTCATGAAGGGCTTGGAAAATGGAAAGAATTATTGAAGGCAATTTTGTCTAATTTTTCTTGAAGACAGATGCATACAAAATATATATGGAGTTTTCATAAAGCATAATGTGCCATTATTCGAAAAAGGCACACCATTCTAGAGGAGAATTCTAAATATTATACAAAACACTGATATTGTTCAAACATGATCCTTTTGCTTGATATTGTTAGTTTTGATGAATAACACAAATTCACTCTTTCGGATTTTCCAGCGACACCATATACATCCCAACAAAAATTGACAATTTTTTTTGGATGAATTTCGTAATATTATTATTGAAATTCAACCATTAAAATTTGCTTCAAGTGTTTTATCTCCCGATATGTATTATCATCTAACACGACCGGTTGACCACTTAAAAACCTTAAATTAAACAAGAGACTAATTCTATTTAAACAGAAGGTAGGATATGGACTTTTTTTTTTCTTGTATATGTATAATACTATCAAGTGGCATTACTATTCAATATCTTGAAGTCACAATCATGCTTCAATGTATTTTGACCAATTAGAATACCCCAACTTGCTAGCTAGCTAGCTTTCTCATCAAAGTTAATTAGATGAATCATAAACACCAAGTACTTCTTAAAAATTCCAAACTCAGGAAACACTCATTTTTTACTATGGGTTTTAAGGAGTTATAGTTCACCAATTCACACTACCCAGATTTGGACTCTAATGGACTCAAACCCTCCCTATTGGACACTCAAGATGCAATTGTGACCCTCAATGCATCATGATCAAAGGGGAAATGGAGTGCAAAGACGATTCAGTCAAGGAAAGACAGTATTCATCAATATGATATTATCTGTTTTTTTGGGATATAATTAAGTTTTACTACCATTGTTATAGGAGGAATTTGACTAATTCACAGGTAATCATTATTGATCAAAGCGTTGGAAATCACCCACGTATAGGGGCAGAATCACGATTTTGTTTAGAGAGTGCCGAAACTTTAAAATGCTAATATAAGTGTTATATATACTTTAAATTTCCTTTTAGTTGTCTCTGTATGTATTTCTAAGTTAAAGCACTGAGACATATAATGAGATATAAGACTAAATTTTTGTGCATGTAAAATAAAATTAACTTTTATTAGTCTTAGCAAAATATATTATAAATTTAAGACAAATCAATTGTTTCTTAGTAAATTTCAACTCAATCATTTAACTCAATGTTTTTATCCCAAAAATCATCTATGATTGATTTTATGGTAAATTATACAATTTTCTATTCAATGTATACATATTTTATGGTACTTGGGAACAAATTCTAACGACTATGTAATGCAAGAATATGTACATGTATCTATATGTTTTAATTTGATGTGTAAGACCCCTTTGTTAAATTGTTGCACTTAAAAAAACCAATCGACGGTTAATTTCATAAGTTTAGGACGTAAAAAAAAAGGTGAATGCACATTAATTGGTATATGTTAAATTAATTATCATTTTTCCTTCTTTTTCTGGAGCAAATAATTCAATTTTGTCAAAAGATGAATGCCCAATTGAAGGAGTTTTTATTTGTTTGAGAAAAAAAAAGGAGGTATAATGCTTAACTCGGTAGGAGTGGATCCCCTATACTCATGCATGGAATGAAAATATTTTAATAAACAAATTGATGGTTTTAAAGGGCCTACTCATAATCATATGAATACTAATCCATGGAATTAACGTAAATTTACAAGTTCACCTCACCATTATGTATTCATAAATTTACAGACAATGATATTGATCAAAGCTTTGGAAAATACACGCACCACAAAAGAAAAGGAGTCCATCTAGAAAAAACTAACCCAAAACCAGGTGAGAAAGAAAGTTTAATGAGTAAAATTTCAAACATTTAATTCAATGTACATCCTAAAGTCGCAATTGCACATTCAAGTAATTTTTGATTTTATTAGAATACCATAGCTTTTTTTGTCCCACCAACTACCTGTAAAGAACCTATATTTAGTACAAACTAGACCTTTCAGCCTTTAAGATGATGGGTTTAATTCTTTCTTCAGTTTTCTCTCCCTATTTGCCATTACTTGTTTTTCTACTCTTCGTAGCCCATACCATATATATATATATATGTATGTATAAAATGGTATCTCTTAAGCTTTCTCTGAGAGTGAGAGTGAGAGAGAGGAATTTTGTCTTTTGCTACATTAGAGTCCACATGGATGCTTGTGCCTCTAATTTGCCACGAGCTGACCATAGCATATCAGTATATCCAATTGAATGTCTCTTGCCTTTCTAATGTGCTCCAACAGTTATAAGTTTTATTAATAATCTTTTACTATTGTGGCTAAATAATACGTACAAACCTCAATTGATGAGTTACTGGCGACTCCATGAATGAAATATGTAAAATATTGACAAGCCTTTTCACAGCTAACACCTTCGGTCTTCAGTTTATATTAGAATGTTTTGATGCAAATTAAGGGGCATGACACTCTCCAAAGCATGCATTACAGGGGATTTCCTAATCCTCTATATTGATCGAAACAGAAAAAGTAAAAAAACCCAGAAGGGAGAGAGAGAGAGAGAGAGAGAGAGAGAGAGAGAGAGAGAGAGTATCAATATGTTATCCTCATTAATGATTTGAACCTACTATCTTTTTATCCAAAGAATTGACATGGATTTTTTTTTTTTTTTTTTGTGCTTAGCCAATATGTAATTAATGTTTTATCCTCACTGTGTCAATGTAGGATATCCCGATCAAGCTTGAAGGGCTTGGCTTGTGTACAGATTGGAGGAAGAAAGGATCATCTCAGGATGAATATATGTGCATTTGTTCATGAAGAGCTTGGAAAATGGAAAGAATTAATTGAAAGCAATTTTGTTAATTTTTCTCAAAGACAAGATGCATACAAAGTATATAAGCTTTTCCTTTTTAATGTAGAGTTTTCATAAAGCATAATGTCCCATTATTTGAAAATATCACATCATTCAAGAGGAGAATTCTAAATATTATAAAAAAACCTGGTTGTCCAACATATCCTTTGCTTGAGATTGTTAGTTTTGATGAACAACACAAATTCACTCTTCCGGATTTTCCAACTACACCTTACACATCCCAATGAAAATTGACAATTTTTTCGCATAAATTTTGTAATATTGTTATTGAGGTTTAAGCATTAAATTTTGCTTCAAGTGTCTATCTCCCAAATTGTATTATCATCTAACATGACTGGTTCACCACTTGAAGATCTTAAATTAAATAAGAGACTAATTCTATTTAAACAGAATGTAGGATATGGACTTTTTTTTTCTTGTATACGTATAACAATATCAAGTCGCATTAATATCTAATATCTTGAAGTCACAATTATGCTTCAATGTATTTTGACCAATTTGGATTTCCCAACTTGGTAACTAGGTTTCTCATCAAAAATTAATTAAATTGAATCACAAACACCAACTACTACTTAAAAATTCCGAACTTAGGAAACACTAGTGCTTTTTGTCTTTAGTATGGGTTTTTAAGGAATTATAGTTCACCAACTCACTACCAAGCCTACACCAACTCACTGCCATCGCTTTTTTTTCGTCAATATCCATTAATCCACACACACAGCACCCACTACCTGTAAATGACCTTCCATTTCCGTCAATATCAATTAATCCACACACACAGCACCCACTACCTGTAAATGACCTTCCAGCCTTCAAGATTATATGGGTTCTTTCTTCAATTTTCTTTCTTCCAGCCGCTGGTGCTTTCAGTCTTTAGTCTCTATATAAGAGAGCTGTAAGCATGAAAGGAGCACATCAAAGCATACCATGGGAAACTTAAAAATCATCTTCTCCATTGTCACCCTGTCCCTTGTTATTCAGCCCAGTCAACAATTTGCTCTCAACCATAGCCGTTCTCTTTCTGCCACACCAAAGGTTGTAAAGTGTCCCCAATTCCGATCAACTTTACCATCTCTGGCCAGACAATTTCGGAGGTCGAACGCCTCTCGACTGCTATCCAAAAGGAGACCCACCTTTTTTGTAGTGACCGGCCAAATGATCGAAGGTAAGAGGGGCTTTTTTTAATTTATATGAGTCCTGGTAGTTGCTTTATAAATACTCAAAATTGATTAAGAAGACAACCCACTTTCTCTCACTCTATCTCTCTTTTTCTCTTTGTATGCCTCTCGGCAGACCCATATTCTCCCTCTCTTCTTTTCATTTTTTTTCCTTCTCCTTCCACTATTGTCACATAGTTAGAGAAATTTGTTGGCATCCGGTTCTACTTTTCAAGGGTTACACAGTGATGGTTTTCGTAGTATCGGTTATACTTTTCAAGCGGTAGGGTTTCAATTGGGGTTTTTGTTATTAAGTTAATAAGCTTAAGTTATTCATGAACTCATAGTAGAAATCATATTTTAGGACACTTGAGATATGCCTAGATTTTATGTAAATTTGAAATATTGAAATGTTTTATTTTTAGTTGATTTCAGAAAATTAATAACATGTTTAACATATTATTTGAGTTGTTGGGTTCAGATAAGTAATTATGTCATGATATCAATTTGGATAAAATTAAAAAATTAAATTGTAATGTTTAATATATGATATTTCAAAATATTTTTATGCCTAAGATGTTTTTAAAATTAATATTTAAGGCATAGAAGAACTTATATAAATTGTTTGCATAAACTTGAAAGTTGATTATTATTTTATTTTATTCTTTTTACTTTCTTAGTTAATTCTTGCTATGGTTAGTATAATATGTTAGTTAATTGATATTTTGTAAAATCTTAAATATTTGAAATGAAAACTTAAAGTTTTACTATGTTTAATTACTTGATAAAATAGGAAGTTTTGTCATAAAATAATTGAATAATGTAATTAACTTGGTATTTGTGTGATTCACGTGTATGTGAATTATGTTTAAGGTGTTAGTTGATTTGAATAAATTAATTGGATAATTTCGGTTCTTGACATAATGCAAAATGGGTATAAAATTAAAAATGTTTGAATATCTTTAATAATTATGAGAGAATATGTTATGGATTTGATGACTTGAATATTGTTAGTTTTGCCTTTATATGGTATTTATTTTGGTTGAGACTTGGTTAAAGTCTATCAGTAGTTAGGCACGATCGAGTATGGGCTTAATGCCTTGGCCCTATGATTTACATTAGAATAAAGGTTTGGTATCTCATTTGGCTGGATACACGTGTACTTTTGTGTAGCCCATAAGGAGTAAAATTACTTAGAAACACGTGTTCTTTGGGTGCTATCTTATAAAGAGCAGAAGAGATTGCAGGTGGAATTATATTCCTTCCTCAATATGGTTGGTTGTTTGGTTAAGCTTTAGTAAGTCCTGATATTTTATTTCTACATTTATCATTTTAGTTTTGGTCTTATAGAATCAATATGATTTTGTTGTTATTGGTGATTGGATTGTTTATGGATTGATGTTGTGAGTGCTTGATCTTCAATTAGTTAATTCATGTGCATGCTTGTATCATATCATTTGGCATCAGGTTGAATGTACCTTGATTACTTTATTGTTCGATTGTGTTATTCCTGTAGATATAGACAATACTAGATCTGTGATTTGAATATTGTTTACCATTGATTGGTTATTCGATTTATTTGTGTGCTTGATTCATAACATTAGGGATCGGTTTGAGAGTTAGGTTTGGAAATGCATTCTATATACTCTCATGCATCTTTACTGTACACTTGCACATGTCACCTCATGTTTATTAACTTTGTACCATAACTTCTTATTAGGCCGTGGTATGTTCATCCCACCATAGTTGTAGATGGAACCCCGAGCAAGTACATTGTTGGCCCGAGTAACTGAACAATTAACGTCTTTATGTTTTATTTTGATTCCACGTTATTATATATTTGGGATTATTTTATCTTTTATTTTAAATGGAACTGTATAATATTAATTTTATGTTTCCAGTTGAATTTAATTTTTGGATAACTATACGCCCTTTATTAACATTATTTAGAGGCTTAGTTTACACTTTGAGTAGATGATTTTTTGTATCTAAAAAATGCTTGGATGACGTTTTAAAATAACTGTTAGTTGATTGCTCGCTTTATATTAAAATTCATATATTTTGTTGGAATTTTAAAACATGATTTTAGTCCAATTCACAAATGGACCCATGCAGTTTTGTTATAAAAATTTTCAAAATAAAAAATTATCTTTAAAATAAATTTCAAAATCTATTTTGACCAAAATTTAACATGGATCTTAATTTTAATTTTGAATTTTCAACACTATAACTTTTATTCATTAAATCCCGAATTTTGAAAAACTAGAGCATGACACTTTTACTCCAAGCATTGTAAGTCTATCAATAACACATTTATTTTCTTGTTACACAAGTTGCATGCGATGTGTATGTAGGCATGTATTAGCCATTTTATTGGTGTTATACTAATGTATATATGTTTATATATTTGTAGGACACAACCATGATGCAACGTCTGCAGAAAAGTTGGCCAGATCTAGAGAAGGCAAAGGACTCAGGCTTCTGGAAACAGGAATGGGTAAAACATAGAACATGTTGGCAAAGTATGTTTGATGCAATTGCGTATCTCAACTTAACACTCAATTTGAAGGATCAATTCAACATTTTAAAATGCTTGGCAGATCATCGCATCATACCAAATTCAGTTCATCAATACTTGCTGCTAGATATCGTCATTACTATCAAAAACCGTATCAAAAAGTGCTGGACCTAAAGTGTAGAATATACCAGACAGTGATAGAATTGCAAGATGTCTATGTATGCTTCGACCCCTATGGTGGGGTGATTGATTGTCCCAAAAACCGTAGCAGCCTTACTACTTGCTCTCCTACTAAGCCTAATCAGCACATCTCCTATCCTGCTAATTAATTAATATGAATAATGTATGTGAGAGTATGAATCTCATTGCTATGGAGAAGAACTCATGATGCCACTAATATATGATTATATATATGAGTCTTATTGGGATGATATGTTTATATTTCACATATGTATCTCTATATATATCTAACACCATGATCATATATGAAAAGTATTTTTATTTCCCATTTGTTGAGTCTTATTAGCAAGGTGTTGGATATATATAGAGATATTTATGTGAAATATAAACATATCATCCCAATAAGACTCATATATATAATTATATATCAGTGATTATTCATATTCTCACATACATTATTCATATTACTAATTAACATGATAGGAGATGTGTTGATTAGGCTGAGTAGGAGAGCATGAAGTAAAGCTGCTACGGCTGCTGGGACAATTAATCACCTCACCAAGGGGGTTGAAGCATGCATTGATCTCTTGTAGTTCTATCACTGACTGGTATGTTCTACACTTTAGGTCCGAAACTTTTTGGGTACAGTTTTGGATAACATTGACGATATCTAGCAACAACTACTGATTAACTGAATCTTGTATGATGCGAAGATATTTCATGCATTGAAAAATGTTGAACTGATCCTTCAAATTGAGTGTCAGGTTGAGATACGCAGTTGCATCATACATACTCTAACAACATGTTCCATATTTTATATCCTGCTAATTAGTTATTAATTTGTGCACGCATATCATCCCATGATCCTTTCTCCATCTATCTAAATGTTCAACAAATAGCCACCTCCCCTTCATATATACCAGGGTGAGATAGAAGGCATATACTCTGCCCTTGCAACCATGAGATCATGAGAAGTGAATTGGCTCATTGGTAATGGCAGAGAGACTACTAGGAACAGTAAGAGCAGCAATTTATGTTCATATCACTTGTATATATGAATGGTTTTGAAATTGGATCACTTGTATATATGAATGACCCGTAAAGCCTTGTTGCAAGTCCAAGATCGGATTAACAACCACATAGGGGGGATGTTGATGATTTTGAACCAGTGATTATAATTAATTTCATTACCAATTACCTGACATTTGACTTCATTTTAGTCATTCTGACACTGCGGACTCATACACCACACGACTCCCCAGCCCAGAAATGGCTTTCAAAGATCATTCCCCTCCCTTCCCCTTCTCTCTCTCTCTCTCTCTCTCTCTCTCTCTCTCTCTCTCTCTCTCTCTCTCTCTATCTTCTGCATTGCTTGCATTGTTAAATGAAAAATACTTGTCCACATGCTATATTCTAGCTAGGGTGCTTTTCATTTCCACTTGATAATGGATGGAATTTCTCCACAAGAGCTCCTTTAAGTTAATGTCCACTTGATCGGCTTGAAAGCTCCACTCACAATATAATCATACTCAGCCGTTCAAACATGTCAATAATTAGTGCATAAACGTCTAATTTGTAACCCTTGCCCCTCCTGATTTGTTCATTAATTACCATACTCAGACAGTGCATCTCAAGTGCAATTTTCCTTGTACTAAAAGGTTTTCTTAATTTAATGATTAGATGTTGTATCGAAGCTTTACAGCAGTTAGAAGACATTTCCGTAGAAGAAAAACCAATCTAAAAATGAAGGTAACAAATGCAGCTGCAATAATCTCAGAATACATCCCAAGTGCGGGTTGGAAAAGGAAAGAGCAAGAAAACAAGAGGGGAAAAAAAAAAAAGGAAATGCATTTTCTTCCTCTTACAAACCAATTTTCATCCACGGATGAAGTAATCTGAACCGTGAAATATGCCCAAAATGACTTCTTAACCAGTGAGATTCCTAAAATGCACCTGTTATCCTGTTATTTCCAGGATTATCTGGCTCCTCTCAATTAACTTCCAACAACACTAAAACAAGGACTCAAAAGAAATTCGGCATCTACTCTTGTCAACTGCAAAAACATATACATTTTTTTCAAAGCTGAAAACATCCATACGCAGCAAAGTTCCCCAGTGACAGTTTTGGCAAACAATAAAATAAAAAGGAAAACGGACCAGCAATGCATGAAACTAAAGTGCATTGAACAAATCTCAGGCCACAACTTTAAAAAAATAAAAAATAAAAAATAAAATACGAACGACCACTGTCAAATAAAAGACTAACAGGATAAAAAAAACTAAGTAAAATGCCAATACACTCATGAAAAGAAGTAAAATACATATGCAACAGAAAAGAAAATCAGCTATTCCTCCACGCCATGGAAATTTGACATTTCCCCTGCTTTTCAGAGATTTGCATGCCTGAGTAAATTGCCTTTTGGTTTCTCTGCACCCAAGCACACGGCTGCCAAAGATAAGCTTCAAAAATTCATTGGAATCATCCAAAAACCAACAAGGAATTGAAAACAAATATACTTACGTTGATAATTAAAAAAAATGATTGGAATTACTCACAAAACAAAAAATCTAATAAAGTACTAAGCACAAATGACAATAAGGCATACAAGAATTGAGAGAGCAGGTTGTCTAGTATGAAACTCCTCCAAGGCTCTTTCGAGCTGTATCAGAGAATTATCCCAACTGCCAAGCTGATTGCATCTCTTAATTGAAATTAAGCTCTGTATATAGAAGAGCTCGTAATGTTTTTGGAACTTCATGGCCTTGAAATTCCTTAATGTCCTGAGTATGAAGGCTGCAAGGTCAGTAACATTATGATTAATTTGGCTGCCTTATTTTAATCGCATAATATCTCTCCCTACTCCACCTTTATTGGCCTGGCAGCCCCTCCTGGGAAAGGAGAGAGAAATATAAGTAGTGACCACGGATGACCATCGCACCAAAAACCATGGCCACTGAAGCAAAATTGTACATTCTAAAATAGATTTTCTGTTATAAATTAAATAAATTGGCAGCAAGCAAAACACAGTATATAATAAAACGAGTTCTTCTGGAACTGTCACATAATAATTATTAAATAGTTCTTCTGAAACTATGGGGATAGATCTTCTTGATCACCCAAGCATATCTTGCTTTCATAAGACAAAATAGAATAATAAAATAGTTCTTCTAGAACTTGGGATAGATCTTCTTGATCACCCATGTATTGCTTTCATAATACAAAAGATAGAAACAATAGAAATGAATGTAAATAATTTACCTACACTTTTTGCCTTTTTCTTTCTTCTCTTTTTCTCTTTCTCCTTTCTTTTCCTCTTCTTTCTCTCTCTCCCTCTTTTCTCTCTCTTCTTTCTCTCTCCCTCTTTTCTCCGTCTTCTGTCTCTCTCCCGCTTTCTCTCTTTCTTCTCTCTCTCTTCTATCTCTCTCTCCTTCTTTCTCCTTTTTGTTTTGCTCTCTCTTTTCTTCTTCTTGCCACTGATATATATAGAAATCTGAGGCGGCTCATCCACCATGAGGTGAGGTGAGCCATGACCTCATAACACTCCCCCTTGGATAACCGCAATACATATTAGGATATGTTACAACTGCCTCATTAAAACCTTGCTAGGAAAACCCAATGGGAAAAAACCTTAGCGAAGGAAAAAGAGTACAGTAATATTACGTAGCATACCTTAGTATGGGTGCGTTAACACTGCCTCGTTAAAACCTTGCCAAGAAAAACCCTGTGGGAAAAACCATTGGCGAAGGGAAAAGAGTACAGTGCACGACTCCCCCTCATTCATACATCTGGTATGAAGTTGAAGTTGATAGCTTTACTTGTTTACAGCTTTAAGACGACGCATGCCAATGTTGTGTACCAATTTCTCAAATGTTGTAGTTGGGAGTGCTTTAGTAAATAAGTCTGTCAAGTTGTCACTTGAACGTATCTGCTGGACATCAATATCACTGTTTTTCTGGAGTTCATGTGCATAAAAGAATTTTGGCGATATATGTTTGGTTCTGTCACCTTTGATATAGCCTCCCTTGATTTGTGCAATACACGCTGCATTATCTTCATATAATATTGTTGAGGTATCTTTGATCGAAGATAGTCCACAACTATCTTGAATATGTTGGATCATTGCTTTCAACCAAATGCATTCTCGACTTGCTTCTTGAATTGCGATGATCTCAGAATGATTTGAAGAAGTTGCAGTTAGTGTCTGCTTCACAGATCGCCAAGATATAGCAGTGTTACCATAGCTAAATACATACCCGGTTTGTGATCGTGCTTTATGTGGATCAGAGAGGTAACCAGCATCTGCATAGCCAACTAACTCTGATTCTGGTCCCTTTGAATAAAACAAACCCCGATCTGTTGTTTCTCGGAGGTAACGGAATATGTGCTTCACCCCTTTCCAATGTCTCTGAGTTGATGCAGAACTATATCTTGCCAATAAATTTACAGAAAATGCAATATCGGGTCTTGTGCAATTTGCAAGATACATAAGAGCTCCAATAGCACTGAGATATGGTACTTCAGGACCAAGGAGTTCTTCACCTTCTTCTTGAGGGCGAAAAGGATCTTTTTGTACATCTAGTGATCGGACAATCATGGGAGAACTCAATGGATGAGCTTTATCCATATAAAATCGATTCAGAATTTTTTTTGTATATGTAGATTGATGGATGAGAATTCCATTTGATAAATGCTCAATTTGTAATCCAAGACAAAATTTCATTTTTCCAAGATCTTTCATTTCAAACTCCTTCTTTAAATAACGAGCAGATGTTGTCAGTTCTTCAGAAGTTCCAACAAGATTCAGATCATCAACATAGACGACAATAATAGCAAATCCAGATTCTGATTTCTTGATAAAAACGCATGGACAAATTGTATTATTCACATATCCATTTTTCAATAGATATTCACTAAGACGATTGTACCACATGCGCCCAGATTGTTTTAACCCATACAGAGATCTTTGAAGCTTGATAGAATATAAGCTTTGAGATTTTGAACTAGTTGCTTCAGGCATTTTAAATCCTTCAGGAATTTTCATATATATATCATTATCTAATTCACCATACAAGTAGGCTGTCACGACGTCCATCAGACGCATATCCAGTCCTTCTGAGACTGACAAACTAATTAAGAATCTGAACGTAATGGCATCCATTACAGGAGAGTATGTCTCATCATAATCAATACCAGGTCTCTGCGAGAAACCTTGTGCCACTAGACGCGCTTTATATCTCAAGATTTCATTTTTCTCATTTCGTTTTCGCACGAATACCCATTTGTATCCAACCGGTTTTACATCTTCTGGTGTTTGGACTACGGGTCCAAATACTTTGCGTTGTGCTAATGAGTTTAATTCTGTCTCAATAGCTTCTTTCCATTTTGGCCAATCACTTCTATGTTGACATTCGTCAATTGTCTGTGGTTCATTCTCTGCATTACTTCTTGTAAGTGCAAGAGCTACTTTAAATGAAAATATGTTGTCGACAACAATTTTATTTCTATTCCATTTTTCTCCTGTATTCACATAACTTGTTGAGATCTCATTACTGTCCTCTACAGGGGACATCTCTTCAGGAGGTTTCTCTTCTGGGAATTCTTTTACAGGAGTTCCTTCTTCTGGAGGTTTAGATACTGTGGTTTCTTCAGGAATACTGATTTGCTTATGCATTTGTACCTTTCTCTTTCTAGGAACTGTGTCTTTTACACCGACAGGTCTCCCACGCTTCATGCGTGCTTGAGATTCATTTGCTGCTATATTAGCAGATTGTCCTACAGGGACATCAATACGTGCTGGGGTATTAGCAGCTGGTATATATGATTTTGTTACCTTCTTGGTGTCGGTAAACACATCAGGTAATTGATTTGCAATCGTCTGTAAATAAATAATCCTGTGAACTTCTGATTTACATTGATTTGTTCGAGGATCAAAATGAGATACCGTAGAAGCATTCCAAGTAATCTCATGCTGTTTTTCCAGTTGCGTTTTATCTTCCCCTAATGGAGGGAAAAGTGTTTCATCAAAATGACAATCCGCAAAACGTGCAGTGAATACATCCCCTGTTAAAGGTTCATGATATCTAATAATAGATGGAGAATCAAAACCAATATAAATTTCAAGTCGACGTTGGGGACCCATCTTAGTACGTTGTGGTGGCGCAATTGGTACATAGATAGCACAACCAAAAATCCTTATATGGAAAATATTTGGTTGTTGACCAAAAACAAGTTGTAATGGTGAATATTCGTGGTAAGCAGTGGGTCGGACACGGACTAATGATACAGCATGCAATATGGCATGTCCCCAAGCAGAAACAGGTAATTTTATTCTCATAAGTAACGGTCGAGCTATAAGCTGAAGGCGTTTGATAAAAGATTCAGCTAGACCATTTTGTGTGTGTGTATGTGCAATGGGATGTTCAACATCAATTCCTATAGACATGCAATAATCATCAAAAACTTGAGATGTAAACTCACCAGCATTATCTAGTCGTATCGACTGAATCGAATAATCTGGAAACTGTGGTCGTAATCTGATAATTTGAGCAAGAAGCCTAGCAAATGCAACATTACGAGTAGAAAGCAAGCAAACATGTGACCATCGAGTGGATGCATCTATTAAAACTATAAAATAACGAAGTGGTCCACATGGTGGGTGTATCGGCCCACATATATCCCCTTGAATTCTTTGTAAAAATGTTGGGGATTCAACTATTACTTTTGACGGGGATGGTCTCACAATTAATTTTCCTTGTGAACAACCGGGACATGTATAATCACTTGACAAAAGAATCTTCTGGTTCTTTAGCGGATGCCCATGAGAGTTCTCAATTATTCGACGCATCATTGTTGATCCTGGATGACCAAGACAATCATGCCAAAGTATAAAAGTCTTTGGGTCAAAACACTTCTGGTGCATCATTTCAGGTGATCCCAAAATTCTTATAGTTGTATAGTATAATCCAGAAGAGAATGTAGCAAGTTTTTCTAATATCTGCTTCTAGCATGAAACAATAGAAGTAATGTAAAGATATTCTTTATTATCTTCATTTGTTGTCTCTATATGATATCCATTGCTACGTATATCTTTAAAACTGAGCAAATTCCTTGTAGCTCTAGTTGAATACATAGCATTATCAATATAGAGTTTTGTTCCTTTTGGCAACAATATATTGGCTCTTCCGGAACCTTCAATTAATTTTGTATTGCCAGATATTGTCTTAACGTTATTTTCAGCTAACGTTAAGCTAACAAAATATTTTTTCTCTCGAAGAATTATATGAGTAGTTGCACTGTCTACTAAACATATATCTCCATCGTTCATCTTGGAAGCGATTAATGTTTTGGTAGATTCCATGTTTCTATAAAATATGAAATTGCTTATTTGATAAGAAAACGAAAACATTCATATAACAGAAACATGCTTAGAAAAATATTACACAAGATAACAATAACCTTAAAATATAAACTAGTTGGTGTGAACATTTCCATCACCAATTAAGTGATCTATTTTTCCATTAGGATCTTCAAAGAAATCTGACACATCAAGATGAGTGATTTCTACTGAGTCATCAAAGTTTGTGAAATTCATTTCAACATTTTTTCCTTTATCATGTGTTGATGCTCGGTAAAGATCCACTAATGGTTTGGGCGTACGACAGGTACGTGACCAATGCCCTTTCATACCACACCTGTAACAAACATCTTCATAATTTTTGGGAGGTTTATTCTGTAAACGTTTTCCCTTTTCCTGTTTTGTTTCAGAGTTGTTCCACTGCTGGTGGTGTGGTGTAGTATGCTTAACTCGAGAACTTGAAGAAGGATAAATGTTATAACCTCCACGATAACCCCCACGTTGACGAAAAGTATTTTTACTGCGTCCACGACTGCGACCACGTCCACGACCACGACCACGTTCATAAAATGAGACCGCATTCACTTCAGGGAATGGTGTAGAGCCGGTCGGGCGAGACTGGTGGTTTTTCATCAGAAGCTCATTATTTTGTTCAGCCAAAAGGAGGCATGAAATCAATTCTGAATATTTTTTAAAACCCCGCTCTCGATATTGCTGCTGCAGGAGCACATTCGAGGCATGAAATGTAGAGTATGTTTTTTCTAACATATCTTCATCAGTAATTGTTTGCCCACATAATTTTAATTGTGAGCTGATTTTAAACAATGCAGAATTATACTCACTAACAGATTTGAAATCTTGCAACCTTAGGTGCATCCAATCATAACGAGCTCTGGGGAGAAACATGGTCTTCTGGTGCTCATATCTCTCCTTTAAATTTTGTCATAGTACCAGTGGGTCTTTTACCGTGAGGTATTCAGTTTTTAATTCTTCGTGAATATGATGACGAAGAAATATCATCGCTTTTGCACGATCCTGCTGGGATTCGTCATTTTCCTCATTTATAATGTTTCCAAGAGCTTTTGCACATAAATGGATCTCAGCATCAACTACCCAAGATAAATAGTTCTTGCCTGAAATGTCAAGAGCTGTAAATTCTAGCTTTGCGAGATTTGACATTTTCAGAATGCTACACTCACAAGATAACAAAGTTTTAGAATCACGATATACTAAAAATCTCACACATCCAAAACGAATAAATTTAATTTGTTAACACTATGCATGAATAGTAAAATCACTATTGCTGCATAGTATTATATATAATACGTATATATAAATATATATAGTATTATTTTTTTGTCTATATTATAACTTTCAATCTAGACATCAAAATATAGTCAAGTCACATGTCTATGGAAAGGTATTCAAATAAGGATTCCAGATCTATAAACATCATAGGCCAAATATTTACGGTATGGGAGAAATAAACAAATAAAGTTTCGAAAAATTACTATTCATCACTATTCATCTACTATGCATCACTATTCAATAAATATAAATTTTGCCATAAAATGAAGCGTGAACAGTAAATAACTCAAAATAAAGATACATGAATTGAAATATGAATGAAGTACCTTCACTAATATAATGAAGTACCTTCAATATATAAGTAGTTAGAGTTTTGTGCTGATAACGTGTTATAAATTAAATAAATTGGCAGCAAGCAAAACACAGTATATAATAAAACGAGTTCTTCTGGAACTGTCACATAATAATTATTAAATAGTTCTTCTGAAACTATGGGAATAGATCTTCTTGATCACCCAAGCATGTCTTGCTTTCATAAAACAAAATAGAATAATAAAATAGTTCTTCTAGAACTTGGGATAGATCTTCTTGATCACCCATGTATTGCTTTCATAATACAAAAGATAGAAACAATAGAAATGAATGTAAATAATTTACCTACACTTTTTGCCTTTTTCTTTCTTCTCTTTTTCTCTTCTCCTTTCTTTTCCTCTTCTTTCTCTCTCCCTCTTTTCTCTCTCTTCTTTCTCTCTCCCTCTTTTCTCCGTCTTCTGTCTCTCTCCCGCTTTCTCTCTTTATTCTCTCTCTCTTCTATCTCTCTCTCCTTCTTTCTCCTTTTTGTTTTGCTCTCTCTTTTCTTCTTCTTGCCACTGATATATATAGAAATCTGAGGCGGCTCATCCACCATGAGGTGAGGTGAGCCATGACCTCATAACATTTTCGTCTTTAATAGATTTAAGATCAGGTAGCCAAACAAGAGCAATCCTTAATAAGAAACTGTTCCAACTATATTATAAACTTTTTTATGACTGATATTTTTCTAGTTTCAATTCTACTAAATTAGAAAATTATATAAATCAATATTTTAATCATTGGAGTAATATTCAACAATTAGAACATTTTGTTTTATGGTTTCTCTAATATTATGTTGAAACTCATTATATTAATGTGCTTGATGAAAAAGTTTGGACAACAGACATTGGATCTATTATCCATTCTATTTTTTTCCCTGCTGAATCTCTTAAAGTCACTAGTTCTACAACTTCCAAAGTTCCAGAGGCTAATGCTTATGTTAAACCTTCTATGGTTGAACTTGTACATAATACTATGAAAGAGCTTAATGAAGCTTTTAAACAAAGTAATTATATAAATTTATATTTGCAAACAATTGGTCAACAATTATTACATCTAGATAATAAACTAGATCAATTACATACGAAGATTTCAAATCTGAAACTTCAAGAGTCTAAATCTCCTCTTGAGGAAGCTAAGGCTACCTTACAACCCCCTTTAGAGATTAAAGGATTTAAATTAGAATCCACAGATGAATTTGTTTCTGTCTTAGAAGATAAATTAAAATCTTTTAAGATTTCTACTCTATCTGTTAAATTAGAAACCACATCTGATCAAGATATTTCTGATCAAGAAGATCAAATTCATACTTTTGAATCTGAACTCAATAAAATTGAGGCCCAACCTAGACATTTAGAGCACTATTTTTATAAACATCCTACCCCTCAAGATATACTTTTTGAGAAAAATAATAATTTTATTCAAAATAATTATTAAAGTAGTTCCATGTATGAATAGAATCTTTATGGTCTTGCTGATAAACAAATTTTTGATATGTGTCATCACATCTGTATGTACAACACTATTTGCAAACAACGAGACAATAGTGATAAAGTCATAGCCTAAATGGTTATTAGTGGGTTTACTGGTACCGTCAAAAGATGTTGGGATAATTATTTGTCCCCTTCTGCAAAATCTGAAATTTTAGATGCAGTTAAACAGGAACATTTTCCTACCCCAACTGATCCTAACCATATTAAGATAATTGAACAATCAGTTCATACACTGATTTTAGCCATATGTGAGCATTTTACTGGAAGATATTCTAGTAATAATGAAATAATAAGGACACTGCCTCAAAATCTTAGATGTCCTACTCTTAACCATTTTAGATGGTATAAGGATGTTTTCCTTAGTAGAGTTATGCAACTTCCTGACACTAATAGTGATCATTGGAAGTCTAAATTTATTGATGGTCTTCCCTTTTTTTTTTGCTAAAAGAGTTAGGAAAGTTCTTAGGAATAGAAATGATGGTATTTTTATTCCCTATTCTAATCGTTCTTTTGGTAGTCTTATAGATACATATATCTAAGAAGGATTAGCTTTATATAATGACATTAAATTAAAAAGCAACGGCTTACTAAGAATTTTTGTAATAATTTAGAGATTTTTGTAATAATTTTGACATGGATATTCCTAAAACCCCTTCAGATCAGCACACTAGATCTAAAGGCAAGAAAAAATATTCTTCCAAATATAAATCCTCATATAGGAAAAAGAAACGTACATATGAAGCTTCTACAATTCAACCTTCTAAAATAAATTTTAAAAAATCTTCTTCTACGAAGAAATCACCTATTTCCAAAAAGGAAATTAAATGTTGAAAATGTGATAAAATTAGCCATTGTGCTAATCGATGTCATACTAAGTAGAAGTTACATGAACTTCATATTGATGAACAACAAAAAGATACTTTAGCTAAATTACTTCTGAATAGTGGAAGCGAACCTGAAGACTCTGAACCAGAAGGTTCTGAGCCTAATGAACTTGATTAGGTTCAAGAAGATGATATTTCGTCTTCTAGTGACACTAAACCAGACAAGATAAATTCTTGTCAAGGTACTTGTAGTAATTACTACAAAGCTATTGTTGATATGCATGGTTTAAGCATTAATATGCTTACCTAAGATCAGGAAGACATTCTAAAAATTTTGGTTCAAATTCCTGATACAACAATAAAAGCTCAGATTATTGAAAATTATCTGAAAAAGATTAAAAAACAAGAAGATACTCCTGGTATTACTAATGTGTACAGTATGACTGAAGTTATGAAAAGACTTCAGAACAAGAAAGAAAAACCTATTACGTTGCAGGATTTACAGACTGAAATTAATTAGTTAAAAGATGAGATTAAATATCTGAAAGATGATAATTTAAGTCTTAATACTCGAGTTACTAATCTCGAAGCAGGAAAACAGGTCTCTTCTAGTTCTGTCTTACAGCTAGAATATTCTAAGTCTCCTCTTCCCCAATATTTGGCTATCTTGAATGAAGTAATTTCTCAAAAGTGGTTCTCAAGATTACTTTATTCGTTCATAACGAATTACTAATTAAAAATCTCACTGCTTCAATTGATAGTGGTGTAGATTTGAATTGTGTTCATGAGGGTTAATTCCAATCCAATATTTTAAGAAGACAAAACATTCTTTGACTTCTGCTAGTGGCAATAAATTACAAATACAGTATAAAGTTACTGATACTCATATTTCTAATAAAGATGTATATATTCCGTCTACTTTTCTACTTGTGAGAAATTTATAACACCATGTTATACTTGGTACTCTTTTTCTTCACAGTATTATGTCTATTGAAAAAATTGATTCAACAAGTATTTATACCAATTTTAATAACCAAAATATTGTTTTCCTGTTTATAACTGATCCCCAAACTATATTTTTGAATGAAGTTAAGGATATACTCTCAGCTAAAGAAAATCAAATTAATTTTTTAAAATAGAAAATTTTTGTTTAGACTATTGCTGAATCTTTAGTTAAACCCAAGATTCAAAATAAAATCAAATTGATTGAACAACAATTTCTTAGCTAAAATTACATATTTAAAACTTTTATAATAGAACCCCATAAAACTACTTAGTTAATGCAGAGTCAATAAGTACATAAGGTCAAATATAAATGGATGAATAGTTTGTGCACGGTTTCTTATTGACTAAGTTAGCTGCATTGCGTAAAATCTTATGGATAATAAACCTCACGAGCTAATTAATAAAGATAATTCAGCACTTACGCATGAGATAATTACTTGGGCATGGGATAATTCCACACTTCGTAATAATAAAGAAAAGTTGCATTTTTTGTAATTTCATTCAGTTTACTGAGATAGTTATTCATTATAATAAAATGCTATGTACATTATTATGCTTTCATTGAACATTGACTTAGTTCAAGTATTTCAAATCGTTTTTTATTTACTAATAGACTGTGAATGTTCTATATTTATCAATTCTTATCTTTGTTTATATCAATAAAAATAAAATATTCCAAATATATTTTATCTTTTTTAGTATTTAGCCGTGCATAGCACGGGTTTACTACTAGTGTATATATATATATACAAATGTGAGAGCCTCCAAAAAATCAACTTTAAATTCTCAAAAAACCTAAAATACTAGAAAGTCACGTGGCACACCAAACTCTCTCAACCAATCACGCTCCTCTCTCCATCTATTACAAAAGAAAATAAAGAAATAAAATATAATAATTAAACAAAAAATCAATCATAGGAAAAGATAAAAAGAGTTAAATATTGACAAGAAAATAAAAAAATATCTAAAATGAAAAAACTAATCTATGGAAACAAAAAAATAAAAAAACACTAAAGGAAATAAAATTCAATCAAATATAATTGCCGGCTGGCCCTCCCTCCTTCCCTCCCTCCCTTTTCTAAATAGAGTAGCAAAATTAACCCTAATAATAGCCAAATCACCCAATCGTTCTCTCCACCACACACACCCCTTTCTACTGCTCGCTTCGCCACGCCCCTCTAGAATGCAAGTGTTCTCTCTGATCCCCACATCTCTCGATTCTCTATATCAATGTTCTTTTTCTTTTGTTTATTTTATAGGACATTGATTGTGTTTAATGCATGTCAGTGAGTAATGCTCCATTCATAATTTCTTGGACATAAAGAATGAGAATTCCTTATACGGCCAATTCGGTCACTTCCTACGTTGCATCGTTGCCATTGCCGTCGGGTCTTTGCCGAGGACTTCTAAGACAGCTACGTTTGGGGTTTCGAGATCCATGTCGTGTGTGGTTGATTGTCCCTTTCCATTTTACTGGGTTTTGAGGGCTTTGGGTTTTATTGCTTCGGCCATAACTGAGATCTTTGCAAAGTGTGAGAGGGCACCAATCTCTCATTGCTTCTCTCTCTTTTTCTTTGTTTGTTTTTTTTTTTTTTTTGGATACAAAAAATTTAGGCTGAGGTGTAGGTTACGCACAGGGCCAAGGCAGGGTGCACGTGGGATGCCTCCCACTGCATGACTACGAAGAGTTAAATCCAAGACGTACGTCAAGGCCGCCCAATACTCTACCGCTAAACCCACCATACAATGTTCTCTCTCTTCACCATAAAGACTTTTCAATAGATGGGTTTCCAGAACTAAGGAGCAAGGTAACAACGAAAGGTTTTGTGCAGTAAGACCTGAGTTTGTTAAATTCCTTTTGAATTAAATCAAGAATAGTTGGTTGAGTTCATAAAATACAAAGGATGAATTTGTTTTTACCACTGCAGAAAAATAGATGAAAAGTAAAGAGAAGTGGGAAGATTGCTGCACAATTGTTCAGTCAGAATTTTTTATTGAATAGGGCAAGCCATGCACAAAAGTTCATATTAAAGACACTACTAAACTCTTTACTAGACATTTTTAGCTAGCTGGTAAGAAAAAACACAATCAAGTATTAAGCACCAGCAAATTAATCGCTTTACTACCAACTAATTTATTTTCGGAAGTTATTTTTAGGCAAACAAAATGGAGCCTAAGCTCTAAAAGAGGAGATGAATTGTGGTAGAGAGAGAGGATGCTAGTGGTCAGTTAGAGAGAGAGAGAGAGAGAGATGAGATGAATTGTGCAGGAGATTAAAGCTTTTGCTATAGATTAAAGTTTCAACCATTCCAATAATACTCCTCCTTTTGAAGAGGGCTTTTTTTTTTTTTTTTTTTTTTCAAGCAAGTACTTTAACGGTTCTTTTTAAGTACAAACTAATGTATTATTTTCATGTTGGCTCAGGGAGTCCAACACTCAGTAGTAGTAGCCGAGTGAAGATCTCAGTTAGCCAAAATGTACATGATTCTCACTTCAATGTGTAAAATGGACAGTGGCAATACGGTTCTTTGGTAATAGAGCTGGTGTGGTCAGGTCTTCTTTGAGAAGCTGCTTTGTTCATATTTTAAAAGTTTGACCGCTAATGATTCAATATACTAAGTTTTATTGTTTTCTTTGTAGTTTGGTTAATTGTAATTGGAAAAAGAAGAAGAAGGAAAAGCTACATTTATACATTTTCTGTAGGAATTCTTTTTATGTTGTGTTATAAGTGATCAATGCAAGGCACAACCAAAATGTAAATGATTCTCACTTTAACATGTAATTCTCTTATTCATGAGTTTTCATTAGGTCATATAAATATAAGTAATTAACATCAATATGATTGTGGTAATTGTAAGATTGTGGGTGTAGATTTTCTTATTTCCTAATTCTATGCCCAAGAAAAATATGAAGGAGAATATATTTCACCATGAAAAGTGCATCTACCTTAGTGGGATGTGACCAATAACTTTTTTCAAAGGTCCAAATTGGAAATGCTAGTCATAAGATATTGAGTTTTGAAACTTTATTGATAGGAAAAAAGTCATATACGATTAACAAAAAGAGAAATAAAAAGATAAAAAAAAGCAACCAAATTAAACTCCTAAATCATGGATATATATAAGGATCAATCAAAAGAGAAAATATATCAACTCATTCCCAATTCTTTCCACACTTTATCTTTAAGTTCTTAAATCTCTTGCTAATCGTTAAGATCGTGTGATTCCTAACTTCTCTTCCTAATAAACATACTATTCATATTTCAAATTGTAAATCATTTTTTTTTCTCTTCCAAATTTCATAAACTTAGATGTACTTGAGTCCATTCCAATTATGTAATATCTTCCCATGTTATAATCAACTCCTCTATAAAAAATGCAATCTTTTAATTTCTATGCCAATCTATGATATCAATTTTGCACTCTTTTTTCTTTATATGCCACCTTATAATAATAATTAGTTCGAGTTATGGCATTAAGTATATACAATTCAGCATATCATATACAAAATCGCTCTAAATTTATATTATGATTACAAAATTTTTAAATCCCGTGCATCGTACGAGTCAACACTAGTGTATATGTATGTATGTGTGTAAACAAAGAAGCTTTTAACTGATCATACAGGGAAGTTGAACGTCCAAACGATGTGGAAATTCTTTTAGTTATGTTATCTTTTTTCTTTGTTAGTCCGCAAATTGCAGTACAATTTTGAAAGCTACACTACAAAGTTAGATGCCACCGTACCATACCCTCTTCAATTGGGGCTCTTTAGGCTAGCTCGAGATGCCATTAAACCACCAAATGAATATTGAAACGACCTTTCCCCAGTTGTGAATGGGGTGGGAGATCAAATATGTTGCTAGCTGCAACATTATTTAAAACTATTGCTTGCTGCAATAGAGTTAAATTATAGAGATCAACACGAGTGAGAGAACCTGTCTTATTTGTCTTATCCAGAGGGGAGAATTTAGAATTATAGTTGTAGAACTTTTTGATATTTTCGCATTGAAATTAAGTTCATACATCAATTTTGATGCATGATAACATGGATCATAGAAATTTTTACTGCAGATAATGATAATATAGTTTATTTCAATGGAAACAAAAAGAAAAAAGAAAAGGAATTGCATTCAAAATGGTTGCTTCCATTTTATTTTTTCTCTAATTTGTAATCTCCAATATAGATTGAATTTCACTTGCTTCTATTCTTTATAGTTTCGATCAGTACTTGTCATTCCTCAAATAATAGAAACATAAAAGAACCCTTGACCAACATGAACACTCCATATTTTCCTTTCCTGCAAAGATGGAAAACGAATCTTGATACATATTTTCATTAAATATACACTTATATGTATGCTCATGACAATGCATATGTGAGGGCTTGCTTTTGTGGTACTTTCATTCATGTAAAATAATTCATAGTTTTAAAAATTGAATTCAACCATAAACACATAATGTAGAAGCGGATATGCATTTCATCCATAACCATTTTCATTAGTGCAAATTTTGGATAGATTAAATAGATTAAATCAACTAACTAATTTTCACTAACAAGAGAAATAAAATAATTGAAGTTAAAGTGGCTTAACCATAATTAAGAACGTTACGCCAAAAGTATTTTAACATGCCCCTAAGGATTTTCACCGCTACGCCAAAAGAACGTTTTACCTGGGATAGATATTTAACCTTGAGGAAACACAGTAATTATCACTAATGAATGCTCTCAAATAGTGCAACTGAGTGTAAACTTGCACAAAGCAATAGCAGAAGCCAACCCAAGCTCATCCAACAAATTTTTATTTTCAAATTTTATAGTTAATCAAGGTATTTTAATTTAACATTTTCTGTTGCTGCAGGATGCTTTCCTTTTTAGCACTAAATTCAGGTTCTTACGAATCCGCTTTGCTTATAGAAGGGCTAATAGGGTTGCAGATTATGTGGCTAAGCCCATCCACAAGGCTTGACAATCAGTGTTTTCAACCTCGTTATCTGTTCTTTCGGTATAAATTGCAGTCATATAATTAACAATTTATCAGTAAATTTGTGTTGAAATTTTAGATCAAAAGAATAAGGAAGAAACTTGATCAATGGAGGATGACTGGATGAGAAAGGGTGCTCTCCAATTATATATACACATAGATAGAGTATATAAAGATTCAATTGGTATTGTACTGTTAGAATGAATGCTAGACTTTGGGCCTGGATATACATATTACTAAGAGAGGGTATTTGCAATCTGCCGATGAAGAAGAGCAGGACTCGTCCATTTTATGATGGCCATATGTTTTGGAAAAAGAAAAGAGACAAAACTCATTTTACAAACCTTCTAAAACTGATGACCTCATATTGCTGAAACCTTAACGAACCCTACTAAGAAGTAATTTTTTTTAATTTATTTGCTGAATGAGAAGGTGGAAAGGGGCTATCAGTGATTTATTATTATTATTATTATTATTATTATTATTATTATTATTATTATTATATGTCAAGATGCAATGGCCCATGGACTCGAGAAGTCAAATGGTCAGCAATGGTGGAGGCATTGAGCTTAATAAAGCTCAGTTAACAACCTACTGCTAAACTCTGCGAACTTGGGCCAGATTCAGCCCTTCCAATTGAACAAACAGTGTAAAATGGGCCCACGTTGCCGCAAGGAACAGTCTAGTGAGCCACCTCCCACCAAAAAAAAAAAACAATCTACTGCAACCAAAATAGGTTTTAGATTTGAAGTACCAAAAAAACAAAAGCTTTAGATTTAGCGATTATATTTGCATGATATATTTATTCTAATATATAAAGAGAGAACCTCATTTGATATCTCTCTCTTTTGAAACTCTATCACGCAGAGTGACTGTTGTTCGATTATTCAAACTGTCTTTAAAAACTTATTTTATTACAATTTAAATGAGTCTAACTCTCAAAAATTGTTAAGGCAAATAAGTTAGACAAATAAAAATGCCCCCATCTTATTTGTAATAACTTCAGTTATTCAACCTTTTGAAATTTTGCTTCGTCATCTTCTCCTGCCAGCTCTGACGCAACCATTATTTTTAGATGTATTATTTGTAAAAACAACTCAAGAAATCACAAGATTATTTGAGACGGTAATCATGGTACACTTTCTCTTTTCTTCCATTGCTTATTGAGATTTAGAAGAAATTTTTTTTTAATATCTAAAACACAAACGATGTTTATCTTTCAGTGTGTGTACATATGTATATATATATATATATATCTGTGTGTTTACGTGGAGTAACTACCCATCATTTAGAATTATGTACAACGGTAAGAGTCGTTTTGTTCTTGAAGCCCACTTTGATGTGTAGCTAATCCTTGTGTACGTTTGATATATGGCTAATCTTCAAGGAAAGTCATTTTGTGGCTGTATTTAAGGCATTTGCTGGGTTCATACTCGACCAACAAAGCCGCTGTCAACATTTCGAGAAGGCCGACCACCGAAGTTGACGAAGAAATTTTCAGTCGCTCACGCGTTGTCGCCTTTCAGTGTTTGTCAAGATTGGTGACTGCCAATTTTGACAAATGGTGCTCCCCCTCTCCTATAAATAGAGGATTGAGGTGGAGGAGAAAAACATCCCAGCTCAAGCAAGAGCAAGAGAAAGAAAGAGAGGTTTTTTGTGAGAGTTGTAGTCCAGAGAGAGAGTCGAATCTCCTCCTCCTCCTCTGTTTTTTTCTCTCCATATATATAGTGAAATTCTTCTCCAGTTGATTGGTGTGTGAGTGTGTGTTTGATTTATGACCCAACAAGTGATATCAGAGCAAGGTTAGAGTCACCGGAGCAATTTTTTTCCTATTTTTTTTCTGCTGCCCAGAAATTAAAGTCACCAAAATTGTGTTTCGATCACACCATTATGTTCATCTCATCGATATGAGTTCAATGGCGCAAATCGCGTTGAAAACAGAGTTAAAACGAGCCCGTACGAAACCGGTCAAAATTTTATTCCGGCGAGTCAACGCCAGCAACATCACCGGCGCTGGAGAAGACGATCTGACATCATCGCTGACGTCATTATTGACCAAGTCAACTGCCACGCCACCAGTCCAGTTAGCTGCCACGTCATCGCCCAGTCAGTTGCGACGTCATCAACACTTCTAAAAATTATAGTTTGGCCCCAAAAATTTTTAGAAATTACAATTTGGCCCCAAAACTTTGTGAAAATTATAGTTTGACCCCTGAACAAACTAAAATTTTTCAGTTAAGCCCTTCTTAAGGTTTTTCACAGTTCCAAACGCAACCGTACACTCTGTTTTGGCAAATCCTACTTTTATATTGCTGTACAAGCCAATTAAAAAGTAAATTCATGGAGGAGCCATCAACATCAACCTCAGGAGCTATGATTATGTGCATCTTTTCAAACTACGCCATTTGGCGGCCTCGAATGGAGGGCTATTTGAACTGTCAGGATTCATTTGATCCTTGGATGATGTGGGGGTACAATCGACTGATACAACAAAAGCCGAGTGGAGAAGGAAGAACAATAAAACTATTAGTCTGATCGGACAATAGATCGACCATAGTGTATTCCACCATGTTGCTCAGGAGACAGACGCATATACTTTCTAGACAAAGCTAGAGAATCTGTTTCAAGCCAAAACCGCTCGAAACAAAACTCTTTTGATGAAGTGCTTTGTCAACTTGAAGTTAAGGAGCGGTATTTCAATTATTGAGCACACGAGTCAATTCCAGAACTATGTGAACTAGCTTGCAGCCATGGACCTGTTGCGAGACGATGAAGAGCAAGCCCTCTTGCTTCTTAGTTCTCTACCAGACAGTTGGGAGACATTGGTGGTGTCCCTCAACAATTCAACTTCAAATGGCAAACTCACCATGGCGATGGTCAAGGATGCCTTATTCAATGAAAAAGTTAGACCGAAGGAAGCTGGCATGGAGCAATCATATGCCCTCGCTACAGAAAGTAGAGGGAGGCCTCAAGAAGATAACGGAGGCCAAGGAAGAGGCCGAGGCAGCGGCAGAGGCAGAGGAAGAGGTAGAGGCAGAAGCAGAAGCAGAGGAAGGTCACAAGATCCTAGCAGATCTAATGATGGACATGGCAAGTTTACCTGTTATCATTGTGGCATTGAGGGTCACATGAAGAAGGACTGTCGAAAATTAAAAAGGGACAAAGGTCAAGGTAATCACCAACACAACAAAGAAGATGGTGACACGATGGTATTGAAAGATGTCAGACACGTGCCCGACCTCCATCTCAATCTTGTTTCTGGGATAGCCCTTGATCAACAGGGTTATGATAACCGCTTCAGCAATGACACTTGGAAGCTATCAAAAGGTACCTTGGTTGTTACCCGAGGGCATACTTGCAGCACGCTGTACAGAACCCATGTGAAGGTTTGTTCAGACAACCTTAATGTAGTTGAAGACGAGGCGTCACCAAATCTGTGGCATAAGAGACTCGATCAGATAGGAGAGAAAGGGTTGTTCACGCTGGTAAAGAAGGCTCTTATTCCAGTAAACAAGGAGATTGCACTGACGTTTGGCAAGCAACATTGAGTCACGTTCAATTCCTCCACAAGAAGAAGATTAGAGTTATTAAGTCTGGTACATTCTGACGTTTATGGTCCCATTGAAGAGGAGTCATTGGGCTGTAACAGATATTTTGTTACCTTCATAAATGATGCTTCACGGAAGGTTGTGGTTGTATTTTTTGAAGACCAAATATCAGGTACTCGAGAACTTCAAGATTTTCCATACCATGGTGGAAAGGGAGACTGGCAAGAAGTTAAAGTGCCTCCGAATAGACAATGGAGGCAAGCACACATCTAAGGAGTTCAAGGCATACTGCTCAGAATGCGGTATTCGCCACGAGAAGACGGTCCCACGCACCCCACAACACAATGGAGTAGCCGAAAGGATGAATCGAACCATTGTGGAAAGAACCTAGTGTATGCTTAGTATGGCTAATTTGCAAAAGCCATTCTGGGGTGAAGCTGTTCGTGTTGCCTACTACCAAATCAACAGATCACCATCAGTGCCGTTAAAATTTGAAGTTCCGGAGATGGTATGAACTGGCAAGAAGGATGTCTCCTATTCTCAGCTGAAAGTGTTTAGATGCAAGGCTATTGCACATGTATCCAAGGAGCAGAGACAGCAGCTCGACATGAAGTCCATTCCATGCATCTTCATTGGTTATGGAGATGAAGAGTATGGATACAGACTATGGGATCCAGCAACAAAGAAAATCATCAGAAGTAAGGACGTTGTGTTCCAAGAGAACCAGTTTTATGAGGAACCAACTAAGCCCAGTGGTTCCAGTTCCCATGCTCCTGACATGACTCCAGATCCAACACCAGTCCAGCTCACCACAAATATTGGAATGTAGGAGGTAATTTCAGAAGATGAAGAAGAAAAAGAAGGTGTTGAGCAATGGGAGCAATAACCCCCTCCACCAGAAGAAGAAGAACTTCCACAACCAATTGGTGAGGTACCTCCTAAAATTGAAAAGCCTCAGCCAAGGAGATCTACAAGAGGCCGTGTCCTGATTCCGTCGACCAGATATCCGGAATCAGACTATATCATGCTCATTGATGAGGGGGAGCCAGAGGATTGCAAGGAAACACGACCCATCCAGACAAAGGCAAGTGGATGGAAGACATGCAAGAAGAGATAAGTTCCTTACACAAGAATCAAACCTATTATCTGGTATGGCTTCCTAAAGGAATAAAAGCCTTGAAAAAAAAGTTGAGTTTTCAAGCTGAAGAAAGATGATAGTGGAAAGCTAGTCAGGCACAAGGCTCGATTGGTCGTCAAAGGATTTCAACAGAAGAAAGGAATTGACTTTGACGAGATTTTCTCACCGGTAGTGTAGATGACCTCAGTTCGAGTTATACTCGGATTGGTAGCCAGCCTGAACTTGGAGCTTGAATAGATGGATGTCAAGACAGCTTTTCTCCATGGAGATCTGAAGGAAAAGATCTACATAGAACAGCTAGAAAGGTTTGAAGCTCCCGAGAAAGAACACTTAGTCTGTAAGTTGAAGAAGAGTCTCTACGGCCTAAAACAAACACCGAGACAATGGTACAAGAAGTTTGACTCATTCATGGTGGGTCATGGGTATAAGAGGACTGCTGCAGACCAATGCAGGTACATTCAGAGATTCTCAGATTGTAGCTTTGTGACACTCCTTCTTTATGTGGATGACATGCTGATCATTGGACAAGATGCTACTAAGATTAGCAAGTTGAAAAAGGAGGTATCTCAATCCTTTGATATGAAGAACTTAGGCCCTGTTCAGTAAATTTTGGGCATGCAAATTGTTCGTGATAGGAAAGCCAAGAAATTGTGGCTATTACAAGAAAAGTACATTGAACGGGTGATCAGAAGGTTCAACATGGAAAATGCCAAGCCAGACAATACTCCACTGGCTAATCACTTCAAGTTGAGCAAGAGTTCGTGTCCCTCCTCGAAGACTGAGATGGAAGAAATGGCAACAGTACCATACTCTTCAACAGTAGGCAGTCTGATGCATGCAATGGTGTGTACAAGGCTAGATATTGTTCACGTTGTAGATGTTGTGAGCAGATTTCTCTCCAACCCAAGGAAAGAGCATTGGGAAGCAGTCAAATGGATTTTTAGGTACCTAAAGGGTACATCAAAGTTATGCTTGTGTTATGGAGGAGTTGAACCAGTCTTGAAAGGCTATACAAATTCAAATATGGCCGGTGATCTTGATGGTAGGAAATCTAATTCAGGATTCCTTTACACCTTTCGCAGGGGGAGCTGCATCATGGCAATCCAAACTGCAGAAGTGTGTGGCTTTATCTACAACGGAGGTAGAATACATCATTACAGCGGAAGTTGGAAAGGAAATGTTGTGGGTAAAACGGTTTCTCCAAGAGCTGGGAGTCAAGCAAAAGGAATACAAGGTGCATTGTGACAGTCAGAGTGCTCTAGATTTGAGCAAAAATTTAATGTACCATTCCCGCACAAAGCATATTGACATTCACTATCATTGGATACGCGAGGTGATGGATCAATAGTTTTTGAAGCTTGAGAAGATTCACACAAAAGAGAATCTAGCAGATATGTTAACAAATGTGGTTACTCGTGAGAAGCTCGAGCTATGTAGAGACATAACCAAAATGGATGCTAACTGAAGGACGTCAAATTGTGTTCTCCTCCAATGGGTATGAAGGGGGAGAATTGCTAGGTTCATACCCGATCAACAAAGCTGGCCAAATTTGACGAAAGGCTCCAGCCGCCGTCAACCTTCCGAGAAGGCCGACCACCGAAGTTGACGAAGAAATTTTCAGCCACCCACGCGTTGTCACCATTCAATGTTTGTCAAGATTGGTGGCTGCCAATCTTAACAAATGGTGTTCCCCCTCCCCTATAAATAGAGGGTTGAGGTGAGAAAAAAAAAAGCATCCTAGCTCAAGCAAGAGTAAGAGAGAGCAAGAGAGGTTTTTTGTGAGAGTTATAATCGAGAGAGAGAGAGAGAGAGAGAGAGAGAGCCGAATCTTCTCCTCCTCCTCTGTTTTTTCTTTTCCATATATATAGTGAAATTCTTCTCCAATTGATTGGTGTGTGAGTGTGTATTTGATTTCTGGCCCAACAGCATTTGAGGCCTTCTCTCTCTCTCTCTCTTGCAATTTTTTGTTGTGGTTCTCACTCTCTCTCTCCCCATCCATTCAGACTTTGCTTAGAAGCAGATGTTTATACATCAGGTCGCTAAGAATCCCATTTTAATATGAAAATACCAATTGAGGTAGCCGAAAAAATCTTACTTTCAGGCTACAATAAGGATTTGTGGCGAGTAAAATCACGTTTTCCTGATAATAATGCCATATGTTATATGGGAAATCTTCATTTGTGTTGGTTAGTGCTGATCTGCCTATTTATAGTATTTTTGTGTTTTTTTTTTATTTGAATTTCAACTTTGTTTGATCATTTCTTTTATTTTTTAATTGTATTGAATCCATTTTCTATTTTAAAATAAACAGTGATTTTCTAAAACTTTTTACTTTACGTTAATTTGAACTCATTAGATTCAATAGTAGAGAAGACAAAAATAATTAGACGATCATTCGAAATATTTCTTTTAGTCCAAATTTAGATTCCAAGACTAGTAATTCCTATTATATTTTCCTTTATAGGTTCTACATTTTATCTTTCCATATTGTAAAGCCTCATCCTTGTAGTTAGCTCAAGAAAAAGCTCTTGAATCTCAATCTAATACAACAATGCATGCATTATGAATATTGATTATAATTCTTTTACTCTTTGTTCTCTTTCTTTCATCAAATACTATCTACTTGGAGGACTAACCAATTCTTTAAAATGAAAAAAGGATTCCAACAATGTCCAAGTCAAGAGAGATTACGAGGCCTCGTGATGCTAAGCTGATGTTTGCCAAAGACGACAATTGATTGGTGGCATGCTTATTATACTTAATGAACCATGGGTGACCAGATGAGGGAGGAGAAGTAAAGAGACATGTGAAACTTATTCTTGAAACTCTCTCATATCAGTGTGAGTTTTTTCCATCGTCAGTTCATATCCATTAGAAAGCTAGAGTTTTTTTATGCTGTGGATTATTTCTTTGCTATTGATGGCAGAGGACTGCGTGGAATAATATACATGTAATATGGAAAAATAGGAAATAAAATGATAAACATTATATGATGGATAAATATAGTTGTTTTATTTATTTAAAAAATTTTTTTGTGTTTATCTCTAATTGAAGAGGAGTTTGGTTAGATAAGGAGAGATTGTGACATTTAGATTCATCACGTTATGTCACTCTTTTAAAAAAAAATGGATGTGTGAAGGGTGGAGAAAAGAGGGGAGATGAGAAAGGTTTTGGTCACAAATCCCAAAAACAGAAAATATTTATTTGTATTTAAAGTTGCTTCAAGTAGTTTTCTTTTCAATAATTGTAAGGGTAAATAAATAAGACAAAAAATTCTTTAGTAACTGTTTAAATTATTTATAAATTTTTGACTTTGCATTACTCGACTCACTTGCTAATCAAATTGTCATTTCTGATAATTCAATACACTATGACAATCACCATCCCCAGCAATAGTTGCACACACATCGCTCGCGTGTGTGTCCTCCAGTCCCTTTTAAGACTGAAGATAAGAAATTTATGTGTGCATCCTCTGATCTGTTTTAACACTATAGATGAGAAAATTTTGGGTGATTGTTTTGGTTGTGTGGATGTGGGCAGTGAGTTTGGTTGGATGACATTTGGTTGAGTGGTATGGATTTTTCCAGGGGTACGTGATAGATAATATCTATTGAGAGAGAGAGAGAACCGATGATGAGAGAGATGAGAAGGTGCCAAATATAAATCACAAAGAATACAGTAATAATAAAAAAAAAATTAAGTGAATTAGCACAATCATGTGTCCCACCCTCTAATTAGATATATATCTATACTATAAAAAAATGAGACTTGCAACCAACTTTACTCTCCTATCTCCCCAATGTGAAGTTACCCATTTTCCCTCTACTTTTCTTAATTATGCACAACCGCCTACCGTAAATAGTCTTCGATTGGGCCTGTGCATGACTCCTCTGGATTAGCCGGCTCAGCCAAAGTTGGTTTCTCAATGTTTATGTTTTGGGCTAGCTTTGCTGACTGCTCAGGTTGATTTTTTTTTGTTGCATCAGAAATAAAAAGTTCAGGTTGATTAAAAACACTAGTATTTTCATGTTGACTTAATCAACATACAAAAACAAATTGAAAAAATCATAATTTCTAATTTCTTTAAAACTAAAGGGTTTAGAAAAAAAAAATATTGCTCCTATAATTTTTCAAATAAAATCTCGACAATTTTGAAATAACAAAATCAAAAATTTGGAATCAATACCATAGTCAAATTATTTAAGTTAAAGGCTTATTTAGTGAAATTAGAAAACTTCTTAACTGATATTGAGTCATTATTAAGGAGTCAACATCTAATAAACTCTTAAACATCCTCACATATGTAAAATGTCGGATCACATTTACTTACTTTAAAAAGTTAAAGGACCTAAAGAGAACAATTAAAATTGAGGAATGATATTGAAAAATGAGACAAAAGTTAGATGATAAAAATAATTATTCACCCAATAGGCTTTTTGACAAATATATAGACATGTGTGTTTGTATTTATATACTAGAAGGGTGCCCTTACTCCATCCGTGATCAATTTGTACAAGTGATAGATAAAAATAAGAAGTAAGTAGTAGGCAGTTACAAAATTTAATTTAATATTTTATTATTTTAGTCCTTTTTGAATCACTGATTTACCATGAATTTAAGCAAATAGAGACAGAATAGGAACGGCCTCATCAAAATTACTGAAGTGTTCACCTTGTAAAAAATATAGATAATATATGTATATTTCTATCTACTATTATAAAAGCTACAGTTTACGGCTTTTACTTCGAGAAATTTTTAATTTCGAAACTACCCTTCATCAATGTTTCATATTACATTCATATCCAGTCCGCCAAATTAACCAATTTGACAGTCACAAACCCAGTTGCTGCTCTCACAGAGGATGCAAACCTTCACACCCAACACCGCCTCAATAAGCGCCTTGCACAACAAGAAAGTCACTGCACAACAATACCACTGTTGTAAAGTCAGTCCCTCAGCCGTTCGATTCATGAATCGAAACTCGCCACTGCAAACCCAGTCATTCCTCCCTTCGATTAACCAATTGAAACTTCTCACAAGCGATGCACCACATACACAACAAACTACTGCCTCTGTTCCACCTCTATTTATACAACTGTCATGTGATTGTCTTCTTTAGATGTGTTTGCAATTAGTGGGTTTGAGGACGGGCTTTCACTTGGGCTGAAAGAAGGATTATATTATAGAAACTAGAGAGAGAAAGAGATTGCGTTGTGATATGGATGGTGGTGGTAGTCATTGGCAGTGGCAATGGCAGTAGTAGTGACAGTGTCAGTATAATAATCGATTTGCATGTGTTTAGCCATGAGGTTGTCCATGGGTAGAAGGATGATGGGAGAGAACCAAGAAAAAATAAAATAAAAAAGAACATGTAAACGATTGCAAGGGTATAGAATTTATTTTCATGCTTTGAAAATAAGTCCAATGTGCATTTTAAAACCCATGGCAAACACTTTTCATTATTTTGAATAGAAAAATTAATAGCTTGTTTGGAACTTAGAAAAGTAAAAAGATTAAGAAGTAGGAGGGCAAGTGATTGAAAAATTATGAGAAGTTTTAATCGGTTAATCAAAGTGAGGAACGGTTGGGTTTGCCGTGACGAGATTTTGAACAAAAAATTAATATCTTGTTTAGAAATTGGAAAAGGAAAGTGATTGAAAAATTATAGGAAAAGTGGTTAAGCAATTGTAAGAAAACGGTTTCTTTCCACCGTTTTGTCTTACAAAAAAAGGGTACTAAAAATGAAAAAATTTATTTTTTAATGTTTGAAATACTAAGTAAGAGGAAAGAAATTAACATGATAACTATTGAAAATAATATATAAAATAAAATAAAAGAAAAATGCTCATATGTTATTGACAATCACTAAAGAGTTTTAAGTGTCAGTTATTGAAGTTCAAGAATTTATATTAGATTCGAGCCCTCTAAGTATTATACCATCCACTATAAAAGTCCCAAAATATAATAAAGTGATAGAAAAAATAGTTGGTTTGATTGTATTTATATTACAATCAATACATGCTTTAATTTGAGCATGATATAAATTTTGAACTTTAGTGACCCACATTATGTAATACTACAAACTATCTTTTACTATTTGTTTAAAATATTTTGTGAATAAGCCATACGATTTTTGTTAATTGTTCTTTGTATTAATCAACAAAATGTGGGAAGCACGTGCCAAACCACTCGTGTATATATATATATAACGGCATGACGCTTGATTAGGGGTTCCTTGTGAAACCAAACCAAGGGCACTATCCATCTCTCTGATTTCTCTCGCCATATGATACACGGGAGAGGACAAAATGGCCGCGGCGAGTGGGGGGGTGCATCTTCCTGAAGAAGTATTGATAGAAATTATGTCGAGGCTGCCGGTGAAATCCCTTCTTCAATTCAGGTCAGTCTGCAAAACCTGGTGCTCTTTGATTCAAAATCCTCGTTTCGTTGCCCTGCACCGACGCAATCGGGCTAAAAATAGTAATTGCTGTAGTGACTCTATTCTCGTTGTGCGATCCATCCGAACTGAAGATCGTCGACCAGAAAACCAAAAATATCAGAAGATTCAAGGGGATTTTGATAGTAAAATGGTATTGTCCTTGCTCTCTAATCAAACCCAAACCCAAACGCCCACCGAAACCCTTATCCATATCCCCCTTATAGATATAGATATGGAGGTATCGTCGCCCTCATCACACATGTTTCTTGCCTCACACAATGGTGATCTACATCTCTTTGGTCCCTGCAACGGCATTGTCTGTATAACTGATAAACATGACATTGTCTTGTGCAACCCTTCAACTAGAGAATTCAAGACACTCCCTCTTCCTCCCTTCTCCTACCCTCGAGATATGCTCCCTGGTGTCCAGGCAGTGGGTTTTGGCTTCGATTCCAGCTCTAACGATTACAAGGTGGTTAGGATCGTGAGAGTCCACCGGGACATCGACGACGTCTACGAGGAGTACGATCCAGAATTTGATAGTCCTGATTATATAAATGTTGAGATATACAACTTGAGTACTGATTCTTGGAGAGAAGTGGACGCCATCATGCCAATTGACGTGTGGGTGTGGTACCCACCTCGTTTTGAGTTGTTATTTAACGGAGCCTTTCACTGGTACGGAATGAAGGCCAATACTAATCATGGAGTTGGGAATGTTGATAATTTTGAGTCAATCATTTGTTTTGACATCAATGACGACGTGTTCCGACTGATTCAGTTCCCCCCTGATGAACCCCATGGAAGAGACAAGAGTCTCTTGGTCTTCAATGAATCTCTTGCTATGATTCTGTATGGGGTGGAGAAATATTTCGACATATGGGTGATGAATGAATATGGGGTTAGCGAGTCTTGGACTAAACAATTCAGTATTGGACCCCTTGTCGGAATCAGTTTCCCATTGGCATTTTGGAAGGATGGCAGCGAGTTACTCATGGAAAGCAGCAGTGGACAGCTGGTGTCATGCAACCTTCGTACCCAAGACACAAAGAAACTTCAAGTCCATGGGGTAACAGACACATTGCGAGTCCTTCCATATACAGAAAGCTTAACTTCAATCGAGAATTGCAATCAGCTTAATTGGCAGATGGGATAATTCTCTGATAGAACTCCAAATCCTCTCCTCTTTCCCTTAACAGGTCTTGGAGTTGGAGGTGCTTCATGCTAGACAACCTGCTCTCTCAAGAATTGTTCGCCTTATTGCTTTTTGGCTTAGTACTTTATTAGAAGAACCTATTAAGTGATTCCAGTTAATTTTTTGGAGGTTTTTTTGGCAGGGTACTGCTTGAATGCAGTGAAAACCAAGGCCAATTTATTCAGTTGTAAAAACCAATGATTTTCCGCAATATGGAGGAAGAATAGCTGTTTTTATTTTCAGTTGCATTAGGTTTTCTCAAATTCGCAGGTGTTCATTATTATGAGCTGCGGGTGGGTGCTGCGCGTGTACTATTTTTTTTTTTGGCAAAACCTATATGCCCGCGCAAATACATGTGCTCCTATGATGAATGTTGAGTATGTTGTAGAAGCAGTCATTGAAATATAGAAGTTTTGTTATAAAATGTTCGGCAGAGGGACGTGCTTATAGCATCATCTGATTCTTGAACATTAGTTTTATGTAGTTATATGAGTGGGTATGTGTCATATAATTGTTTATGCATGACCAAGAAGAATTTCATTGCACGCATAGAATACATGATCAATGCAGCTTATTCCTCGCTGGTTTGATTTGGAAGCAGGCCAAAAGGATGTTACTCTATATATTTGAGTTGTTTTTTGGATTTACAGTTGGTTATCTTATTTAGTTGAACACGCGACCTTGCATGTACGTAACTAACTCGATGATCAACAGCAGAGAGAATGATATGATTCTAAATTAAAATGATTGCGCAAATGCAATAGCACTTCAGTACAAGAAGAAGACTTCTATTCTTCTTCATATAATATTTCTAAAATGATTGTGCATGATTCGGGGTGACTGATGGGTTTGTTGGTTTGGGAATGATAATTGAAGTTCTACAATCTGATGAGATCAAGGATGGAGGCCATCGACAATAGGTGGCCGTTTAAAAGTTGTAGGTAATGGCTAGTTGTCGGTGTGAGATTCTCTTATGGTTCTCACTGCTAAGCACTCTCCGTAGGTGGTCACTGAATATAGCCATATATAGGTGAAGTCCACAGAGATTGTGGCGTAGGTGGTCACTGAATATAGCCATATATAGGTGAAGTCCACAGAGATTGTGGGGAGCCACTTGCCATAGGTGAAGTGGCTCCGACAAAATTTTCTCCCACTGTTTCCCTCAATTTTCCTCGCCTTTTTATCAGGAAAATGAGATACTCTTATGTACTCGGCTTTTCTCCTTTACTTTTCTCCACAGTTTACTTTCCCCTTCATTTCCTGACAACTAGTTGAGAAAAACATGCCTTTCCTTTCCTTTCCTTTCCTTTGCAGAGTCTGCATACCAAACAGAGCGGTAGTGTTTCAGGAAAACAAGCAACTAGTGACCAAAATACCAGAGGTTTCATGAAACTAATAAGGTTCTACCAGCCCAACTGTAACACACAGCAGCTGGGTTCTAGCTACTAGTACTGGGCATAAGAAGACTAGCTAGCCGGTATAGTAAACAAGAGGAACCTCAAGCCAAAACATAAGGGGCACTGAGTGGCTTGTTAGTTAACCGAAGCAACCTTTATTGCACAAGCCCTAAAATCCAAAACAATCACAAAGCATTCTCTGTTTGCTTGATTTGCTGCCAAATCTGAATGATCCAATGCATCGAATGCAGCAGCCTAGCTCACCCTAAGATTCTAGTTGAGTTCTGTGCATCAGTGAGTTGAGATCGATCGATAAAACTGTCTACAGGCTCACAATAGCCACTTAATACAAGGTTTAAAGTACTCCATAATGCAATTAACAAGCAATAGAAACACCACCAAACATTTATACAATTTAAAAAGAAATATGATCAACATTCTGTAATTTCATTTTAAACAAGAATTCGTTCCTCTTAAACAATTCCGTCTATCAGAAACAACCCCATGGAGAGAGAGAGAGAGAGAGAGAGAGAGAGAGAGAGAGAGAGTGTGTGTGTGTGTCATAAGATATCACCAATAGAAAATCAGTTCTGTAGTCGGTAAGTTCAAAGACCAGAATTTTTTTTTTTTTTTGGTGGCAAATACTTTCTTTATTATGTTTATATGTATTTGTTTTAAGGAGTCTTCAAAGCTATTTTTTCACTAAAATTGTCATCACGGTGAATTATTAGTAGCTCAGTTTCTTGTTCAATTAATTTTTAGGAGCTCATGTTATTCTAGATATTGCATCATTGTAGGAAACAATAAAAAATTTGCCATCCATAAGAACGTGTGAAGAGCCAGTAGAGGCTTCGAAATTATGAATCAAGGTACTATGGAGCAAGCATTAGTATATTCATTTAGATTTTTACCCCGTAAAACTTTTATTTGCCTTTAGTTTTTTAACTTTCGAAACAGAGATTGGTTTAATGCACTTTATATAATATCATCCATTGCTGGTCCTTTTTCCTTTCCTTTTTCTTTTTTTTTTATTTTTCTTTTTCTTTTTTTCTTTTTTGGGGGAGTTGGACCATCCAGCCATTTGCTATATGCCTATATCATTGTCATCTTTTCTTCTTCTTTTTTTCCCTTAAAATTCTTTTTTCTTATTTTAGTTTGAAGCTACTTTCATTTTGATAGTTGATGCATATATTAAAGTGATGGCATGTTAATGCATGACAATGCCAAATACTTTGGAGGTTGTGGAGCTGTGTGTTATATGTGGAGATCCTTTGTGTGCTTTGGCATGCCACGATTACTTTATGTGTTAGTTGAGGGTTTTTGTTGTGTGCTTTTAGAGGAGCTCTTGGTTTTGGTTCAACAAAATTTTTTTAATATCATGTGTTAAAGCTTGGAGTCTAAGACCTTCGTTGTAGATGCATGATGACATCTAGCTACATTGAATTTTATATATGAATATAGTTTCCCTTTCATCTTTTTTGTTTTTTCCTTTGTGGGCATTACAATGTATTTTTTTATCATGTGGGACATTAAATGTTACAGTTGCGAAAAACATACCTCAATAAATTGATAAGTATACTTTGTAATGCCAGAAGCCTTACAGTTAAAAGGAGCTCTTGGCTGATGAAGGCTTGGCTTGGAGGCTAAAATGAAGGTTTGGATGGCATATATTGTGGCATATTTGGCGACAAAAAGGGACAGGTCTTGCATTTGTAATAATCCTTGGTGGAGAATACATTGATCGGTGTTTACTTCTGGAGGATGAAGTGGTACATTCCTAAGGATCATGTTCATGGCTAAATTATAATGATTAGATAGGAGCTAATTCTCCTCTGATTCTCCCTTCCCCCTACCCTTTTCATCCAAAGGGATTACAAGCGCGAGTTTATCAATGTTGATTATCTGAAAAAGCAGAGATTGAGGCAGGATGGATGTGCAGAAGTGGAAATAGAGAAAAGTGCAATGATCTCTTTAAAACTCCTGGTTTTAACAGCACTTGACACTTTTCTGGGTTTTGAGTGATTTGCATTGAACAAAATGTTGTTTTATTAATTTAACCCTCTAAGTTGTTTAATGCATATATATACTATATGTCTTGTATTCTGGATTTATGATTATAGTTGAGGTTGTGTGTTGGTTGCTGGAAAATTTAATGGCATGCTATATGTGTATATATGCATGTATATGTAAGCGAAGAAGCTTAGTAGGGAAGTTGAACTTCCAAACAATATGGGATGGAATTCTTTTAGTCTGTCATCTCTTTTTTTTTTGTTGGTCCACATACCGTAGTTCAATGTTGAAAACAACACTACAAAAGTTAAATGCTACCGTACCATACCTCTTCAACTGTGGTTCTTTGGGCCACCTCAGATGCCTTTAAACCAACAAATGGGACCATTTTGAAGTCTTAATGAAGTGACTAGCTAGTACTTAGACAACAACAATCATAACTAGGATGTAATCAAGGATGTGAAATTTTTTTATGTGCAATTCCATCCGATCGAGTTCCAACAACAATTCCCACGTGAACGCTAGCGCTTAAAGAGTCTCAAGAGTTTACGCACTAACATGAAACAACATGTTCACTATATATATGATGATGTTGGAGCTGATCAATTTGTACACACACATTACACATATACACGTGTGTGGGCTAAATGTGAAAAACATCCTCGTAATAATATGTCAAGACTATAAAATAACAGTGTCTGATTCTTAATGCATCCTCCACATGATAAACTCTTATTCTCCCAGTCCCAGAATCAATAGAGTCAATAGAGTCAGGGGGGAAATGAGATGCCCCCTGCAGCCTGACCGCATGCAGTATGGGGACAATCCATCTCTGCACCTGCTGGGTCGAAGCATATCCGAACCTCCTTGAGCTGTGTCTGACTACCCTTCTTGAAGCATCGTAGGTCCGGTAGTTTTCCTGTACAGGAAACGATAGTAGCATTGATGGATTGCAGAGGGTATAGCTTTTGCGAACTTGGAATGATCTTCATCCCACGGAGACAGCCAACAAGATCAAACTTGGCTCTCAGATTTACAGCAAACTTCCAATATGCGGGTTGGTTGTACAAAGTTTGAGAGCAGCTGCCGTGCTTCTCCCACTGGTCTTGCCAGAACAACTTGTCTTGTGCATCCTTCAGGTCTGGCCAGCTGGTGTGGAGACGTTGCTCAAGGGCGCTGTCCTACAAAAAAAAAAAGGTTACGATGCAATTAGCTAATACGCAGATTCATATAAACATATATACACATGATCATGGGTTGCTGCTATAAAACAAAAAGTTGCAGAGAAAACTTACTTTTCCCCAATTGAAAGGATCATTCTGGGCGCAGGATCGAGGAGCAGGGCCAGAGAAGTTTTCCGGCCAAAGTCCATGAATTGTGAAATAGGGCGGAAGAGGGGATGCCTTACAACTAACAGTGTTGCAAAAGGTAACAGGCCATTGCTGCATCAGCTTGAAGTAGTCGAACGCCACGGCATGGTGAGATGGCTGCACAAGTAGCAGCAGAACCACAAGAGAGCGGAGCACTTGGAAATTCTCCATGGCCATGAGCTCTCTCTTGTTTGCTCCTTACGCACACTCTCTGTTATATAGAGGGGAGGAGTAGTCTCATTGAGTGGGGTCACAAATGCAATGCATGATCTTAAGCATTCAATAGGTCGGGTATTAGTCATTATCACATCTTGATCTCTAGTTGAATATTTGGAGCCTAGAGTTTAATAAGTCCCATATGAATGAGAGGCCAGCTTCTGCTCCAATCTCCTCTGCTCTGATTTAGCCCTTATCCAGTTTCTGGATACATTCCGGGGCTTGGCGATTTGAACTACTTGTGATATAAAAATTCTTAAACCCGTAGTAAAGACTGAAAGCTCCGTCCCGAGTAAAGAACTTTTAAGAAGCTGTAGTTGGTTTGTATGGTTCAATTTAATTTATGATGGAGAAAGCTAGCAAGCAGGCAAGGTGGGAACTCTAACCGATCAAAAATAACATTAAAGCATGATTATGATCACTTCAAGATTTTGTATTGGGCTGACGTTGTTGATAGTATTGTACAAACAATAAAATCTCCATATCCTACATTCTGTTTAATTAAAATAGACTTAATTAGTCATTTACTTAATTTAATATCCTTTGGTGGTCAACTGGTCATATTCGATGATAAGATGAACTCGGAGACCGACACTTAAACCAGATTTTAATGCACAAATCTCAAATAACAATTTTATGAGTTTCATCAACCAAACAAAAAAAAAATAAAAAATTGACCATTTTCGTTGGAGTTGGGAATTCAAAAAGATTGAATTTAGTTTTCATCAAAGTTGACAACATCAAGCAAAGGATCACTTTTTGACAACAGCATTTTCTGTAATTAGAATTCTTCTCAAGAATAGTGTGGTTGATAATCATTTATTTTCAAGTAATGTGATTCAAATGAGTTACATTATGCTTTATGAAAATTCTCACTAAAAAAGAAAAGAAGTTTATATTGTGTATGCATCTGTCTATGAGAAAAATTAAACAAAATTGGTTTTCAATTAATTCTTACACTTTCCAAGCTCATGAAAACTGCTCCTTTATATATATGCATGCCATAGCAATTTGCTCAACAGATAGTTCAGACATATTGGTTTCAAACCTTTGAATAATATTTCATTCGGGACCAGCTAGCTGATCATTATTTGATCATGCAAAACTAGCTAGCTTGATAAAAAAAAAAAAATCCAATTGAATAAAGGAACCTAGAACCGATTAAAATAAAAAATAAAATAACGTACACAATAACTTAGCCATGTGCATGCAGACTGTTCCCTCACTAAATTTGAAAACCCTTTATCCAGACCTCCTTTTCATATATATATATATATATATAAACATAGAAAATATCTACTATGACACCCCCACAATTTAAAACCCTTCTTAAAGCTCTAATCGAATAAATTTTTTAAAAATTTTTATGTAATGGACTGGGATTTCTACCCAATTTGTCTAAGAAATAATTAATTCTGTATCTTTTTTTATATTTTTCTAATGTTCAATAAAAGTTGGTTTATTTTTCATATAGAAATTCAGTCTTATATTCTAATACATTTTTAGTGCTTGAATTTTAAAATGTGTTAAGAAAACTTTGATAAATAATTATTATATCAAGAAGTCAAAAAACATTTATTTTATTTCGACACCCTCAAAAGAAAATCCGGGTTCCATCCTGCGTATACGTATACATATATATATATATATATATATGTGTGTGTGTGTGTGTATTGTGATTCCACTAAGAGCTTCCATGTTTGTAGGGAGTGTTGATCAAAATCACCAGAATAGGCATTACGAAAAAAGTAGAGAAGGAATTATAGAGACAGTTGATGGCTTTGAATTATGATGAATGCGATGGAGATCAACCACCCAAATCCCAAGTGGTTTTCTCAACTTATTACAGTACATTATTGCTGATAGTTACTACTGACATATCGGATAACATTTGATTCTCTCTCTCTTTCCCTTTCTCTCTTCATTTTTTTTTTTTTAGTACAACGGAATTGATTACATTGACAAGTCCTAAGCCAAGGAAGAGATTAAGGAAGCGAAAATCAAACCTTTGAGCTTTTTAAAAAAAGTCAGGATTCTGTCCAACTAAACTAGACCTAATTGATTTTTTTCTTTTCTATCAATGCACAACTTTATAAAATCCATTGAAAGGCAAGTGACAATGTATTCTATTGAAAACTATATTAGTTTTCTCTTCCTTTGTGTCCTGTGAAAAAGGAGGGAAATGGGGATTAAATTGAGTATTTACAATTGTAGAACTGTTGTTTGGAACAATTGTTACTATCAGTCTTTTTTTGGTACTTGAACGGCTTCGTATTAACCGTTGAGTGTATGATTAGCTATTCTATTGGATGACTTGTCTAATTTATACAATGGCATTGTTAGATGGAACTCTCTTTCTCTCTATCTCTCTGATTTTTTTATTTTCCTCTTTTCCTTTTCTATGTGGGTGTTTTCCAAAGCTTTGGTCCATAATCATTACTTGTGAATTTAGTCAAATTCCTCCTATAGCAATGGTAGTAAAACTTAATTATATTGGCTGGAAAGAAAGAGATAATATCCGATTGATGAATATTGTCTTCCTTGATTGAATCATCTTTGCACTCTATTTCCACTTCGATCATGATGCATTGAGGTCACAATTGCTTCTTTAGTATTCAATAGGGTCATAATCATATATGTCTAGCTTCGATTAGCCATTCCAATCTCTGGGTGCATTGCCTGTTGGCTTAGCAATTTTAATTGATGAACTATAATTCCTTAAAACCCATGTAAAGACTGCTTTAAGAAGTAGTTGGTGTTTCTGGTTCAATTTAGTTGAGTTTAGGGAACTCTAATTTTGTCTTTTCACCAAAATCATTACAATTTGTCCATTTTACAAAATAATCTAAATTATGTGAGAGTTATGTGTTCACTTTTGTACCACAATGAAGTGATCTAATTTTTACACAAACTTCAAGGGATTAAAGTATAATTACACCTGTTATTTACCCTACAAACTATTATATATAAATTTTCTTAGTTGACTTTGTGTGGATAAATTTTCTCTCCCTTGCATTTTCTCAAGAGACCCAAAAAAATGAAGTTTGGTGCTATCTGGGAAAATTATGGGGGAACAAATAGAGTGCAAGTACATTTGGTTTAAGTAGGGACTATTGTCAGCCTAAATTGCTACTTTGTTGTATAATTAAGCTTTAAAAGTTTATTTTTTTTTATATATACTAGAAAATTGACCCGAACTATGTGCGTGTGGTATAATATACCCTAATCCTAATCCAACTACAGCATTATCAAAGTGCAGGCTTCAATAAAGGGTTTGCTTTATAATAATATAAATTTAGTGCTCACATTTAGTGGCGAAAGGTTATGATTTACTGAAAATTTTGTGGGATTTTTTTTTCTATAGAACCCAAAAAGAGCTGAGGTGGATCGGCTTTAAGTAAATATCTCTTCGGTCCAAAATGTTTAAACCTATTATTTTCTCTTTTACTAGTGATAGCTATCACATGGTATATTTATGATGTTCCTATATTGCTGAAGAGTTCATTACATTGGCCATGTCCATTTTGTGATGAAAATTGATTTTGATGTCTTGGCAGGTGATGTCCATTTGTGATCAGGGCCGTTTGGTATATTTTTTCTTTTAAGTTTTTTTATTTTTTATTTTTTTGACTTATAATTAAAAAAATTAAATTTTTTAAACTTATTTGCTTGTAACAAGATAAGATAAGTAGAAAAATAAAATAAAATAAAGTAAAAAAAACTTTAAAAATATTGACTTTTTAACTTATAAGTAAAAAAATAAAACCAAAAAGCTCAAAAAAGTCCAACCAAACGGGCATGAGTTATTTTGTTACATCATCATAAGTTTGTTAAAGAAGAAGCTTTTAATAAAGTAAATAATAATAAATTTGTACTACTTGATTACTAGGCACATTTTTTTTATTTATCCGACGAATGAAAAGTCCATGTGTCATGATATGTGCATTGTAATTCAATTTAGCTTTGCGTTGGTGATTAATAGCGAGTTGCTAGCTTTGTGGATAGATTCTCTCCTTGGTTTCTGCTTCTTCGAAGTATTGATGTTCAATTTGTACCTCTTATTTGCTTTAGTTAAGTGTGACTATGTGTGAATTTTATCTAACAAAACAAAAATCAAAAGGCGACAGATAGTCATAAAAAATAATAATAAAAAAGTTTGAGCACAACATGAAAAGCAATAGTTACGAAATGTCAAATTTTTATCCCTACTTGTGCAAATAATTTTTACTAGATCACAATTAAGCTAAATAATTACACCAGCAACAACATCAATATCAACAATAATTATTATAATAATTACAATAATAATAATAACAGTAATGAAACAATAACGTCCCCGTTCCCATGTCTAGATGGTCTGGGCCAGGTACTAACAAATAGCTGGGCCACAATGGTGGCCATATTGGGTGCCCAATTAATCAACTGCTTAACATCTGCAAGCTGGGCCAGTTCAATCCCTCCCAAGCCCAAAACCAAATGCAAATCCAAATCCAAATCTAAATGAACAAACCTTGTAAAACGGGCTGTCGTTGCATTTAATAATACAATAACATATTGTTAGAAACTTAACCAATACACCAAAAGAGTCAAGTTTAATGAAAATTTTTTTTTAATAGGTAGCATCTTAAATATTGGAAACTTAACCAATATACCAAAAGACTCAAATATGATAGAATGCGTAAAATCAATTACTATATACTAAAATAGTCTAACTCATGTCACATACCATAACTTCGTCCACTACGATCGTAATACATATTTACCGCCAATCCTTTTCTTAGTTTCAGTTAACCCTAGCTTTGTTGCCCTCCGCTCGAAGTCTAGGTAAGCATGAGAAAGTTAAAGTTTCATGAGAATAAGTTGTTGAAGAAAGTTAGTTTCCTAGAATGGAAGAGAGAAGGTGCCCACAGAGAAGCTCATGTTATGCAGCACTATCACGTCACTGGTCGAGATGATTACAAGAAGTACAAAATCCCCTTCTTTCTCGTTTTCTTTCTTTACGCGCGCATATTGATGTACATATCTATATATGTATAGATGTAAAGTGTGTGAATTATGTAATCATTTTGGTATCAATTTTCGAAAATTGTCACAATATTGTGTTTGTAGGTGCAAAATAGTGGATGAATGTTATTGGCTTAGATAAAAAATTAAAAAAAAAATTAATTTTTGTTACTTCTTGTGGTTTATGTTTTGCTTTTTTAATTCTTTTTATTTTGCAATGAACAGGTATTCGAGTTTGTATAGGAATGTGCAGAAGTTAGAGAATATAATGAAGCAAATAGACCCAAGAAACCCTTTTCGGGTCAAGATGACTTGCGCTATTGAAAAAACTATGAGTTTTTTGCTTATCAAAAAAAAAATTTTTGTTTCCTTCGTGAGCATCTGGATTTAGGCTTTTTCTTGGTCTCCAATTTGTAACTTTTAGTATGTCCTTTTATCGGGTGTTGTTTGTTTGTTGTTTTTTTTTTTAATGCCTTGTTTATGTAAAAATTCCACATTCCACACTTTCAATCCTGTGTAATGCTTACCAAACTGACCACGTTCAGCCTGAACTGCTTAATGCAGACCAGTCATACGTATAAAGAGTCTCAACAATTTTGATTGTAAAGCAACCCTTTTAATTTGTCATTTGAAAATAATGATCAAGTTCATTTCCGGGTTAGTTGGGTTGTGGAAATCGTAACCTAACTCAAAACCTTCCTAGATATATATATTTGGATGGTGAGTTACTCATGGAAAGCAGCAGTCGACAGCCGGTGTTGTACGACCTTCATACCCTAGACATTAACGTACTTCAAGTCCATGGGGTTACAGACACATTGCGAGTCCTTACATATATAGAAAGCTTAACTTCAATCAAGAATTGCAATCTGTTTTGGCAGATGGAATATTTATTGTCCTATATAACTCCAAATCCTCTCCTTTTTCCCTCAAAGTGTCTTGGTGGTGCTTCATGCTAGACAACCTATTCGCCTTATTGCTTTTCGACTTAGTACTTAATGAGAAGAAACTATTAAGTGATTCCAGTTAATTTTTGGCCCTTTTTTTGGCAGCCTATCGCTTGAATGCAGTGAAAACCAAGGTCCAAGGCCAATTTATTCAGGTGTGCAAATCCAATCCAAGAAAAGTAGGAAAAGGGTCAAATTTTTCGTATTTTTATTTTCAGTTGCATTTTCTCAAGATCTTAGGTGTATATGCGGTTATTAAGATCCGCAGGTGGGCATGTGTGCTATGTTTATATATATATATATATATATTTTTTTTTTTTGTTGGACTGCCTGCTCACGCAAGTACACATGCTCCTATAATGAATGTTAAGTATGTTGTAGAAGCAGTTACTATTGTCACAGGTTGGATGATGTTAAAAGTGGTCTTGCTCAGCAGTAACATAATATAAGTGTGTTATACAAGAGCGTTGAAATATGGAATTGTTTTGCTATTGTATGTTTGCCAGAGGGACCTGTTTATAGCATTATCCAATCCCTGAATATTAGTTTTACGTTTTTACATAAATGATACTAGAGGTGGGGCACACGCGATACTTGTGCAACACAATGTAGCTATATAAACTAATCCATTTGGAGGATTTTGAAATTGGTGGTGGCCTAATTTTTTATAAAGCAATCAACGTTATTAAATTCTCAAATCAGTAAACCAATTGAAGAGGTTTTGGATTTAAAATCCTTAAAAGAAACCGAATGTAAAGACAATTCGTACAACACAAATTAGCAAATAAGCATAGATGATACATTCTTACTAAATTTTAACATGGATTTTTATCAGCAATTTGCTATCTATATATACAAATGCAACTGCACATTAGTAATATTCTCCATATCTGCATACTATAAAACATGTTAAATGCAATAGCTCATAAATTTCGAAGGTAACACACAGAACATCAAGAATTCAAATATTTTTCAATGAACTCACAATAAAAGATAATTTACATGTAGAGAGATTATTGAACGGTGATCTTAAATTAAAAAATTGTAGAATTTTGGCAATCAACAAATTGAAATGACTTCCATTTCACTGGATCTGTCACAGGTTGGATGAGGCTAAAAGTGGTCTTGCTCAGCAGTTACATAATATGGGTGTGTTATACAAGAGCATTGAAATATGAAATTGTTTTGTTATTGTATGTTTGCCAGAGGGACTTGTTTATAGCATTATCCGATCCCTGAATATTAGTTTTACGTTTGTACATAAATGATATGATGTGTCATTCAATTGTTTATGCATGACCATGAAGAATTTCATTGCATGTGCAGAATATATGATCAATGCATGTAACCTAATTCTTGCTGGTTTGATTTGGCAGCCAGATAACTAACAAAAATGGAGAATAGTTTCTTAATACAAGGTCTAAAGTACTCTACAATGTAGTTAGTTAACGAGAAATAGAAACATCCCAAGCATTTATAGAATTCAACAAGAGTATGATCAATATTCTTTAATTTCATTAAAAAAGAATCAGTTCCTCTTAAACTATTCTGTGTACCACAAGCAACCCTGTGGAGAGAAAGAGACTTGGAGACACGCAGAGAGAGAGAGAGAGAGGAGGAGGAGAAGGTTCATAAGATATCTGCAACTCTAAAAGTCAATATCCCACAAAGAAAAAACAGAAAGGATGAAAGGACCTATACTCATATATCTAATTCAATATCTTCCAGCAAGCTAGATAACATCATGCATCTACAACGAAGGTCTTAGACTCCAAGCTTTAACACACAACATGAAAACAAAAAAATTTTATTGAACCAAAACAAAGAGCTAGGCAATCTTATTATATAAGAATAAAGAATCTGAAAATGGCAAGAAAAAAAAATGACTATGATATAGCAAATGACTAGGTAGTCCACCTCCCTCTACCCTCCCAAAAACAAAACAAAACAAAAAAATATTCAAGGAAAATGGACCAGCAATGCATGATGTTATACAAAGTGCATTGAACAAATCTTTGTTTCCAAATTCAAAAAGACAAAACGCAATTTAAAGTCCTACGTGATAAAAATTTAAATGAATATAACGTTGAGTAGAACTAAATTACATATGTAAAAGAAAATTATGAAAACTTGTCCATTGTCCTACTTTTCATGGATTTGCACACTTGAATAAATTGCCTTACAACCGGTTTCAGTGCATTCAAGTTGGCTGCAAATAGAAGTCTCAAAAATTGATTGGAAATCATTCAAGAATGCTTAGGCTTAAATTTGTTCACTTAAAACTTTAATTTGTCTTTGGTTGTTTCTTCTTTCTTTTCTTTTCTTTTTCCTTCCTATATTGCAGTTTGCAATCTGGATTGAACTTCACTTGCTTCCATCCTTGAAGTTTACGGTACCTCAGTCATTCTTTAGGTAAAAGAAGAATAAAGAAACCCTTTACCAACATGGACACCCCAAGCTATCCTTTTATTCTCCCGTCCCCCTACCCATTTCACCGGAAGCGATTATAAGCACAAGTTTATCAATGTGGATTATCCAGAAATACAGAGATTGAGGCTAAATGGATGTGCAAAGGGAACATGAAATGTGCAATAATCTTTTCAAAAGTCATGATTTTAATAACACTTAACAATTTTATGTGATTAAGCCTCTAAGCTGTTTGTTGCATATATATTTATATATATATATATGTCATGCATTTTGGATTTACGCTTATAGTTAAGGTTTTGTGGTGGTTACTGAAAAATGTAGTGGCATGCCATATGTGTGGGTGTAAATATATATATTTGTATGTGTGTCTAAACAAAAAAGCTTTAACTAATCATATAAGGAAGTTGAACTTCCAAACGAAGTGGGATGAAATTCTTTTATTTACATTATCTTTTTTCTTTGTTGGTCTGCAGATTGCAGTACAACTTTGAAAGCTACACTACAAAGTTAGATGCCACCGTACCATACCCTCTTCAATTGGGGTTCTTTGGGCTACCTCGAGATGCCATTAAACCACCAAATGAATATTGAAAAGACCTTTCCCAGTTGTGAATGGGGTTGGAGATCAAATATGTTGGTTGCTGCAACATTATTTAAAACTATTGCTTGCTACAATAGAGTTAAATTATAGAGATCAACACGAGTGAAAGAACCTGTCTTATTTGTCTTATCCATATGGGAGAATTTAGAATTATAGTTGTAAAACTTTTTGCTATTTTCGCATCGAAATTAAGTTCATTCAACAATTTTGATGTATGATAACATGGATCACAAAACTTTTTTCTGCATTTAATGATAGTATAGTTTATTTCAACGGAAACAAAAAGAAAAAAGAAAAAGAATTGCATTCAAAATGGTTGCTTCCATTTTTTTTTCTCTAATTTGTAATCTCCAATATAGATTGAATTTCACTTGCTTTTATTCTTTATAGTTTCAGTAGCTGTCATTTCCCAAATAATAGAAACATAAAACAACCCTTGACCTACATGAACACTCCAAATTTTCCTTTCCTGCAAAGATGGAAAACGAATCTTGATACATATTTTCATTGAATATACACTTATATATATGCTCATGACAAAGCATATGTGAGGGCTTGCTTTTGTGGCACTTTCATTCATGTTCAATAATTCACAGTTTAAAAAATTGAATTCAACCATAAATACATAATGTAGAAGCGGATATGCATTTCATCCATGACCATTTTCATTAGTGCAAATTTTGGATAGATTAAATGGATTAAATCAACTAACTAATTTTCACTAACAAGAGAAATAAAATAATTGAAGTTAAAGTGGTTTAACCATAATTAAGAGAGGTAACATACACTAGGGGTAAAGTATTTTAACATGCCCCTAATGATTTTCACCGCTACGCCGAAAGAACGTTTTACCTGGCATAGATATTTAACCTTGAGGAAACATAGTAACTATCACTAATCAATGCTCTCAAATAGTGTAACTGAGTGTAAATCTTGCACAAAGCAATAGCAGAAGCCAACCCAAGCTCATCCAACAAATATTTATTTCAAAATTTATAGTTAATCAAGGTATTTAATTTAACATTTTCTGTTGCTGCAGGATGCTCTCCTTTTTAGCACTAAATTCAGATTCCTACAAATCCGCTTTGCTTATAGAAAGGCGAATAGGGTTGCGGACTATTTGGCTAAGCCCATGCACATGGCTTGACAATCAGTTTTTTCAACCTCCTTATCTGTTCTTTTGGTATAAATTGCAGTCATATAATTAACAATTTATCAGTAAATTTGTGTTGGAATTTTAGATCAAAAGAATAAGGCAGAAACTTGATCAATGGAGGATGACTGGATGAGAAAGGGTGCTCTCCAAATATATACATATAGATAGAGTATATAAAGATTCAATTGGTATTGTAATATTAGAATGAATGCAAGACTTGGGGCCTGGATATGCATATTACTAAGAGAGGGTATTTGCAATCTGCCGATGAAGAAGAGAAGGACTCGTCCATTTTATGATGGCCATAGGTTTTGGAAAAAGAAAAGAGACAAAACTCATTTTACAAACCTTCTAAAACTGATGACCTCATATTCCTGAAACCTTAACGAACCCTACTACAAGAAGTAATTTTTTTTTTTTTTTTTTGCTGGATGAGGTGGAAAGGGGCCATCAGTGATTTGTTATTATTATTATTATATGTCAAGATGCAATGGCCCATGGACTTGAGAAGTCAAATGGTCAGCAATGGTGGAGGCATTGAGCTTAATAAAGCTCAGTCAACAACCTACTCCTAAACTTTGCGAACTTAGGCCAGATTCAGCCCTTCCAATTGAACAAACATTGTAAAATGGGCCCACGTTACCGCAAGGAACAGCCTAGTGAGCCAACCTCCCACAAAAAAAAAAAAAAACAATCTACTGCAACTAAAATAGGTTTCAGATTTAAAGTACCAAAAAAACAAAAGCTTTAGATTTGACAATTATATTTGGATGATATATCTATTCTAATATATAAAGATAGAACCTTATTTGGTGTTTTTCTCTTTTAAAACTCTATCACGCAGAGTGACTATTGTTCGATTATCCAAACTGTCTTAAAAAACTTATTTTATTACAATTTAAATGAGTCTTAACTCTCAAAAATTGTTAAGGCAAATAAGTAAGACAAATAAAAACTCCCGCTTCTTATTTGTAACGACTTCAGTTATTCAACCTTTTGAAATTTTGCTTCGTCGTCTTCTCCTGCCAACTCTGACGCAACCATTATTTCTAGATGTATTATTTGCAGAAACAACTCAAGAAATCACAAGATTATTTGAGACAGTAATCACGTACACTTTCTCTTTTCTTCCGTTGCTTATTGAGATTTAGAAGAAATTTTTTTTTTTTTTTATATCTAAAACACAAACGATGTTTATCTTTCAGTGTGCGTACATATATATATATATATATATATATATATATCTGTGTGTTTATGTGGAGTAACAACCCATCATTTAGAATTATGTACAACGGTAAGAGTCGTTTTGTTCTTGAAGCCCACTTTGATGTTTAGCTAATCCCTGTGTATGTTTGATGTATGGCTAATCTTCAAGGAAAGTCATTTTGTGGCTGTATATAAGGCATTTGCTGGGTTCATACCCGACCAACAAAGCCGCCGTCAACCTTTCGAGAAGGCCGACCATCGAAGTTGATGAAGAAATTTTCAGCCACTCACGCATTGTCGCCTTTCAGTGTTTGTCAAGATTGGTGACTGTCAATTTTGACAAATGGTACTCCCCCTCCCCTATAAATAGAGGGTTGAGGTAAGAAAGAAAAGCATCCTAGCTCAAGCAAGAACAAGAGAAAGCAAGAGAGGTTTTTTGTGAGAGTTGTAGTCAAGAGAAAGGGAGTCGAATCTCCTCCTCCTTCTCTGTTTTTTTCTCTCCATATATATAGTGAAATTCTTCTCCAGTTGATTGGTGTGTATGTGTTTGATTTATGGCCCAACAAGTGGTATCAGAGCAAAGTTAAAGTCACCAGAGCAATTTTTTTGCTATTTTTTTTTTCGCTGCCCAAAAATTAAAGTCACCAAAATTGTGTTTCAATCACACCATTGTGTTCATCTCGTTGATACGAGTTCAACGATGCAAATAGCATTAAAAACAAAGTTAAAACGAGCCCGTACGAGCTGGTCAAAGTTTTATTCTGGCGAGTCAACGCCGGCGACGTCACGGGCGCTGAAGAAAACGATCTGACATCATCGCTGACGTCATTGTTGACCAAGTCAACTGCCACGCCCACCAGTCCAGTCAGCTACCACATCACTAGTCTAGTCAGCTGCTACGTCATCGCCCAGTTAGCTGCCACGTCATCAACACTTTTGAAAATTATAGTTTGGCCCCAAAAGTTTCTAGAAATTACAATTTGGCCCCAAAACTTTGTGAAAATTATAGTTTGACCTTTAAACAAACTAAAATTTTTCAGTTAAGCCCTTCTTAAGGTTTTTCACCATTTCGGACGCAACCGTACACTCTGTTTTGGCAAATCCTACTTTTATATTGCTGTACAAGCCAATTGAAAAGTAAATTCATGGATGAGCCATCAACATCAACCTCAGGAGCTATGATTATGCTCATCTCTTCAAACTACGCCATTTGGCGGCCTCGAATGGAGGACTATTTGAATTGTCGGGATTCATTTGATCCCTTGGATGAAGTGGGGATGAAACCGATAGATACAACGGAAGCCGACTGGAGAAGGAAGAATAATAAAACTATCGGTCCGATCGGACAATAGATCGACCATAGTGTATTCCACCATGTTGCTCAGGAGACAGACGCATATACTCTTTAGACAAAGCTAGAGAATCTGTTTCAAGCCAAAACCGCTCGAAACAAAGCTCTCTTGATGAAGCGCTTTGTCAATTTGAAGTTAAGGAGCGGTACTTCAATTATTGAGCATACGAGTCAATTCCAGAACTGTGTGAACTAGCTTACAGCCATGAACTTGTAGCGAGACGATGAAGAGCAAACCCTCTTGCTTCTTAGTTCTCTACCAGACAGTTGGGAGACATTGGTGGTGTCTTTCAACAATTCAGCTCCAAATGGCAAACTCACCATGGCGATGGTCAAGGATGCCTTATTCAATGAAAAAGCCAGACCGAAGGAAGCTGGCATGGAGAAATCATATGCCCTCGCTACAGAAAGTAAAGGGAGGCCTTAAGAAGATAACGGAGGCCAAGGAAGAGGTTGAGGTAGAGGCAGAGGAAGAGGTAGAGGCAGAAGCAGAAGCAGAGGAAAGTCAAAAGATCCTGGCAAATCTAATGACAGACATTGCAAGTTTACTTGTTATCATTGTGGCATTGAGGGTCACATGAAGAAGGACCGCCGAAAATTAAAAAGGGAGCAAAGTCAAGGTAATCACCAACACAACAAAGAAGATGGTGACACAATGGTATTGAAATACGTCAGACACATGCCAGACCTCCGTCTCAATCTTATTTCTGGGATAGCCCTTAATTAACAGGGTTATGATAACCGCTTCAGCAATGACACTTGGAAGCTATCAAAAGGTACCCTGGCTGTTGCCCGAGGGCATATTTGCGGCACGCTGTACAGAACCCATGTGAAGGTTTGTTCAGACAGCCTTAATGCAGTTAAAGACGAGGTGTCACCAAATCTGTGGCATAAGAGACTTGGTCACATAGAAGAGAAAGGGTTGTTAACACTGGTAAAGAAGGCTCTTATTCTGGTAAACAAGGAGATTGCACTGAACCCCTGCGAGCATTGCCTGTTTGGCAAGCAACATTGAGTCACGTTCAATTCTTCCATATGAAGAAGATTAGAGTTATTGAGTCTGGTACACTCTGACGTTTGTGGTCCTATTGAAGAGGAGTCATTGGGTGGTAACAGGTATTTTGTTTCCTTCATAAATGATGCTTCACAGAAGGTGTGGTTGTATTTTTTGAAGACCAAATATCAGGTACTCGAGAATTTCAAGATTTTCCATGCCATGGTGGAAAGGGAGACTGGTAAGAAGTTGAAGTGCCTCCGAATAGATAATAGAGGCGAGTACACATCCAAGGAGTTCAAGGCATACTGCTCAGAATGTGGTATTCGCCACGAGAAGACGGTCCCACGCACCCCACAACATAATGGAGTAGCCGAAAGGATGAACCGGACCATTGTGGAAAGAACCCGGTGTATGCTCAGTATGACTAATTTGCAAAAGCCATTCTGGGGTGAAGCTGTTCGTGTTACCTGCTACCTAATCAACATATCACCATCAATGCCATTGAAATTTGAAGTTCTGGAGATGGTGTGGATTGGCAAGAAGGATATCTCCTATGCTCACCTGAGAGTGTTTAAGTGCAAGGCTTTTGCACAAGGATCCAAGGAGCAGAGACAGAAGCTCGACATGAAGTCCATTTCATGCATCTTCATTGGTTATGGAGATGAAGAGTATGGATACAAACTATGGGATCCAGCAACAAAGAATATCATCAGAAGTAAGGACATTGTGTTCCAAGAGAACCAGTTTTATGAGGAACCAACTAAGCCCAGTGGTTCTAGTTGCCATGCTCCTGACATGACTCCAGATCTAGCACCAGTCCAGCTCACCACAGATACTGGAATGCAGGAGGTAATTTCAGAAGATGAAGAAGAAGAAGAAGGTGTTGAGCAGGGGGAGCAAGAACCCCCTCCACTAGAAGAAGAAGAACTTCCATAACCAATTGGTGAGGTACCTCCTCAAATTGAAAAGCCTCAGCCAAGGAGATCTACAAGAGGCCGTGTTCTGATTCCATCGATCAGATATCCGGAATTAGACTACATCATGCTCACTGATGAGGGGGAGCCAGAAGATTGCAAGGAATCACAGACCTATCCAGATAAAGGCAAGTGGATAGAAGCCATACAAGAAGAGATGAGTTCCTTACATAAGAATCTAACCTATCATCTGGTATGGCTTCCCAAAGGAAGAAAAGCCTTGAAAAAAAAGTGAGTTTTCAAGCTGAAGAAAGATGATAATGGAAAGCTAGTCAGGCACAAGGCTCGATTGGCCGTCAAAGGATTTCAACAAAAGAAAGGAATTGACTTTGACGAGATTTTCTCACCGGTAGTGTAGATGACCTCAATTCGAGTTATACTTGGATTGGTAGCCAGCCTGAACTTGGAGCTTGAATAGATGGATCTCAAGACAGCTTTTCTCCATGGAGATTTGAAGGAAGAGATCTACATGGAACAGCAAGAAGGGTTTGAAGCTCCCAAGAAAGAACACTTAGTCTGCAAGTTGAAGAAGAGTCTCTACGGCCTAAAGCAAGCACCGAGACAATGGTTCAAGAAGTTTGACTCATTCATGGTGGGTCATGGGTACAAGAGGACTGCTGCAAACCAGTGCGTGTGCATTCAGAGATTCTCAGATGGTAGCTGTGTGACACTCCTTTTTTATGTGGATGACATGCTGATCGTTGGACAGGATGCTGCCAAGATTAGCAAGCTGAAAAATAAAGTATCTCAATCCTTTGATATGAAGAACTTAGGCCCTGCTCAACAAATTTTGGGTATGCAAATTGTTCGTGATAGGAAAGCCAAGAAGTTGTGGCTATCACAAGAAAAGTACATTGACCGAGTGATCAGAAGGTTCAACATGAAAAATGCCAAGCCAGTGAATACTCCACTGGCAAATCACTTCATGTTGAGCAAGAGTTCGTGTCCTTCCTCGAACACTGAGATGGAAAAAATGACAACAGTACCCTACTCTTCAGCAGTAGGCAGTCTAATGCATGCAATAGTGTGTACAAGGGTAGATATTGCTCACGCTATAGGTGTTGTGAGCAGATTTCTCTCCAACCCAGGGAAAGAGCATTGGGAAGCAGTCAAATGGATTCTCAGGTACCTAAAGGGTACATCAAAGTTATGCTTGTGTTATTGAGGAGTTGAACCAGTCTTGAAAGGCTATACAAATTCAAATATGGCCGGTGATCTTGATGGTAGAAAATCTAATTCAGGATTCCTCCACACCTTCGTAGGGGGAGCTGTATCATGGCAATCCAAACTGCAGAAATGTGTGGCTTTATCTATAACGGAGGTAGAATATATTGCTGCAGCGGAAGCTGGAAAGGAAATCTTGTGGGTAAAACCGTTTCTCCAAGAGATGGGAGTCAAGCAAAAGGAATACAAGGTGCATTGTGACAATCAGAGTACTCTAGATTTGAGCAAAAATTCAATGTACCATTCCCGCACCAAGCATATTGACATTCACTATCATTGGATACGCAAGGTGATGGATCAACAGTTGTTGAAGCTTGAGAAGATTCACACAAAAGAGAATCTAGCAGATATGTTAACAAATGTGGTTGCTCGTGAGAAGCTCGAGCTATGTAAAGACATAGCCGGAATGGACGCTAACTGAAGGACGTCAGATTGTATTCTCCTCCAATGGGTATGAAGGGGGAGAATTGCTGGGTTCATACCCGATAGACAAAGCTGGCCAAATTTGACGGAAGGCTCTAGCTGCCGTCAACCTTTCGAGAAGGCCGACCAGCGAAGTTGACGAAGAAATTTTCAGCCACCCACGCGTTGTCACCATTCAACATTTGTCAAGATTGGTGGCTGCCAATCTTAACAAATGGTGTTCCCCCTACCCTATAAATAGAGGGTTGAGGTGAGGAAAAAAAGCATCCTAGCTCAAGCAAGAGAGGTTTTTTGTGAGAGTTGTAGTCGAGAGAGAAAAAGAGAGTCGAATCTCCTCCTCCTCCTCCTCCTCCTCCTCTGTTTTTTTCTCTCCATATATATAGTGAAATTCTTCTCCAATTGATTGGTGTGTGAATGTGTTTTTTATTTCTAGCCCAACAGCATTTGAGGCCTTCTCTCTCTCTTTCTTACAATTTTTTGCTGTGGTTCTCACTCTCTCTCTCCCCATACATTCAGACTTTGCTTAGAAGCAGACGTTTATACATCAAGTCGCTAAGAATCCCATTTTAATATGAAAATACCAATTGAGGTAGCCGAAAAAATCATACTTTCATGCTACAATAAGGATTTGTGGCGAGTAAAATCACGTTTTCCTGATAATGATGCCATATGTTATATGGGAAATCTTCATTTGTGTTGGTTAGTGCTGATCTGCCTATTTATAGTATTTTTGTGCTTCTTTTTTTTATTTGAATTTCAACTTTGTTTGATTATTTCTTCTATTTTTTTAATTGTATTGAATCCATTTTCCATTTTAAAATAAACAGTGATTTTCTAAAACTGTTTACTTTACGTTAATTTGAACTCATTAGATTCAATAGTTGTGAAGACAAAAATAATTAGATGATCATTCGAAATCTTTCTTTTGGTCCAAAACTAGATTCCAAGACTAGTAATTCCTATTATCTTTTCCTTTCTAGGTTCTACATTTTATCTTTCCATATTATAAAGCCTCATCCTTGTAGTTAGGTCAAGAAAGAGCCCTTGAATCTCGATCTAATACAACAATGCATGCATCACGAATATTGATTACAATTCTTTTATTCTTTGTTCTCTTTCTTTCATCGAATACTATCTACTTGGACGACTAACCAATTCTTTAAAATGAAAAAAGGATTCCAACAATGTCCAAGTCAAGAGAGATTACGAGGCCTCATGATGCTAAGTTGATGTTTGCCCATAGACGACAATTGATTGGTGGCATACTTATTATACTTAATGAACCATGGGTGACCAGATGAGGGAGGAGAAGTAAAGAGACATGTGAAACTTTTTCTTGAAACTCTCTCATATCTGTGTGAGTTTTTTCTATCATCAATTCAAATCCATTAGAGAGCTAGAGTTTTTTTATGCTGTGGATTATTTCTTTGTTATTGATGGTGAAGGACTGCGTGGAATAATATACACATTATATGAAAAAATAGGAAATAAAATGATAAACATTATATGATGGATAAATATAGTTGTTTTATTTATTTAAATTTTTTTTTTTTTTGTGTTTATCTCTAATTGAAGAGGAGATTGGTTAGATAAGGAGAGATTTTGACATTTAGATTCATCATTTTATGTCACTCTTTTAAAAAAAAAATGAATGTGTGAAGGATGGAGAAAAGAGGGGAGATGAGAAAGGTTTTGGTCACAAATCCCAAAAATAGAAAATATTTATTTGTATTTAAAGTTGCTTCAAGTAGTTTTCTTTTCAATAATTGTAAAGGTAAATAAATAAGACAAAAAATTCTTTAGTAACTGTTTAAATTATTTATAAATTTTTTACTTTGCATTATCCTAATCACTTGCTAATCAAACTGCCATTTCTGATAATTCAATACACTATGGCAATCACCATCCCCTGCAGTAGTTGCACACACATCACTTCGTGTGTGTGTCCTCCAGTCCCTTTTAAGACTGAAGATGAGAAATTTGTGTGTGCATCCTCTAATCTGTATTAATACTGTAGATGAGAAAATTTTGGGTGATTGTTTTGGTTGTGTGGATGTGGGCAGTGGGTTTGGTTGGATGACATATGGTTGGGTGGTATGGACTTTTTCAGGGGTACGTGATAGATAATATCTATTGAGAAAGAGAAACCGATGATGAGAGAGATGAGAAGGTGCCAACTATAAATCACAAAGAATATAGTAATAATAATAAAAAAAATTAAGTGAATTAGCACAATTATGTGTCCCACCCTCTAATTAGATATATATCTATACTATAAAAAAATGAGACTTGCAACCAACTTTATTATCCTATCTCGCCAATGTGAAGTTACCCATATTCCCTTTACTTTTCTTAATTATGCACAACCGCCTACCATAAATAGTCTTCGATTGGGCCTGTGCATGACTCCTCTGGATTTGCCGGCTCAGCCGAAGTTGGTTTCTCAATGTTTATCTTTTGGGCTAGCTTTGCTGAAGAAGCTCAGGTTGATTTTTTTTTATTGCATTAGAAATAAAAAGGTCAGGTTGATTAAAAACACTAGTATTTTCATGTTGATTTAATCAACATACAAAAACAAATTGAAAAAATCATAATTTCTAATTTCTTTAAAACTAAAGGGTTTAATAAAAAAAATATTGTTCGTATAATTTTTCAAATAAAATCTCGACAATTTTGAAATAACAAAATCAAAAATTTAGAATCAATACCATAGTCAAATTATTTAAGTTAAAGGCTTATTTAGTGAAATTAGAAAACTTCTTAACTGATATTGAGTCATTATTAAGGAGTCAACATCTAATAAACTCTTAAACATCCTCACATATGTAAAATGTCGGATCACATTTACTTACTTTAAAAAGTTGAAGGACTTAAAGGAGAATAATTAAAATTGAGAAATGATATTGAAAAATGAGACAAAAGTTAGACGATAAAAATAAATTTTCACCCAATAGGCTTTTTGACAAATATATAGACATGTGTGTTTGTATTTATACACTAAAAAGGCGCCCTCACTACGTCAGTGATCAATTTGTATGAGTGATAGATAAAAATAAGAGGTAAGTAGTAGACGGTTACAAAATTTAATTTAGTATTTTATTATTTTAATCTTTTTTGAATCACTAATTTACCATGAATTTAGGCAAGTAGAGACAGAGTAGGAACGGCCTCGTCAAAATGGAAGCTTTACCGAAGTGTTCACTTTGTAAAAACTATAGATAATATATGTATATGTCTATCTACTATTATAAAAGCTACAGTTTACGGTTTTTTCTTCAACAAATTTTTAATTTCAAAACTACCCTTCATCAATGTTTCATATTACATCCATATCCAGTCTGCCAAATTAACCAATTTGACAGTCACAAACCCAGTTGCTGCTCTCACAGAGGATGCAAACCTTCACACCCAACACCGCCTCAATAAGCGCCTTGCACAACAAGAAAGTCACATGCACAACAATACCACTGTTGTAAAGTCAATCCTTCAGTCGTTCGATTCACGAATCGAAACTCGCCGCCGCAAACCCAACCATTCCTCCCTTCCATTAACCAATTGAAACTTCTCACAAGCGATGCACTGCATACACATCAAACCACCGCCTCTGTTCCACCTCTGTTTATACAACTGTCATGTGATTGCCTTCGTGAGATGTGTTTGCAATTAGTGGGTTTGAGGACGGACTTTCACTTGGCCTGAAATAAGGATTATATTATAGAAACTAGAGAGAGAAAGAGATGGCGTTGTGATATGGATGGTGATGGTAGTCATTGGCAATGACAGTGGAAGTGATAGTGTCAGTATGATAATCGATTTGCATGTGTTTTGTCATGAGGTTGTCCATGGTAGAAGAATGATGGGAGAGAACCAAGAAAAAATAAAATAAAAAAGAACATGTAAACGATTGCGAGGGTATAGAAGTTATTTTAATGCTTTGGAAATAAGTCCAATGTGCATTTTAAAACCCATGGCAAACACTTTTCATTATTTTGAATAGAAAAATTAATGGCTTGTTTGGGACTTAGAAAAGTAAAAAGATTAAGAAGTTGCAGGGCAAGTGATTGAAAAATTATGAGAAGTTTTAATTGGTTAATCAAAGTGAGGAACGGTTGGGTTTGCCGTGACGAGATTTTGAACAAAAAATTAATATCTTGTTTGGAATTTGGGAAAGGAAAGTGATTGAAAAATTATAAGAAAAGTGGTTAAGCAATTGTAAGAAAACGGTTTCTTTCCACCGTTTTGTCTTACAAAAAAAGGGTACCAAAAATGAAAAAATTTATTTTTTAATGTTTGAATTACTAAGTAAGAGGAAAGAAATTAACATGATAACTACTGAAAAAAATATATAAAATAAAATAAAAAAAATGTTCACATGTTATTGACAATCACTAAAGAGTTTTAAGTGTCAGTTATTGAAATTCAAGAATTTATATTAGATTCGAGTCATCTAAGTATTCTACCATCCACTATAAAAGTTACGAAATCTAATAAAGTGATAGAAAAAATAGTTGATTTGATAGTATTTGTATTAAAATCAATACATGCTTTAATTTGAGCATGATATAAATTTTGAACTTTACTGACCCACATTATGTGATACTACAAACTATCTTTTACTATTTGTTTAAAATATTTTTTGCATAAGCCATACGATTTTTGTTAATTGTTCTTTGTATTAATCAACAAAATGCGGGAAGCACGTGCCAAACCACTCGTGTATATCTATATATAACGGCTTGACGCTTGATTAGGGCTTCCTTGTGAAACCAAACCAAGGGCACTATCTATCTCTCTGATTTCTCTCGCCATATGATCAACGGGAGAGGACCAAATGGCCGCGGCGAGTGGGGGGCTGCATCTTCCTGAAGAATTATTGATAGAAATTATGTCGAGGCTGCCGGTGAAATCCCTTCTTCGATTCAGGTCAGTCTGCAAAACCTGGTGCTCTTTGATTCAAAATCCTCTTTTCGTTGCCCTGCACCGACGCAATCGGGCTAAAAATAGTAATTGCTGTAGTGACTCTATTCTCGTTGTGCGATCCATCCGAACTCAAGATCGTCGACCAGAAAACCAAAAATATCAGAAGATTCAAGGGGATTTTGATAGTAAAATGGTATTGTCCTTGCTCTCAAATCAAACTCAAACCCAAACCCAAACCCCCACCCCAACCCCTATCCCTATCCCCCTTATAGATATAGATATGGAGGTATCGTCGCCCTCATCACACATGTTTCTTGCCTCACACAATGGTGATCTACATGTCTTTGGTCCCTGCAACGGCATTGTCTGTATAACTGATATGCATGACATTGTCTTGTGCAACCCTTCAACTAGAGAATTCAAGACACTCCCCCTTCCTCCCTTCTCTTACCCTCGAGATATGCTCTCTAGTGTCCAGGCAGTGGGTTTTGGCTTCGATTCCAGCTCTAACGATTACAAGGTGGTTAGGATCGTGTGGGTCCACCAGGACATCGACGACTTCGAGGAGTACGATCCAGAATTTGATTGTCCTGATTATACAAATGTTGAGATTTACGACTTGAGTACTGATTCTTGGAGAGAAGTGGACGCCATCATGCCAATTAACGTGGATGTGTGGTACCCACCTCGTTTTGAGATGTTGTTTAACGGAGCCTTTCACTGGTACGGAATGAAGCCCAATACCGATCATGGAGTTGGGAATGTTGATAATTTTGAGTCAATCATTTGTTTTGACATCAATGACGACGTGTTCCGACTGATTCAGTTCCCCCCTGATGAACCCCATGGAAGAGACAAGAGTCTCTTGGTCTTCAATGAATCTCTTGCTATGATTCTGTATGGGGTGGAGAAATACTTCGACATATGGGTGATGAATGAATATGGGGTTAGCGAGTCTTGGACCAAACAATTCAGTATTGGTTCCCTTGTCGGAATCAATTTCCCATTGGCATTTTGGAAGGATGGCAGCGAGTTACTCATGCAGTGGACAGCTGGTGTCATGCAACCTTCGTACCCAAGACACTAAGAAACTTCAAGTCCATGGGGTTACAGACACATTGCGAGTCCTTCCATATACAGAAAGCTTAACTTCAATCAAGAATTGCAATCAGCTTAATTGGCAGATGGGATAATTCTCTGATAGAACTCCAAATCCTCTCCTCTTTCCCTTAACAGGTCTTGGAGTTGGAGGTGCTTCATGCTAGACAACCTGCTCTCTCAAGTATTGTTCGCCTTGTTGGTTTTTGGCTTAGTACTTTATTAGAAGAACCTATTAAGTGATTCCTGTTAATTTTTTGGAGGTTTTTTGGCAGGGTACTGCTTGAATGCAGTGAAAACCAAGGCCAATTTATTCAGTTGTAAAAACCAATGATTTTCCGCGATGTGGAGGAGGAATAGCTGTTTTTATTTTCAGTTGCATTAGGTTTTCTCAAATTCTTAGGTGTTTGTTATTATGATCTCCGGGTGGGTGCTGCGCGTGTACTATTTTTTTTTTTTTTTTTTGGCAAAACCTATATGCCTGCGCACATACATGTGCTCCTATGATGAATGTTGAGTATTGTTGTAGAAGCAGTGATTGAACTATAGAAGTTTTGTTATAAAATGTTTGGCAGCGGGACGTGCTTATAGCATCATCTGATTCTTGAACATTAGTTTTATGTAGTTATATGAGTGGGTATGTGTCATATAATTGTTTATGCATGACCAAGAAGAATTTCATTGCACGCATAGAATACATGATCAATGTAGCTAATTCCTCGCTGGTTTGATTTGGCAGCAGGCCAAAAGGATGCTACTCTATATATTTGAGTTGTTTTTTGGATTTACAGTTGGTTAGCTTATTTAGTTGAACACGCGACCTTGCATGTACGTAACTAACTCGATGATCAACAGCAGAGAGAATGATATGATTCTAAATTAAAATGATTGGGTAAATGCAATAGCTCTTCAGTACAGGAAGAAGACTTCTATCCTACTTCATATAATCTTTCTAAAATGATTGTGTATGATTCGGGGTGACTGATGGGTTTGTTGGTATGGGAATGATAATTGAAGTTCTACAATCTGATGAGATCAAGGATGGAGGCCATCGACAAGAGGTGGCCGTTGAAACGTTTTAGGTAATGGCTAGTTGTCGGTGTGAGATTCTCTTTCGGTTCTCACTGCTAAGCACTCTCCGTAGGTGGTCACTGAATATAGCCATATATAGGTGAAGTCTACAGAGATTGTGGGGAGCCACTAGCCATAGGTGAAGTGGCTCCGACAAAATTTTCTCCCACTGTTTCCCTCAATTTTCCTCACCTTTTTATCAGGAAAATGAGATATTCTTATGTACTCGGTTTTTCTCCTTTACTTTTCTCCACAGTTTACGTTCCCCTTCATTTCCTGACAACTAGTTGAGAAAAACATGCCTTTCCTTTCCTTGGCGGAGTCTGCATACGAAACAGAGCGGTAGTGTTTCAGGAAAACAAGCAACTAGCTCAAAATACCAAAGGTTTCATGAAGCTAACAAAAGGTTCTACCAGCCCAACTGTAACACACTGCAGCTGGGTTCTGGCTACTAGTACTGGGCATAAGAAGACTAGCTAGCCAGTATAGTAAACAAGAGGAATCTCAAGCCAAAACATAAGGGGCACTGAATGGCTTGTTAGTTAACCGAAGCAACCTTTATTGCACAAGCCCAAAAATCCAAAACAATCACAGAGCATTCTCTGTTTGCTTGATTTGCTGCCAAATCTGTATGATCCAATGCCTCGAATGCAGCAGCCTAGCTCGCCCTAAGATTCTAGTTGAGTTCTGTGCATCAGTGAGTTGAGATCGATCGATAAAACTTTCTACAGGCTCACAATAGCCTCTTAATACAAGGTTTAAAGTACTCCATAATGCAATTAACAAGCAATAGAAACACCACCAAACATTTATACAATTCAAAAAGAAAAATGATCAACATTCTGTAATTTCATTTTAAACAAGAATCCGTTCCTCTTAAACAATTCCGTCTATCAGAAACAAAACCATGGAGAGAGAGAGAGAGAGAGAGAGAGAGAGAGAGAGAGAGAGAGAGTGTCATAATATATCACCAATAGAAAATCAGTTCTGTAGTCTGTAAGTTCAAAGACCAGAAATTTTTTTTTTTTTGGTGGCAAATACTTTCTTTATTATGTTTATATGTATTTGTTTTAAGGAGTCTTCAAAGCTATTTTTTCACTAAAATTGTCATCACGGTGAATTATTAATAGCTCAGTTTCTTGTTCAATTAATTTTTAGTAGCTCATGTTATTCTAGACATTGCATCATTGTAGGAAACAATAAAAAAATTTGGCATCCATAAGAACACGTGTGAAGAGCCAGTAGAGGCTTCGAAATTATGAATCAAGGTCCTATGGAGCAAGCATTAGTACATTCATTTAGATTTTTACCCCGTAAAACTTTTATTTGCCTTTAGTTTTTTAACTTTCGAAACAGAGATTGGTTTAATTCACTTTATATAATATCATCCATTGCTGGTCCTTTTTCCTTTCTTTTTTCTTTTTTTATTTTATTTTTACTTTTTTTTTTTTTGGGGGGAGTTGGACCACCCAGCCATTTGCTATATGCCTATATCATTGTCATCTTTTCTTCTTCTTTTTTTCCCTTAAAATTCTTTTTTCTTATTTTAGTTTGAAGCTACTTTCATTTTGATAGTAGATGCATATGTTAAAGTGATGGCATGTTAATGCATGACAATGCCAAATACTTTGGAGGCTGTGGAGCTGTGTGTTATATGTGGAGATCCTTTGTGTGCTTTGGCATGCCACGATTACTTTATGTGTTAATTGAGGGTTTTTTTGTGTGCTTTTCGAGGAGCTCTTGGTTTTGGTTCAACAAAATTTTTTTAATATCATGTGTTAAAGCTTGGAGTCTTAAGACCTTCGTTGTGGATGCATGATGACATCTAGCTACATTGAATTTTATATATGAATATAGTTTCCCTTTCATCTTTTTTGTTTTTTCCTTTGTGGGCATTACAATGTATTTTTTATCATGTGGGACATTGAATGTTACAGTTGCGAAAAACATACCTCAATAAATTGATAAGTATACTTTGTAATGCCAGAAGCCTTACAGTTAAAGGAGCTCTTGGCTGATGAAGGCTTAGCTTGGAGGATAAAATGGAGGCTTGGATGGCATATTTGGTGACAAAAAGGGACAGGTCTTGCATTTGTAATAATCCTTGGTGGAGAATACATTGATCAGTGTTTACTTCTGGAGGATGAAGTGGTACATTCCTATGGATTGTGTTCATTGCTAAATTACAATAATTAGATAGGAGCTAATTCTCCTCTGATTCTCCCTTCCCCCTACCCTTTTCATCCAAAGGGATTATAAGGACGAGTTTATCAATATTGATTATCTGAAAAAGCAGAGATTGAGGCGGGATAGATGTGCAGAAGCAGAAATAGGGAAAAGTGCAATGATCTCTTTAAAACTCAAGATTTTAGCAGCACTTGACACTTTTCTGGGTTTTGGGTGATTTGCATCGAACAAAATGTTGTTTTATTAATTTAAGCCTCTAAGTTGTTTGATGCATATATATAATATAGGTCCTGTATTTTGGATTTATGATTATAGTTGAGGTTGTGTGTTGGTTGTTGAAAAATGTAGTGGCATGCTATATGTGTATATATGCATGTATATGTAAGCAAAGAAGCTTAGTAGGGAAGTTGAACTTCCAAACAATATGGGATGGAATTCTTTTAGTCTGTTATCTTCTTTTTTTTTTTTTGTTGGTCCACATACCGTAATTCAATGTTGAAAACAACACTACGAAAGTTAGATGCTACCGTACCATACCTCTTCAACTGTGGTTCTGTGGCCACCTCAGATGCCTTTAAACCAACAAATGGGACTATTTTGAAGCCCTAAAGAAGTGACAAGCTAGTACTTAGACAACAACAATCATAACTAGGATGTAATCAAGGATGTGAAATTTTTTAATGTGCGATTCCATCCGATCGAGTTCCAACAACAATTCCCACGTGAACGCTAGCGCTTAAAGAGTCTCAAGAGTTTACGCACTAATATGAAACAAACATGTTCACTATATATATGATGATGTTAGAGCTGATCAATTTGTACACACGCATGACACATATACACATGTATGTGTGTGCGCTAAATGTGAAAAACATCCTCATAATAATATGTCAAGACTATAAAATAACAGTGTCTGATTCTTAATGCATCCTCCCCATGATAAACTCTTATTCTCCCAGTCCCAGAATCAATAGAGTCAGGGTGGAAATGAGATACCCCCTGCAGCCTGACCGCATGCAGTATGGGGACAATCCATCTCTGCACCTGCTGGGTCGAAGCATATCCCAACCTCCTTGAGCTGTGTCTGACTACCCTTCTTGAAGCATCGTAGGTCCGGTAGTTTTCCAGTACAGGAAACGATAGTAGCATTGATGGATTGCAGAGGGTATAGCTTTTGCGAACTTGGAATGATCTTCATCCCACGGAGACAGCCAACAAGATCAAACTTGGCTTTCAGATTTAACGCCAACTTCCAATATGCGGGTTGGTTGTACAAAGTTTGAGAGCAGCTGCCGTGCTTCTCCCGCTGCCCTCGCCAGAACTTCTTGTCTCGTGCATTCTTCAGGTCTGGCCAGCTGGTGTGGAGACGTTGCTCGAGGACGCTGTCCTACAAAAAAGGAAAAAAAAAAAAGGTTACGATGGAATTAGCTAATACGCAGATTCATATAAAAATATATACACATGATCATGGGTTGCTGCTATAAAACAAAAGGTTACAGAGAAAACTTACATTTCCCGAATTGAAAGTTGTATTCTTGGCGCAGGATCGAGGAGCAGGGCCGGAGAAGTTTTCCGGCCAAAGTCCATGAATTGTGAAATATGGCGGAAGAGGGAATGCCTTACAACTGCTAACAGTGTTGCAAAAGGTAACAGGCCATTGCTGCATCAGCTTGAAGTAGTCGAAGGCCACGGCATGGTGAGATGGCTGCACAAGTAGCAGCAGAACCACAAGAGAGAGGAGCACTTGGAAATTCTCCATGGCCATGAGCTCTCACTTGTTTGCTCCTTACGAACGCTCTCTGTTATATAGAGGGGAGGAGTAGTCTCATTGAGTGGGGTCACAAATGCAATGCATGATCTTAAGCATTCAATAGGTCGGGTATTAGTCATTATCACATCTTGATCTCTAGTTGAATATTTGGAGCCTAGAGTTTAATAATAAGTCCCATATGAGAGGCCAGCTTCTGCTCTGATTTAGCCCTTATCCAGTTTCTGGAGACATTCCGGGGCTTGGCGATGTGAACTACTTAGTGATATAAAAATTCTTAAACCCATAGTAAAGACTGAAAGCTCCGTCCCGAGTAAAGAACTTTTAAGAAGCTGTAGTTGGTTTGTATGGTTCAATTTAATTTATGATGGAGAAAGCTAGCAAGCAGGCAAGGTGGGAACTCTAACCGATCAAAAATAACATTAAAGCATGATTATGATCACTTCAAGATATTGAGAATTGGGCTGACGTTGTTGATAGTATTGTACAAACTATAAAATCTCCATATCCTACATACTGTTTAATTAAAATAGACTTAATTAGTCATTTACTTAATTAATATCCTCTAGTGGTCAACTAGTCATATTCGATGATAAGATGAACTCGGAGACCGACACTTAAACCAGATTTTAATGCACAAATCTCAAATAACAATTTTATGAGTTTCATCAACCAAACCAAAAAAAAAATAAAAAATTTGACCATTTTCGTTGGAGTTGGGAATTCAAAAAGATTGAATTTAGTTTTTCATCAAAGTTGACAACAACAAGCAAAGGATCACTTTTTGACAACAGCATTTTCTGTAATTAGAATTCTTCTCAAGAATAGTGTGGTTGATAATCATTTATTTTCAAGTAATGTGATTCAAATGAGTTACATTATGCTTTATGAAAATTCTCACTAAAAAAGCCAAGAAGTTTATATTGTGTGTGCATCTGTCTATGAGAAAAATTAAACAAAATTGGTTTTCAATTAATTCTTACACTTTCCAAGCTCATGAAAACTGCTCCTTTATATATATGCATGCCATAGCAATTTGCTCAACAGATAGTTCAGACATATTGGTTTCAAACCTTTGAAAAATATTTCATTCGGGACCAGCTAGCTGATCATTATTTGATCATGCAAAACTAGCTAGCTTGATAAAAAAAAAAAAAAATCCAATTGAATAAAGGAACCTAGAACTGATTAAAATAAAAAATAAAATAACGTACACAATAACTTAGCCATGTGCATGCAGACTGTTCCCTCACTAAATACGAAAGGCCTTTATGCAAACCTCCATTTCATATATATATATAAACATAGAAAATATCTACTATATTGACACCTCCACAATTTAAAACCCTTCCTAAAGCTCTAATCAAATAAGTTTTTTTAAAAATTTTATGTAATGGACTGGGATTTCTACCCAATTTGTCTAAGAAATAATTAATTTTGTATCTTTTTTTATATTTTTCTAATGTTCAATAAAAGTTGGTTTATTTTTCATATAGAAATTCAGTCTTATATTCTAATACATTTTTAGTGCTTGAATTTTAAAATATGTGTTAAGAAAACTTTGATATATAATTATTATATCAAGAAGTCAAAAAAATTTTATTTTATTTCGACACCCTCAAAAGAAAATCCGGGTTCCGTCCTGCGTATACGTATACATATATATATATATATATATATATATGTATATGTGTGTGTATGTATTGTGATTCCACCAAGAGTTTCCATGTTTGTGGGAAGTGATGATCAAAATCACCAGAATAGGCATTACGAAAAAAGTAGAGAAGGAATTATAGAGACAGTTGATGGCTTTGAATTATGATGAATGCGATGGAGATCAACCACCCAAATCCCAAGTGGTTTTCTCAACTTATTACAGTACATTATTGCTGATAGTTACCACTGACATATCGGATAACATTTGATTCTCTCTCTCTTTTCCTTTCTCTCTTCATTTTTTTTTTAGTACATCGGAATTAATTACATTGATGAGGCCTAAGTCAAGGAAGAGATTAAGGGAGAGAAAATCGAACCTTTGACCATTTTAAAAAAAGTCAGGATTCTGCCCAACTAAACTAGTCCTAATTAATTTTTTTCCTTTCCATCAATGCACAACATTATAAAATCCATTGAAAGGCAAGTGACAATGCATTCTTTTGAAAACTATATTAGTTTTCTCTTCCTTTGTGTCCCGTGAAAAAGGAGGGAAATGGGGATTAAATTGAGTATTTACAATTGTAGAACTGTTGTTTGGAACAATTGTTACTATCAGTTACTTGAACGGCTTTGTATTAACCGTTGAGTGCATGATTAGCTATTCTATTGGATGACTTGTCTAATTTATACAATGGCATTGTTAGATGGAACTCTCTTTCCCTCTGTCTCTCTAATTTTTTTATTTTCCTCTTTTCCTTTTCTATGTGGGTGTTTTCCAAAGCTTTGGTCCATAATCATTACTTGTGAATTTAGTCAAATTCCTCCTATAGCAATGGTAGTAAAACTTAATTATATTGGCTGGAAAGAAAGAGATAATATCCGATTGATGAATATTGTCTTCCTTGATTGAATCATCTTTGCACTCTATTTCCACTTCGATCATGATGCATTGAGGTCACAATTGCTTCTTTAGTATTCAATAGGGTCATAATCATATATGTCTAGCTTCGATTAGCCATTCCAATGTCTGGGTGCATTGCCTGTTGGCTTAGCAATTTTAATTGATGAACTATAATTCCTTAAAACCCATGTAAAGACTGCTTTAAGAAGTAGTTGGTGTTTCTGGTTCAATTTAGTTAAGTTTAGGGAACTCTAATTTTGTCTTTTCACCAAAATCATTACAATTTGTCCATTTTACAAAATAATCTAAATTATGTGAGAGTTATGTGTTCACTTTTGTACCACAATGAAGTGATCTAATTTTTATTCAAACTTCAAGGGGTTAAAGTATAATTACACCTGTTATTTACCCTACAAACTATTATATATAAATTTTCTTAGTTGATTTTGTGTGGATAAATTTTCTCTCCCTTGCATTTTCTCAAGAGATCCAAAAAAATGAAGTTTGGTGCTATCTGGGAAAATTATGGGGGAACAAATAAAGTGCAAGTACATTTGGTTTAAGTAGGGACTATTGTCAGCCTAAATTGCTACTTTGTTGTATAATTAAGCTTTAAAAGTTTATTTTTTTATATATACTAGAAAATTGGCCCGAACTATGTGCGTGTGGTATAATATACCCTAATCCTAATCCAACTACAGCATTACCAAAGTGCAGGCTTCAATAAAGAGTTTGCTTTATAATAATATAAATTTAGTGCTCACATTTAGTGGCGAAAGGTTATGATTTACTGAAAATTTTGTGGGATTTTTTTTTCTATAGAACCCAAAAAGAGCTGAGGTGGATCGGCTTTAAGTAGATATCTCTTCGGTCCAAAATGTTTAAACCTATTATTTTCTCTTTTACTAGTGATAGCTATCACATGGTATATTTATGATGTTCCTATATTGCTCAAGAGTTCATTACATTGGCCATGTCCATTTTGTGATGAAAATTGATTTTGATATCTTGGCAGGTGATGTCCATTTGTGATCAGGGCCGTTTGGTATATTTTTTCTTTAGGTTTTTTTATTTTTTTTTTTTGACTTATAAGTAAAAAAAATTAAATTTTTTAAACTTATTTGCTTGTCACAGATAAGATAAGCAAAAAAATAAAATAAAAAAAGCAAAAAAACTTTAAAAATATTGACTTTTTAACTTATAAGTAAAAAAATAAAACCAAAAAGCTCAAAAAAGTCCAACCAAACGGGCATGAGTTGTTTTATTACATCATCATAAATTTGTTAAAGAAGAAGCTTTTAATATAGTAAATAATAATAAATTTGTACTACTTGATTACTGGGCACATTTTTTTTATTTATATGTGCATTGTAATTCAATTTAGCTTTGCCTTGGTGATTAATAGCGAGTTGCTAGCTTTTTGGATAGATTCTCTCCTTGGTTTCTGCTTCTTCGAAGTATTGATGCTCAATTTGTACCTCTTATTTGCTTTAGTTAGTTAAGTGTGACTATGTGTGAATTTTATCTACCAAAACAAAAACCAAAAGGCGACAGATAGTCATGAAAAATAATAATAAAAAAGTTTGAGCACAACATGAAAAGCAATAGTTACGAAATGTCACATTTTCATCCCTACTTGTGCAAATAATTTTTACTAGATCACAATTAAGCTAAATAATTACACCAGCAACAACATCAATATCAACAATAATTATTATAATAATTACAATAATAATAATAATAGTAATGAAACAATAACGTACCCGTTCCCATGTCTAGATGGTCTGGGCCACGTACTAACAAATAGCTGGGCCACAATGGTGGCCATATTGGGTGCCTAATTAATCAACTGCTTAACATCTGCAAGCTGGGCCAGTTCAATCCCTCCCAAGCCCAAAACCGAATGCAAATCCAAATCCAAATCTAAATGAACAAACCTTGTAAAATGGGCTGTCATTGCATTTAATAATACAATAACATATTGTTAGAAACTTGACCAATACATCAAAACACTCAAATTTAAAGAAATATTTTTTTAATAGATAGCATCTTAAATATTAAAAACTTAACCAATATACCAAAAGACCCAAATATAATAAAATGCATGAAATCAATTATTATATACTGAAATAGTCCAACTCATATCACATATCATAACTTGGCCCACTACAATCGTAATACATATTTACCGCCAACCCTTTTCTTAGTTTCAGTTAATCCTAGCTTTGTTGCCCTCCGCTTGAAGTCTAGGTAAGCATGAGAAAGTTAAAGTTTCATGAGAATAAGCTGTTGAAGAAAGTTAATTTCCTAGAATGGAAGAGAGAAGGTACCCACAGAGAAGCTCATGTTATGCAGCATTATCACGTCACTGGTCGAGACGATTACAAGAAGTACAAAATCCCCTTCTTTCTCGTTTTCTTTCTATACGTGCACATATTGATGATGTACTTATCTAAATATGTACAGATGAAAAGTGTGTGGATTATGTAATCATTTTGGTATCAATTTTCGAAAATTGTCACAATATTGTGTTTGTAGGTGCAAAATAGTGGATGAATGTTATTGGCTTAGTTGAAAAATAAAAAAAAATAAAAAAAATTTGGTACTTCTTGTGGTTTATGTTTTGCATTTTTAATTCTTTTTATTTTGCAATGAACAGGTATTCGAGTTTGTGTAGGAATGTGCAGAAGTTAGCGAATATAATGAAGCAAATAGACCCAAGAGACCCTTTTCGGGTCAAGATGACTTGCGCTATTGGAAAAACTATGAGTTTTTTGCTTATCAAAAAAAAAAAAAAAAATTGTTTCCTTCATGAGCAGCTGGATTTAGACTTTTTCCTAGTCTCCAATTTGTAACTTTTAGTATGTCCTTTTATTGGGTGTTGTTTGTTTGTTTTTTTTTTTATGCCTTGTTTATGTAAAAATTCCACATTCCACACTTTCAATCCTGTGTAATGCTTACCAAACTGACCACGTTCAGCCTGAACTGCTTAATGCAGACCAGTCATACGTATAAAGAGTCTCAACAATTTCGATTGTAAAGCAACCCTTTTAATTTGTCATTTGAAAATAATGATCAAGTTCATTTCCGGGTGAGTTGGGTTGTGGAAATCGTAACCTAACTCAAAACCTTCCTAGATATATATATTTGGATGGTGAGTTACTCATGGAAAGCAGCAGTCGACAGCTGGTGTTGTACGACCTTCATACCCTGGACATTAACGTACTTCAAGTCCATGGGGTTACAGACACATTGCGAGTCCTTACATATACAGAAAGCTTAACTTCAATCAAGAATTGCAATCTATTTTGGCGGATGGAATATTTATTGTCCTATATAACTCCAAATCCTCTCCTTTTTCCCTCAAAGTGTCTTGGTGGTGCTTCGTGCTAGACAACCTATTCGCCTTATTGCTTTTCGGCTTAGTACTTAATGAGAAGAAACTATTAAGTGATTCCAGTTAATTTTTGGCCCTTTTTTTGGCAGCCTATCGCTTGAGTGCTGTGAAAACCAAGGTCCAAGGCCAATTTATTCAGGTGTGCAAATCCAATCCAAGAAAAGTAGGAAAAGGGTCAAATTTTTCGTATTTTTATTTTCAGTTGCATTTTCTCAAGATCTTAGGTGTACATGCGGTTATTAAGATCCGCAGGTGGGCATGTGTGCTATGTTTATATATATATATATATATATTTTTGTTGGACTGCCTGCTCACGCAAGTACACATGCTCCTATAATGAATGTTGAGTATGTTGTAGAAGCAGTTACTATTGTCACAGGTTGGATGATGCTAAAAGTGGTCTTGCTCAGCAGTAACATAATATAAGTGTGTTATACAAGAGCATTGAAATATGGAATTGTTTTGCTATTGTATGTTTGCCAGAGGGACCTGTTTATAGCATTATCCAATCCCTGAATATTAGTTTTACGTTTTTACATAAATGATACTAGAGGTGGGGCACACGCGATACTTGTGCAACACAATGTAGCTATATAAACTAATCCATTTGGAGGATTTTGAAATTGGTGGTGGCCTAATTTTTTATAAAGCAATCAACGTTATTAAATTCTCAAATCAGTAAACCAATTGAAGAGGTTTTGGATTTAAAATCCTTAAAAGAAACCGAATGTAAAGACAATTCATACAACACAAATTAGCAAATAAGCATAGATGATACATTCTTACTAAATTTTAACATGGATTTTTATCAGCAATTTGCTATCTATATATACAAATGCAACTGCACATTAGTAATATTTTCCATATGTGCATACTATAAAACATGTTAAATGCAATAGCTCATAAATTTCGAAGGTAACACACAGATCATCAAGAATTCAAATATTTTTCAATGAACTCACAATAAAAGATAATTTACATGTAGAGAGATTATTGAAGGGTGATCTTAAATTAAAAAATTGTAGAATTTTGGCAATCAACAAATTGAAATAACTTCCATTTCACTGGATCTGTCACAGGTTGGATGAGGCTAAAAGTGGTCTTGCTCAGCAGTTACATAATATGGGTGTGTTATACAAGAGCATTGAAATATGGAATTGTTTTGTTATTGTATGTTTGCCAGAGGGACCTGTTTATAGCATTATCCGATCCCTGAATATTAGTTTTACGTTTGTACATAAATGATATGATGTGTCATTCAATTGTTTATGCATGACCATGAAGAATTTCATTGCATGTGCAGAATATATGATCAATGCATGTAACCTAATTCTTGCTGGTTTGATTTGGCAGCCAGATAACTAACAAAAATGGAGAATAGTTTCTTAATACAAGGTCTAAAGTACTCTACAATGTAGTTAGTTAACGAGAAATAGAAACATCCCAAGTATTTATAGAATTCAACAAGAGTATGATCAATATTCTTTGATTTCATTAAAAAAGAATCAGTTCCTCTTAAACTATTCTGTGTACCACAAGCAACCCTGTGGAGAGAAAGAGACTTGGAGACACGCAAAGAGAGAGAGAGAGAGAGGAGGAGGAGGTTCATAAGATATCTGCAACTCTAAAAGTCAATATCCCACAAAGAAAAAACAGAAAGGATGAAAGGACCTATACTCATATATCTAATTCAATATCTTCCAGCAAGCTAGATAACATCATGCATCTACAACGAAGGTCTTAGACTCCAAGCTTTAACACACAACATGAAAACAAAAAAATTTTATTGAACCAAAACAAAGAGCTAGGCAATCTTATTATATAAGAATAAAGAATCTGAAAATGGCAAGAAAAAAAAATGACTATGATATAGCAAATGACTAGGTAGTCCACCTCCCTCTACCCTCCCAAAAACAAAACAAAACAAAAAAATATACAAGGAAAATGGACCAGCAATGCATGAAGTTATACAAAGTCAATTGAACAAATCTTTGTTTCCAAATTCAAAAAGACAAAACGCAATTTAAAGTCCTACGTGATAAAAATTTAAATGAATATAACGTTGAGTAGAAAAGAAAATTATGAAAACTTGTCCATTGTCCTACTTTTCATGGATTTGCACACTTGAATAAATTGCCTTACAACCGGTTTCAGTGCATTCAAGTTGGCTGCAAATAGAAGTCTCAAAAATTGATTGGAAATCATTCAAGAATGCTTAGGCTTAAATTTGTTCACTTAAAACTTTAATTTGTCTTTGGTTGTTTCTTCTTTCTTTTCTTTTCTTTTTCCTTCCTATATTGCAGTTTGCAATCTGGATTGAACTTCACTTGCTTCCATCCTTGAAGTTTACGGTACCTCAGTCATTCTTTAGGTAAAAGAAGAATAAAGAAACCCTTTACCAACATGGACACCCCAAGCTATCCTTTTATTCTCCCATCCCCCTACCCATTTCACCAGAAGCGATTATAAGCACAAGTTTATCAATGTGGATTATCCAGAAATACAGAGATTGAGGCTAAATGGATGTGCAAAGGGAACATGAAATGTGCAATAATCTTTTCAAAAGTCATGATTTTAATAACACTTAACAATTTTATGTGATTAAGCCTCTAAGCTGTTTGATGCATATATTTATATATATATATATATATATATATATGTCATGCATTTTGGATTTACGCTTATAGTTAAGGTTTTGTGGTGGTTACTGAAAAATGTAGTGGCATGCCATATGTGTGGGTGTAAATATATATATTTGTATGTGTGTCTAAGCAAAAAAGCTTTAACTAATCATATAGGGAAGTTGAACTTCCAAACGAAGTGGGATGAAATTCTTTTATTTATATTATCTTTTTTCTTTGTTGGTCTGCAGATTGCAGTACAACTTTGAAAGCTACACTACAAAGTTAGATGCCACCGTACCATACCCTCTTCAATTGGGGTTCTTTGGGCTACCTCGAGATGCCATTAAACCACCAAATGAATATTGAAAAAACCTTTCCCAGTTGTGAATGGGGTTGGAGATCAAATATGTTAGTTGCTGCAACATTATTTAAAACTATTGCTTGCTGCAATAGAGTTAAATTATAGAGATCAACACGAGTGAAAGAACCTGTCTTATTTGTCTTATCCATATGGGAGAATTTAGAATTATAGTTGTAAAACTTTTTGCTATTTTCGCATCGAAATTAGGTTCATTCAACAATTTTGATGTATGATAACATGGATCACAGAACTTTTTTCTGCATTTAATGATAGTATAGTTTATTTCAACGGAAACAAAGAGAAAAAAGAAAAAGAATTGCATTCAAAATGGTTGCTTCCATTTTTTTTTCTCTAATTTGTAATCTCCAATATAGATTGAATTTCACTTGCTTTTATTCTTTATAGTTTCAGTAATAAAACAACCCTTGACCTACATGAACACTCCAAATTTTCCTTTCCTGCAGAGATGGAAAACGAATCTTGATACATATTTTCATTGAATATACACTTATATATATGCTCATGACAAAGCATATGTGAGGGCTTGCTTTTGTGGCACTTTCATTCATGTACAATAATTCACAGTTTAAAAAATTGAATTCAACCATAAATACATAATGTAGAAGCGGATATGCATTTCATCCATAACCATTTTCATTAGTGCAAATTTTGGATAGATTAAATGGATTAAATCAACTAACTAATTTTCACTAACAAGAGAAATAAAATAATTGAAGTTAAAGTGGTTTAACCATAATTAAGAGAGGTAACATACACTAGGGGTAAAGTATTTTAACATGCCCCTAATGATTTTCACCGCTATGCCGAAAGAACGTTTTACCTGGCATAGATATTTAACCTTGAGGAAACATGGTAACTATCACTAATCAATGCTCTCAAATAGTGTAACTGAGTGTAAATCTTGCACAAAGCAATAGCAGAAGCCAACCCAAGCTCATCCAACAAATATTTATTTCAAAATTTATAGTTAATCAAGGTATTTAATTTGACATTTTCTGTTGCTGCAGGATGCTCTCCTTTTTAGCACTAAATTCAGATTCCTACAAATCCGCTTTGCTTATAGAAAGGCTAATAGGGTTGCAGACTATTTAGCTAAGCCCATACACATGGCTTGACAATCAGTTTTTTCAACCTCCTTATATGTTCTTTTGGTATAAGTTGCAGTCATATAATTAACAATTTATCGGTAAATTTGTGTTGGAATTTTAGATCAAAAGAATAAGGCAGAAACTTGATCAATGGAGGATGACTGGATGAGAAAGGGTGCTCTCCAATTATATATACACATAGATAGAGTATATAAAGATTCAATTGGTATTGTACTGTTAGAATGAATGCTAGACTTGGGGCCTAGATATACATATTACTAAGAGAGGGTATTTGCAATCTGCCAATGAAGAAGAGAAGGATGCGTCCATTTTATGATGGCCATATGTTTTGGAAAAGAAAAGAGACAAAACTCATTTTACAAACCTTCTAAAAGTGATGACCTCACATTCCTGAAACCTTAACGAACCCTACTAAGAAGTAATTTTTTTTTTCTTTTTGCTGAATGAGAAGGTGGGAAGGGGCGATCCGTGATTTATTATTATTATTATTTTAATTATTCCTATATGTCAAGATGCAATAGGCCATGGACTTGAGAAGTCAAATGGGCGGCAATGGTGGAGGCATTGAGCTTAATAAAGCTCAGTTGACAACCTACTGCTAAACTCTGCAAACTTGGGCCAAATTCAGCCCTTCTAATTGAATAAAAATTGTAAATGGGCCCACGTTGCAGCACGGAACAGCCAAGTGAGCCACCAATTCAAACCCACCAAACAAAAACAATCTACGGCAACTAAAATAGGTTTCAGATTTAAAATATCAAAAAAACAAAAAAAAAAAACAAAAAGCTTTAGATTTAGCAATTATACTTTAATGATATATCTATTCTACTATATAAAGGGAGAACCTCATTTGGTGTGTCCTTATTTTGAAACTATATCACTGATACGTAGAGTGACTATTGTTCAATTGTTCAAACTGTCTTAAAAATCTTATTTTATTACAATTTAAATGAGTCTAACTCCCAAAAACTATTAGGACAAATAGTAAGATAAATGAAAACGTCTGCATCTTATTATTCAACCTTTTGAAATTTTGCTTCGTCGTCTTCTCCTGCCAACTCTGACAAAATCATCATTTCCAGATGTATTATTTGCAGAAACAACTCAAGAAAGCACAAGATTATTTGAGACGGTAATCACGGTACCCTATCTCTTTGCTTCCATTGCTTACTGAGATTTAGAAGAAATTTTTTTTATCTAAAACACAAACGATGTTTATCTTTCGGTGTGTGTACATACATATATATATATATATATCTGTGTGTTTATGTGGAATTACAACCCATCATTTAGAATTATGTACAACAGTAAGAGTCGTTTTGTTCTTGAAGCCCACTTTGATACGTAGCTAATCTCTGTGTATGTTTGATGTGTGGCTAATCTTCGAGGAAAGTCATTTTGTGGCTGTATATAAAGCGTTTGAGGCCTCTTCTCTCTCTCTCTCTCTCTCTCTCTCTCTCTCTCTCTTTTGCAATTTTTTGGTGTGATTTTTGTTGGCCCAAAAGACAACTTAAGAGGGGTGAATTGAGCTTTTTAAAAATAATTACAATTAAGACTATTTAAAATTAATCCAATTAATGAAACAGTAATTCAAGATATATGCAATACAATAAAATCAAACAAGAAATGCAACACTAAGAATTACCGAGATTCAACTATAACTTGTGATTTACGTCATCACCCCAAGATCCCCTTGAAATTTTCTTCCACTATGCAATGTCCAATTACAAAGTAAAGGCTAGTTGAAGTGCCTAACTCACTCTCCTTAAAACTTACACCCAAGCTTCAATGTTACAAGAATTTTGTCCAAATTTTCTCAAACTTACAAGTGTTTTTCTTTCGTAAGAGAACACTCAAATTCTAACTCACAAGTGTATATGAGATATACAATTAAAGTACACTCTCTCTATGAAGAGTAGATGAGAATTAAATAGCTCACTAAATGTCAACTCTTAAGGACAAAGAGAATTTTTAGAAATTTGAAAAATTTTCAGCTCAATGATAAGTGGAATGTGGTAGTTCTTGTCCTTAAATGCATTTGAAAGCTTGCATATAAAGCTCTAAATTGAATTCGCTCATTAGTGGTAGTTGAGGGTTCATTTAATGCGAGTTCAGTCCAATATATAACGTTTAAAAATATAGTCGTTAATCCCCAAGTGTCGACACTTCATGTTTACATTCTCCAGCTCTTATTCTCTGTCTCCATGTGTCGACACTTAATCATTCATTTATTAGACTTTGGCTCCTATCTTCATGTGTCGACATTTCATTTTCATTTATTGACACTTCTGCCCAAAATATTTCTTTCAAGCTTTCCTTGATCAACTAAATTTCAAAACACTGTAAGATCTTCAAGGAGTCTTCTCTTTAGGATATAATGATCTTTCAACACCTTCAATCCAATGTGATTATTCAAGAATATCTTCAATTCAATTTGGATTGAATTCATTTTGATTTCTCTAAAATCCTCTCTTGAATTCTTCATTGAATCTTCACAAACTTTGATAAACTCTTCTTTTGAACACTTTCAATCTCTTTAAATTCAAATTATTGATTTGATGTTTGAATATGTGTTATTTCTTTATTTTGGTGCATTACTCAATCATTGACTTGTTATGTATCCATTTTGACATACATTAAGCTTCAGGTTTAAAACATATTTCTCATTAATCTGCACACTAATTAAATTAATTAGTAAACTAACACAAAATTTAGTTATCATCAAAATCAAAGCACGAAATCAACAGTTCTCACTCTCTCTTTCCCCATACATTCAGACTTTGCTTAAAAGCAGATGTGTACACATCAGGTCACCACGAATTCCATTTTAATATGAAAATACCAATTGAGGTAGCCGAAAAAATACACTTTCAGGCCACAATAAGGATTTGTGGCAAGTAAAGTCATGTTTTCCTGATAATGATGCCATATGTTATATGGGAAATCTTCATTTGTCTTGGTTAGTGCTGATCTGCATGCCCATTTATAGCATTTATGTGCTTATTTTTTTTATTTGAATTTTAACTTTGTTTGATCATTTCTTCTATTTTTTTAATTGTATTGAATTCATTTTCTATTTTAAAATAAACAATGATTTTCTAAAACTTTTTACTTTACATTAATTTGAACTCAGTAGATTCAATAGTTGAGAAGAAAAAAATAATTAGACGATCATTCGAAATATTTCTTTTAGTCCAAAATTAGATTCCAAGACTAGTAATTCCTATTATCTTTTCCTTTCTAGGTTCTACATTTTATCTTTCCATATTATAAAGCCTCATCCTTGTAGTTAGGTCAAGAAAGAGCCCTTGAATCTCGATCTAATACAACAATGCATGCATCACGAATATTGATTACAATTCTTTTATTCTTTGTTCTCTTTCTTTCATCGAATACTATCTACTTGGACGACTAACCAATTCTTTAAAATGAAAAAAGGATTCCAACAATGTCCAAGTCAAGAGAGATTACGAGGCCTCATGATGCTAAGCTGGTGTTTGCCCATAGACGACAATTGATTGGTGGCATACTTATTATACTTGATGAGCCATGGGTGACCAGATGAGGGAGGAGAAGTAAAGAGACGCATGAAACTTTTTCTTGAAACTCTCTCATCTCTGTGTGAGTTTTTTCTATCAGCAATTCATATTCATTAGAGAGCTAGAGTCTTTTTATGCTGTGGATTATTTCTCTGTTATTGATGGCGGAGGACTGCGTGGAATAATATACACGTTATATGGAAAAACATGAAATAAAATGATAAACATTATATGATGGATAAATATAGTTGTTTTATTTATTTAAATTTTTTTTGTGTTTATCTCTAATTGAAGAAGAGATTGGTTAGATAAGGAGAGATTTTGACATTTAGATTCATCATGTTATGTCACTCTTTTAAAAAAAAAAATGATGTGTGAAGGGTGGAGAAAAGAGGGGAGATGTGAAAGGTTTTGATCATAAATCAAAAAACAGAAAATATTTATTTGTATTTGAAGTTGCTTCAAGTAGTTTTCTTTTTAATAACTGTATAAGTAAATGAATAAGACAAAAAAATTCTTTAATAACTGTTTCAATTATTTATAAATTTTTAACTCTGCATTACCCTATTCACTTGCTAATCAAATCGTCATTTCTGTAATTCAATACACTATGGCAATCACCATCCCAGCAATAGTTGTACACACATCACACGTGCGTGCGTCCTCCAGTCTCTTTAAACACTGAAGACATGAAATTTTTTAGAGGTTGTTTTGGTTGTGTGGATGTGGGCAGTGGGTTTGGTTGGATGACATTTGGTCGGGTGGTATGGGCTATTTCAGGGGTACATGACAAATAATATCTATTGAGAGAAAAACCGATGATGAAAGAGATGAGAAGGTGCCAAATATAAATTACAAAGAATACAATAATAATCATAATAAATTTTAAGTGAATTAGCACAATCATGTGTCCCACCCTCTAATTAGATATATATCTATACTATAAAAAAACGGGAGTTGCAACAAACTTTATTCTCCTATCTCCCCATTGTGAAGTTAGCCATTTGTCCTCTGCTTTTTTGTATTAGAGCATTTTTAACTCACCTTCAAATATTTAAATTTGAATGTGAACTCCAAACTTGGTCCTCCAACTCACCTTCATTTTTTTAAAAATTTGAAGAAATGAAGGTAGTCTTTGTTTGTGACCTTCAAATTTGAAGGTTCTCCATAATTTTTAAAGGCTTTTTCATTTCACTATTCATGTAGGGCCAAACACTAATTATGTGAGAACCTTGTACTAATAATTGTTTTAAGTAATGCATTATTTACTATTTAAATAAATATTTAATTTCAATTTTAATTAATTCATTATTTTTTTACTTTGTTAAATATTTATTTAATTTGAGATTTTTTATATGTAGAATAAATAAATTATTTATATTTTACTTTCTTTTATTTATCTTGAAATTATTATTTATATATGAAATTAAAAAATTCTTTTTATTTTACTGATTATTTATTTATGCTAAAATTATTTTAATTCATGGAGTCAATGAATTCTTTTTTTATCTTACTACTCGACCTTTTCACTTTGATTTTTTTTGTTGCAAATTTAAGAATTATTCAATGTATTTCCACCAACTTCCAGTAACAATTAAAATAATTTCAACATCCATTGAAAACAAAAAAAAATAATTTTGACTAGAATAATAAAAAAAAGATTACATAAAAATCATCTTTCTAGATTAAATAATTTAATTTTAATTAAATATTTGGTTAATAATTACAATTTGAATTAAAATATGATAATAAATAATTATATTTTGAAAAAATTAAAGCACAATATGTAATTTTTAACTTTTTTACATAAAATAATAGTAATTTGAAGAATGAATAGTGAAAATGAAGATTAAATAAATTAGAATAACAATGTAAACAAATAAAATATATAAATTTTAAATTTAATAAAATGTCAAAATATAAATATATTTGAAGACTTTGAGTTAAAAATACTATTGGGCACAACCGCCTACCATAAATAGTCTTCGATTGGGCCCGTGCATGACTCCTCTGGATTTGCCGACTCAGCCAAAGTTGGTTTCTCAATGTTTACCTTTTGGTGCGGGACCCACTTACAAATTCACTGACGCCTTGGATGTCATGTGGGCTAGCTTTGCTAAAGAAGCTCAGGTTAATTTTTTTTTTTTTTTTTGTTGCATCAGAAATAAAAAGCTCAGGTTGATTGAAAACACTAGTATTTTCATGTTGATTTAATCAACATACAAAAAAAAATTTCAGAAATTGAAAAAAAATATAATTTCTAATTTCTTTAAACCTAAAGGGTTTAATAAAAAAATATTGCTCGTATAATTTTTCAAATAAAATCTCGACAATTTTGAAATAACAAAATCAGAAATTTGGAATCAATACCATAGTCAAATTATTTAAGTTAAAGGCTTATTTTGTTGAATTAGAAAACTTCTTAACTCTTAACTGATATTGAGTCATTATTAATGAGTCAACATCTAATTAACTCTTAAACATCCTCACATATGTAAAATGTCGAATCACATTTACTTACTTCAAAAAGTTAAAGGACCAACGAGATCAATCAAAATTTAGAAATGATATTGAAAAATAAGACAAAAGTTAGACGACAAAATAATTATTCACCCGATAGGCGTTGTGACAAATATATAGACATGTGTGTTTGTAGGCAAGTTTTCCTGCCACAGGTTATTTACAAACTTAATTCCACAATTGAGGTGTGTTTTAACATTATGCCCCAAGCCAAGTTAATCGCCAATTCAATTGACGTTTTCAATGAAAACGCTAATCCAATTAGCGTTTTCTAGCCATATTCCACAAGCGTATGTATACTCAGCAAAAACCACCAATTGAATTGACAATTTTAATGAAACCGCCAATTCAATTGGCGATTTTAATGTTCTCATACCAGCAATCATATCAGCAATTCTCCCTGCTAATTCAAAACCCATAACTTTTAAACCGGAAACCCGATTGACGTGTCGTCAACTCCCACATGTCACTCGTGTCACACCGGTGCCTCTCGCCAAGTTTTGCGCTCCCTGGAGCCTTTCTCGCCATTTCAATACCCCAATGGTTGAGTTGGCATAACTTTAAAAACATAAGTTCTGGAATTACGAAACTTTGCATAACTTCCAAACTAGGAACCCGATTGACGTGCCGTCAACTCCCACACGTCACTCGTGTCACACCGGTGCCTCTCGACAAGTTTTGCGCTCCCCAGAGCCTTTTTCGCTATTTCGGTACCCCAATGGCCGAGTTTGCATAATTGCGAAAACATAAGTTTCGAAATTACGAAACTTTGCATAACTTCCAAACAGGAAACCCAATTGACGTGCCGTCAACTCCCATACGTCACTTGTGTCACACCAGTACCTCTCGCCAAATTTTGCACTCCCCGGAGCCTTTCTCGTCATTTTGGTACCCCAATGGCCGAGTTGGCATAACTCCGAAAACATAATTTCTGAAATTACGAAACTTTGCATAACTTCCAAACCGGGAACCCAATTGATGTGCCGTCAACTCCTACACGTCACTCATGTCACACCGGTACCTCTCGCCAAGTTTTACGCTCCTCGGAGCCTTTCTCGCCATTTCAGTAGCCCAATGGCCGAGTTGGCATAACTCCGAAAATATAAGTTCCGAAATTATGAAACTTTGCATAACTTCCAAACTAGGAACCCGATTGACGTGCCGTCAACCCCCACACGTCACTCGTGCCACACCGATGCCTCTCGCTAAGTTTTGCGCTCCCCAGAGCCTTTCTTGCCATTTCGGTACCCCAATGGCTGAGTTGGCAGAACTCTGAAAACATAAGTTCCGGAATTACGAAACTTTGCATAACTTCCAAACCAGGAACCCAATTGACGTGCCGTCAACTCCCACACGCCACTTGTATCACACCGGTGCCTCTCGCCAAATTTCGCTCTCCCCGGAGCCTTTCTCGCCATTTCATTACCCCAATGGCCGAGTTGGCATAACTCCGAAAACATAAGTTCCAGAATTACAAAACTTTGCATAACTTTCAAAACGAACCATGTTCATAAGTTCCGGAATGCCAAATATGATCCAAGCTTATATATATTATATGAAAACATAATAACTGATTTTACATTATACTGAAATAAAAAGTACACCAAGCTTTATGGACCATGTTCGTAACAACATAGCGGTTTGTCAGCAACGTTAAGACTACTTGGTAGATAGTTTTGAAAGTCATCGTCACCTTTTTCTTCTGAGAAGTCTGAAAGTTTTGGGTCAGAAACTAGCAACGAATCTTCAACGATTTCTAATATTCGTTATGTTGGATCGCCACAATGTTCCTTTGCTTGCTGTGTAAAATGATATCTATCCAACCTTCGTTGTATTTGATTAACCTCACGTTCAAGTGCTTTTATGACCTTGCTATTAGCTGATCGTCTGTTGAACAACTTAGCTGAATGGGCCTTTGAGACACGAAGGCCATGCCATCGGTAATACATCTATTGTTCACACCATTAATCGAACAAGTCTTCCCACGGCGACCTTATGCATTGGGAGTCAGTCACCCCGCAGGGTGGACGTAAGGACGCATCGCAAATGAAGATGTGGCTACCCGGACCCATCGTATCATGCATTAGGATTGGTTTGTTAAGAAAACAACGTTTTCGGCCATACCATTTGTTACCGACTAGGTCCATGTATGTATGCACCATATGGATGGGTGAGGATTGGTTTTGATCTGTGTCGCCGCTTCGAGCCGAATGACTACACGATGCCCCAAATAATCTTTTTCGCTTCGGCATGTTAGGAAGTGTGTATGGTTTAACACTTGTGTTTGTAATGGCATGATGTATATATAGGTAATACAATACAATGCATGAGTAAATGGTTCACGTGAATTCATTGGGATGCGAAACAAGACTTTTGTGCAGCCTTCACGTGAAGCTAATACACGCCTTATATTAAAATGACACATCACCTCGTGCAGCCTTCACGTGAAGGGTTCAGGACATGCCTTCACGTGAAGCTAATGCACACTTATAAAAAATTTGATACATCCATAAACACGGGATACCAGAAATAACCATAATATTCGATTACATCAACAAATGTTCGACAACTTCCTGAAAGTGTACCTAATACAAACCCCATACCATCAAGTACTATACATAACCACCTGTACCACATGGGGGTGGCCTCCACTCTCGTCTCGACTTACGGGTAAAGACCCATGTGATACTACGTAGTCTCGACTGAGATGGCTCTGCCTAGGTGATCTGTGAAACGCTTTCAGGAGGTATATGCTGATGTGGGTCAATCGTAGGGCCTACGTCGACTGTATCAATGGGAGGCCTACTGCTAACTTGAGTGAGCTGAGATGACTCATCTACCTATGATGGTGGTATGCGATGTGTAGTCTCGGATGGCACAGTAAATGGACCGTGCCCCTGGGTGTCCATGAAAGGCGTCTCCATACGGTACCCTTCAGCTAACAATGGATCAAAAAGTGCATGAAATCCCATATCACCTCTAACGGGCGAGGAACCAGATCGCTGGTCATAAAAAATAGGAGAAACGTCATGGTGGGGTGCAGTGCGATGAGGTCTCACCTCACAACTGGTCGCATATGATGATGAGGGTACATATCGAGAGTCACTATGATATGTATATACTGGCATACTCGGTGTGACATGTGATGTAGGTGTTTGGATCGAGGCTGGCTAGCCAACTAAGTGTTGTGCCTGCGAAACTGAGGGCTGGGCAACTGAGTACTGTGCCTGCAAAACTAAGGGCTGGGCCTGTGAAATTGATGGCTGGCCAACTGAGGGCTAGGCCTACGAAACTGCTGGCTGGCCAACTAAGGGCTGCGCCTGCGAAACTGATGGTTGGGCATGCGAATCTGAGGACTGGGCCTATGATATGCGCTACTGCTCACGTAATATGTCTAATGACTTGGTACACAAGTCACAAGCCCTATACATGTCCTCCAGTGCAGGCTCAGTCCCAAACCCATATATAGCAGGATCTAGAAGATGATGCACGGTCGTGAAATGATGGGTCTGCAAAATGAAGCATAATTTTTATGTCCCTTTACCAATTCATATTTGCTTTGAAAAACCGTATTGCGTAAAAGACTACTAACCGCAATCTCTACCGTAGACCCGACCTCCAGGTAGTCTTGATCCAGGCGGTGAGCTGGATTGCCCACTAATGGACGTGTGATACGGCAATACCACTACATATATGGATCGTCATATCGCATGTCTCCAACAGTAGGAACCCCAACTACAATATGATCACAGTGCTGCTGCTAACGCTGTATGTATATGATACTCCATCCAATCGGTGTTATGTCTCTCACGCCCATCTAAACCATGTAAGTCAAGAGATGTGTTATGAGCCTGTGGAATGACCTGTCTGAAACCAAACTGTCAGCATACACGATCAGGCAGATGCCACTCTACAACCTCAAAGCACAATAATGGAGATCGAGTCATCCAGATATCGCTCCCAGCTCGACAATAATCTAGAAGTGAATCCATAATAGCATCATATGGCCTCCATGTGAACTACAAACATATAAAAATGTGGTACCCATTATTAATTGAAATATATGAACCAAAAAACTAAAAATAAACATAGCTAAGGAGTATTCATACCTCGTCCGGTCTCAAGCGGTCCAACCGGTCGCGATATACACGGATAACATAAGTCGACACTGTATCTATATGATATCTCGATCTCCATCTAACAGATATGTGGACATGATATCATAACTATGTTTAATGACTGAAGATATAAAGGTAAACATAAATAATTGATTGGCACATACCTAGCTCCCCACGAGCCACCGGTTAACTGTACCTTATCTATATCCAATGGCTGCTGGCCATCAGTAGGCTGATCTCTACGACTAGGGCACATGCGTGGGAATCTCTCCTAAACCCATATTTGAATAAAGTTCAATGTTAACACAAATAGTAAATGCAATAAAAATAAAACATTATAGCATACGGGATAAAGTGCAAAGTTATTAAACCTGCAACAAAAGTAGTGCGCCCGCTATCTGCTTCCCGTCTGGCTTCGTCACCCGACACATCGACCTATAAAGCATAGCTAAGATAGCACTGCCCCAGCTATATCTCCCTGCCGCATCTAAGTCCTCCAAAAATGGAAGATATGACAGTCTCACAAGAGTTTGGGATAAATCTGACATCAGCACCCCCCCCCCCCAAATCAGGCAAAGTATGTATGCACGTGCGTGCCGCTGTACAGTAACATCATCACCTCCAGCTGGAAGGGCCTGGAAAGTGTCACGGAGCCATGTAATCCGAACACGCCCCCTATCTAACTGCTCTGGGGGTGGGGCCACACCTAACAACTGGACACACAAGTCCTGCCACTCTGAACCTCCCGTCGGATGATAGGATGGCTATCGACAAGTAGTCCTAATAGTATAGGAACATACTGCAAAGTAATGGTAGCCTCCCCGATAGTCAGATGGAAGGTATGGGTCTCCTGTCGCCAAAGCTCTACGAACGTCGTGATCAAATGATGGTCCAACCGGATCATCCCAACTCGGTAGACACCATAGAACCCAGCACATAGTACACACTGCAAAATACGTGGGTGTATCACATCGTATAAATGACTAGCAGCGCATCTGCATTTAAGAGGATCTGTACCCTACATCATTAATTGGAAGGGCATTAGTATACACATGAAATCCCACAAAATATATGCATAAATATAAAACATATTATAATTGCGCATACCCCATGGTCCCATATCCAACTCGATCGATGATGGCTCTGTAACGTCAGCACAGTACAATCGATAGGCCCAGGAAGAGCTGTAACTGTATCCATAAGACCTGCAATTGACACGTAACATATGGGGTTAATAAAATAAATGATGTAAGGGTCTGCAATGATAGGATCAAAACCTCAGAAACCTACAAATATCAGATCTATGCATGTCAACGATGTAACAAAACCCTGAAAAAACTATCAATGAAATACAAATAAGCCTTACAATTAATGCAATTAAGTTCAAATGCAATTAAGTTCAAATATACGATTAATGACAACCAACCATTATCTTAAATAGAAATACAAATTGTTCTTCACTAGCTAGCTAATTGTTCTTCCAATACATAAATCAGGCGGTCTGGTTTAGACATTTACGCCTATCATGACCTTGTTGTTTACAAATACCGCAATTATTGAATTGTCGTCTCCTAGAGATGTCCATCTCATTCTGGATTCGTTTGTTTTTTGGACGCCCAGGCGTAGCTTCTCGTCGACGGGTTGGATCTGGAATGAGCTTAGGACCATCATAGGAAACCTAATAATGCTCGTGCACCATCGGTTGGAAACTTGATTCGTATACGTGAGCAAAAACGTCGAGATTATATTGAGGAGCAATTAAGCCCCATGGTTGTCTTCCTGTTTTCACGCAAACTGCCAGCATGTGCGAACAAGGATAATGGTAGATGACCCATTTTCCACAGTCACACAAGGGCGGATTCAAAGTCATCGGATGTCTGTTATTCCCTTTCGTGCTTACTGGGTTTGTAATAACCTCAGCGGAATCCTGAGCCTTGCATTTGGAATATAATCACTTCATAATTGTAATAGAGATTCAAACTTCTACAAATCTATCAATAAACAGTGTGAATTAAAAAAAATTGTATAAATTTTGTGACATTCCCAATTAAAGACATTAACACGATGCATCGCCGATCGAGCTTGATAAGATTCTATCTTCTTTTGCACTTTCGATGTGTACCTCAACCCCTTCTCTGCGGCACGATGAATTTGTACTCGTTTCTCGGTGAAAGTTGCCACCAAACGGTAGATAGTAACCTGAACACATGCAGTTATGGGCAAGTCTCGTGCACCTCTTAAGACATTATTATAGCACTCTAAATCGTTGGTGGTTAAAACTCTCCAACGATAACCTCCGTCATACGCCAATATCCACTTTCTGGGGTCCTCGTTGCACAGGTCACGAAATGCTTTTGCCACCGACTCCGTTTGTAAATTTTTAATCTCATCCATTGCCTCGTCGAACTTGCGCACCTGACAGGTAGTTCCAGCTTTCCATATTAGATCCTTAACTTTAGCATTGTTGAACTTTTTTTGGTAATTACTTTTAAAGTGCCTAAGGCAATATCGATGGACTCCAATTGGTTGCCCGTCTCGTGGACTTTCCCAATAATCTTTTACTGCACTCAATATGGCTGCATACCGATTAGAAATCAATGTGATCTCCTCTTTCTCTAGCATAATAAGATGCCTCACATGGTAGATAAACCATGACCAATCACGATAGTTTTCCGATTCAACTATTGCGAAAGCTAGAGGGAAAACGTTATTGGCAACAGTTTTGGCCACAGCAATCAACAACACTCATGTATATTTCCCATAAAGGTGGGTACCATCGATATAAATTACTGGAGGGCAGTGGTTGAAACCTTCAATGCATGGTCGGAATGCCCAGAAAATTCTGTCAAGCGCGACGCCGGCAGACCTTCCAATGTCACGTGTTTCCAATACCACAGTTGTGCCCGGGTTCCTGAACTGCAACGTTCTCATGTACCTTGGTAACTTTTCATAGAACTCATCCCAATCCCCCAAAACCATCGCAATGGCCTTTATTCTTCCAAGCCAAGCTTTTTTGTATGAGACTGTGAAACCAGCACTAGTTTTTACAGTCTCGATTATGGAAGCTATCTTCCATCCAGGGTCTTCCTGTACACCATAACAAAATAAATATTCAATCTTTATATTCATATGAGCATTATTGCATAATATCCAAACATCTTACTTTTAAGTTATAATTTATAGGAACTTACCATAACTTGTATTTTAATCACGTGTGCAATGAATGTCGAATTAAGGTTACGGTGATCCAAACTCTCCATCCCATGTAAATAAGTATGAAGCCCAGGGTATTATGTGATTTCAAACACAGTATGCTTCTTCTTTAAACAGGCACGCAATTTCCATGGGCAATCGTGACTGCACCTGGTGCTCCAAATCTTTTTATTTGTTTCTACAATATAATAATGTTTGTTTCTCTTCACATGATACCAATTACATGCACGGATCATTGCATCCTTATCTCTGAAAACCATCCCTTTTGCAAATTCTGGATTAGCATCTGACCATGTTGGACCGCGATGGTATAAGTCTCAACCAGTTGCGGAATCATCTACCCCATCTAGGTTCGTAAAAAATCACACTAGATTGTCATTTAATTCAGGAAGATTCACTTGTTCTTGCCCATCGTCATCACAATCGTCATTTTCATCATTTCTCAGTAAAACATCAACATCTTCCTCTGATTGATCGGATTGAATAATATCTACATCTTCATCTTCATCTATCCCTCTACCAATCTCATCAAGGCCCACAAGTCATTCTACAGGATCCATACTTGCATTGGGACCTCCTGCCTTTACACACCCCCCTTGACCCGAAACATATTGTGGGTGATATGTGGGTAGACTGTCAAAGTCATGCAATTGTTCAACATTACTCGGACCATGTGAGTAATCATTGTATGGGGTGAACAAGTTAGACATCGGTTGCCCTGGCGCATTCTCTCCGATTGTGCTTCGACTACTCTGCCCAACTGTAAGCATTCTAGTAAATGTCCCCAAGGCCGATGAATCACCTCTCCCTCCCAAGATTTCACCGTAGAACTGGACATCTCCCCAATTAAAATCAGGACGACTGTGACTGGTGGTCATTGTGGATATGTCTTTCTCAATGTACATTTCAACACAATACATGTCAGGATATCTTGAAGGGAGATTTAACACAGTTTGCAATGTGTCGTCATCCTTGACCGATGACTTCTTATATATCCATACTTCTCCATTTCGTCTAACAGGGTATCTACATATGAATTTTATGTTTATATGCTCTCCATACTCATCCATCTTAGGAACGATCATGTCTCGTAACCCACCAAGTGAGGTTCCGAGTTCTACATTATAATATCCACTAGCCTCTATATCATAGGCTATCCCTTCTCTACGATCTTGTACTATCTTCCCCCAAAAAAAAATAAATAAATAGTACCATTGTCGTCATTACTTATCTGTACCTACCATCAAACAAAATGGTTTGAGAATAAAAACAGGTCACCCATATATTTATAAAGCAAATAATGATTTTGTGACAAGTACGGTACTAACGAAGTAAAAGTTGATCTTAACCCATGTATTTACATAAATATATCTATTTATGTGTTCTGTATATAGCAATGTAGCGGAGTCTAAAATGCTCTCAACTTTTCATTTATAGTTTCTTCAAAGTTATCAAATTAAAGAGGCCACGTTGAGCCTCCAATGATCCTAATTCCTTATTCCTATTTTTAAATTTAATTAAATATTCTTAAAAATTTTAATTTTATATGCAAACACATGTTATAAGGCCATTTGTTAGCTTTATATTTAACTTTAAAATATATTTAACTTTATTAGCCATTTCATTTTTTTTTCTTTTAATATTTTTAATGTAAATATCTCATTGAATACTTTTTTTTGTTTCATTTTTATTCTTTATTAATTTTATTAGCCATTCCAATTAACTTTATTAATTTTTTTATTCTTTACATATTTTTTATTGTTGCCCACTCTCTCATTTTTATTTCTTTCATTATATTGCTTAAAGCAAAGCTAATTAAATTAAATTTTAATTTAATACATTTGAAGGAAAAATAAAATTTACTTGTTTCCATATGCAATGTGTGAGCTTGAAATGTATGGTTATGTCTAATTCACTATACGTCAATTAGGTTATTTTAGAAAATGTAGGAGAGAACTTAAACTAAAGTATTTTTAAGTCTATAACTAAAATAAAATCAAGAATAATGCATACACAAAAGTTTGTTACCACTTATAATTGAGAGACTAATGATGCACATATTTACTTACAAAGGTTCAATAAAAACAAAAAAATAAACATACCATGGTTGTAACAATAAAAAATAAACATACATGTGGTTCACCCACACTTGGAGAGCGAGCCCGTGAATGAGAGAGAGAAAGACACGAACGAGAGAGAGAGAGGGAGGCATGACACTGATAAAATGTCGAATATGTATTGCTCCGTGAAATATGATTGGGTCTTGATGAGAAATATCGAATATGTATTGTCCTGTGAACTTGCACGAGAGAGAGAGGGAAGCGTGAGACTGACTAATAAAACGAGAATGAACTGGGGAAGACGAGCTAGGGTTATATGTCTAATAAAATCGCTAATTGAATTGACGGTTTCATAAAAATCACTAATTCAATTGGCAGTTTTTAGCTAGATATATATACAGCTTCGACATACGCTTAAAATCGCTAATCAAATTAGTGCTTTTATTAAAAACGCCAATTCAATTAGCGATGAAGCCAGCCTGGGACATAAACTTAAAACACCCCTCAATTATGAAATTAAATTTGCAAAATGGATTTGTAAACTACCCGTGTTTGTATATATATACTAGAAGGTCGCCAACATAGTGTGGGAAGCACGTGGAAAGCACGTGCCAAACCACTCGTGTATATATAAAACGGTTTGACGCTTGATTGGGACTTCCTTGTGAAACCAAACCAAGGGCACTATCCATCTCTCTGATTTCTCTCGCCGTATGATCCACGGGAGAGGACCAAATGGCCGCGGCGAGTTGGGGGCTGCATCTTCCTGAAGAAGTATTGATAGAAATGATGTCGAGGCTGCCGGTGAAATCCCTTCTTCGATTCAGGTCAGTCTGCAAAACCTGGTGCTCTTTGATTCAAAACCCTCGTTTCGTTGCCCTGCACCGACGCAATCGGGCTAAAAATAGTAATTGCTGTAGTGACTCTATTCTCGTTGTGCGATCCATCCGAACTCAAGATCGTCGACCAGAAAACCAAAAATATCAGAAGATTCAAGGGGATTTTGATAGTAAAATGGTATTGTCCTTGCTCTCTAATCAAACCCAAACCCAAACCCAAACCCCCACCCTAACCCCTATCCCTATCCCCCTTATAGATATAGATATGGAGGTATCGTCGCCCTCATCACACATGTTTCTTGCCTCACACAATGGTGATCTACATGTCTTTGGTCCCTGCAACGGCATTGTCTGTATAACTGATATGCATGACATTGTCTTGTGCAACCCTTCAACTAGAGAATTCAAGACACTCCCCCTTCCTCCCTTCTCTTACCCTCGAGATATGCTCTCTAGTGTCCAGGCAGTGGGTTTTGGCTTCGATTCCAGCTCTAACGATTACAAGGTGGTTAGGATCGTGTGGGTCCACCAGGACATCGACGACTTCGAGGAGTACGATCCAGAATTTGATTGTCCTGATTATACAAATGTTGAGATTTACGACTTGAGTACTGATTCTTGGAGAGAAGTGGACGCCATCATGCCAATTAACGTGGATGTGTGGTACCCACCTCGTTTTGAGATGTTGTTTAACGGAGCCTTTCACTGGTACGGAATGAAGCCCAATACTAATCATGGAGTTGGGAATGTTGATAATTTTGAGTCAATCATTTGTTTTGACATCAATGACGAGGTGTTCCGACTGATTCAGTTCCCCCCTGATGAACCCCATGGAAGAGACAAGAGTCTCTTGGTCTTCAATGAATCTCTTGCTATGATTCTGTATGGGGTGGAGAAATACTTCGACATATGGGTGATGAATGAATATGGGGTTAGCGAGTCTTGGACCAAACAATTCAGTATTGGTCCCCTTGTCGGAATCAATTTCCCATTGGCATTTTGGAAGGATGGCAGCGAGTTACTCATGGAAAGCAGCAGTGGACAGCTGGTGTCATGCAACCTTCGTACCCAAGACACTAAGAAACTTCAAGTCCATGGGGTTACTGACACATTGCGAGTCCTTCCATATACAGAAAGCTTAACTTCAATCGAGAATTGCAATCAGCTTAATTGGCAGATGGGATAATTCTCTGATAGAACTCCAAATCCTCTCCTCTTTCCCTTAACAGGTCTTGGAGTTGGAGGTGCTTCATGCTAGACAACCTGCTCTCTCAATTATTGTTTGCCTTATTGCTTTTTGGCTTAGTACTTTATTAGAAGAACCTGTTAAGTGATTCCAGTTAATTTTTGGAGGTTTTTTTTGGCAGGCTACTGGTTGAATGCAGTGAAAACCAAGGCCAATTTATTCAGTTGTAAAAACCAATGATTTTCCGCGATATGGAGGAGGAATAGCTGTTTTTATTTTCAGTTGCATTAGGTTTTCTTAAATTCTCAGGTGTTCGTTATTATGATCTGCGGGTGGGTGCTGGGCGTGTACTATTTTTTTTTGTTTCTTTGGCAAAACCTATATGCCCGCGCAAATACATGTGCCCCTATGATGAATGTTGAGTATGTTGTAGAAGCAGTCATTGAAATATAGAAGTTTTGTTGTAAAATTTTTGGCAGAGGACGTGCTTATAGCATCATCTGATTCTTGAACATTAGTTTTATGTAGTTATATGAGTGGGTATGTGTCATATAATTGTTTATGCATGACCAAGAAGAATTTCATTGCACGCATAGAATACATGATCAATGTAGCTAATTCCTCGCTGGTTTGATTTGGCAGCAGGCCAAAAGGATGCTACTCTATATATTTGAGTTGTTTTTTGGATTTACAGTTGGTTAGCTTATTTAGTTGAACACGCGACCTTGCATGTACGTAACTAACTCGATGATCAACAGCAGAGAGAATGATATGATTCTAAATTAAAATGATTGGGTAAATGCAATAGCTCTTCAGTACAGGAAGAAGACTTCTATCCTACTTGATATAATCTTTCTAAAATGATTGTGTATGATTCGGGGTGACTGATGGGTTTGTTGGTATGGGAATGATAATTGAAGTTCTACAATCTGATGAGATCAAGGATGGAGGCCATCGACAAGAGGTGGCCGTTGAAACGTTTTAGGTAATGGCTAGTTGTCGGGGTGAGATTCTCTTTTGGTTCTCACTGCTAAGCACTCTCCGTAGGTGGTCACTGAATATAGCCATATATAGGTGAAGTCTACAGAGATTGTGGGGAGCCACTAGCCATAGGTGAAGTGGCTCCGACAAAATTCTCCCACTGTTTCCCTCAATTTTCCTCACCTTTTTGTCAGGAAAATGAGATATTCTTATGTACTCGGTTTTTCTCCTTTACTTTTCTCCACAGTTTACGTTCCCCTTCATTTCCTGACAACTAGTTGAGAAAAACATGCCTTTCCTTTCCTTGGCGGAGTCTGCATACCAAACAGAGCGGTAGTGTTTCTGGAAAACAAGCAACTAGTGATCAAAATACTAGAGGTTTCATGAAACTAATAAGGTTCTACCAGCCCGAGTGTAACACACTGGAGCTGGGTTCTAGCTACTAGTACTGGGCATAAAAAAGACTAGCTAGCCAGTATGGTAAACAAGAGGAATCTCAAGCCAAACATAAGCGGGGCACCGAATGGCTTGTTAGTTAACCGAAGCAACCTTTATTGCACAAGCCCTAAAATCCAAAACAATCACAGAGCATTCTCTGTTTGCTTGATTTGCTGCCAAATCTGTATGATCCAATACCTGGAATGCTGCAGCCTAGCTCGCCGTAAGATTCTAGTTGAGTTCTGTACGTCAGTGAGTTGAGATCGATCAATAGAACTTTCTACAGGCTCAAAATAGCCTCTTAATACAAGGTTTAAAATACTCCACAATTCAATTAACAAGCAATAGAAACACCACCAAACATTTATACAACTCAAAAAGAAATATGATCAACATTCTGTAATTTCATTTTAAACAAGAATCTGTTCCTCTTAAACAATTCCATCTATCAGAAACAACCTTGTGGATATATATATATATATATATGTGTGTATATATCTCCCGGCTATGTATTTCACTTATCACAAAAGTTTCTTAATAAGATTCCTTTAAGTTTTTCCATTGTTTCCTGCTTTCCTTTTTTTCTATATTTTTTTACCCTTTCTTCTTTTTTATAAGTTTCTCCCCATTTTGGTAACTATGGGCAGATTTCTCTGCTGAGAATGGTCTTATTTGCCCTATCGGTATGGGAGAATTTAGAATTATGGAGTTGTAAAACCTTGTTCTATTTTCCTTTTTGTCCTACTTTTGATGTCTGATAATATGGCATACAGAACTTCTCACTGCAGTAAGTGATACAGTTTAATGAAATTAAAAAAAAAAATTTCTTAAAACTATCTGCCACTATATTCTGAAATACTTGCTCTGAAAGTATCCCCGACGACCAGTACCTTTACTTCATGAGATGAGTGCCGAGAGAGAGAGAGAGAGAGAGAGAGAGAGAGAGAGAGAGAGAGAGAGAGAGAGCTCTGAAAGAAATAGAGAGAGAGAGAGCTCTGAAAGAAATATAATGCTGGTAAATTACAGTACATTAACACTACAAACAATCTGGGAAAAGTTCTCATTTAACTCGGAGCAAATACATGTAGTATAGATGGAGATCTAGTTTCAAAATTTATAAAGACTTTTGACTTCACTACCCCCTCTTGATTAACAGGAATTAAACACCAAGATGAATTAAACACACACCTAAGATGCTCATTGCAGCTCATAATTGCCTAAAAAAAAAAAAACCAGTGTAGCCAACTGATCACAACACATGCCTTGCTCCTACTTCCATTAAGTTCTCAGATTTTCCCACCATTAATTGCATCAGACACGAAGTCTTCACACCGTGCAAAACCAACAGACAGCACATCGGCCAAAACACCAATGATGTCAAATGCCTCCTGCAAATCCCTGGCAGAAGTCATGTCCTCGAGCCATGACAGCAACTCCCGGGAGAATCCCACCATCTCACTTACATTCAACAGTCTCTCTCTCATAACCACCTCCCAACCTTCCAAGCTTCCACCATCATCTTCCCCGCCTGATTCCTTGGAAGGTCCTTCAGCAGCTTGGACCACGGCTACATTTGCTGACTTCTTAACTTTCAAAAAATACTGCAGCTGCTCAATCAAGCCAGTGTATACAAGCATGGGTTGAATGATAGAAAAGAGATCATCAATCCCCCCAGATTCCTTTTTAGGGCCTCCGCTTGTACTTCCTGCATCTGATTTCCCAGTGATAGGTTGGTTTAACGATGTGCGGTGGGTTGGCCGACCATGAGTGTGCTGCATGTATGCATGATATATTCCACGCTGCAAGAAGGCACGGCGGTGTTGCAGCCAAGATTCATAAGATTCTGTGAGAAGTGAATTCACCATCATGAATTGCACAGTTTCTTCTGTTCCTACAGAAGGTTGTGTCCCAGAAGCAGTAGAGGGTTTGGAATCCGACGTGGAAGTGGTCAAATACGTTGTGACAGCCTTAGCCATGGTACGGCACTGGGAAGGGTTCCCCTGATCTAGAAGGTGACGAGCCATCTGAATCATGAAAGGAAGAAACCGGGAGTTGCTTTCCTTACCCCCACCTTTGCAGTCTGCACTGAATGATGCACCAGTGGCAAATCGAGCAAGCATCTGCAAGACAAAATGCATGGACAACAGATCTAGTCATTAGCTTGATTTGTGCAACGGCTTAGACACATTCAGTCACATGGCCAATGGCCAGATAGAAGAGTGTCTAAGTGCTATATGCTCAGTTGAGCAGGACTCTCATGATGATTGATACAACTAGTCATATTAACCAAAAGGTGACTGCAAGACTTTGCCGGGTATCATCTTCAAAAATTTTACACCATCCAACACCAAATTGGTATCAGATGGATAAAAAGATATGGTCATCTTAAAATTCTATAATGTGGAAATCTTCAATTAGACTGATCTTTGCCCTAAGGCAGATGAAAATGCATTAGCAGGTATCACAACGAAGCAACAGTAATTTTGGAAAAACACATGTTCACATCTCATAATCAGAATAAGCATGAGTATGCACACAGGAGCATATTTGACCAGAAACAAAACAATCAAAAGAATAAAAAAAGAAAAAAAAGAAAAAAGAAAACCAACAAAGAAGTGGTGATAGGAATAAACAAATTAATGAAAATGAAAGATTATTGTATACCAGGACAATGTCATAAGTCAATAACCGGAGGCGACTTCCATCAGCACGCCCAAGAGCATTAAGGTTATCCCAGTATAGGTCGACATAGCGAATGTATTGTGTTAATGGAACAGATGGACCTCGCAAGGGGAATAGATTATTGCAAAGAGTCTCGTTGTTTCGAAGGGCAGCTCCATCCCATTCTTTTTTTGGATTCTTTAGAGCAGCATCAGCTCTTTTAGCCTCCTGATGGCATTGGAAGTGTATGATATTGAAATGGCTGACCGTTGTGTAAACACACTCCCCACGAGCACTTCCTGAAGTTCCAACACCCAGGTTCACACGCTTGCTGTAAGAGTAAACACCCAATAAGTCCGAAGGCCTCAAACTATAGCCCTCTCGGCAAACCATGCATGCTAATCCATCTTCTTCCTCCTCCTCCACATCTTCCAACCCTTCAAGAATTGGCTGTGCGACGACAATTCTCTCACCACCATCTGAAGCCAGTTCCTGCCGCATCCCAAGTCCCTGTCACCACAAAAATTTTGGATCAGATATTACCTTCCTTACTGAAAGAAGGTCATCAAAATTTAAGAGTGTACCAATTTAATTTTTTTTTTTAATTTTCTCAGATGCATCATCAGTGTGTGAATCATTATCAATGAACTATAGAGAGAGAGAGAGAGAGAGAGAGAGAGAGAGAGAGAGTCAATGTCGCATATCATTGAATTGATAGTTTCCTTTGACAAATCCACACATTGAGGTATATTTGGGTAGCCTTAAAACAAGAGTGCTTCCACGCTCCTCCCTCCAAAAGTCTAAACAGAAGGATGCTATAATGACAAAAGAGAAAATCCTAAATGTGATTGCCTCAATATTATTCAATTTATTCTCCAATATATTTTTGAGATGCATGCTCAAGAGTAACGAATTTTATCAAATGTTTCACTAAACCAAAGAAGTAAAGCCAATCTATCATATATCTACTAGCTTTAATGCTCAGTACCTGGAGCAATTCCTCTCTCTTTCTCAGAGCACGGCGCCTCATCTCATCCTTGGTAGCATGCCGCAAGCTATGAACCTTCTCTGCTAGGAACCCATCACCTTTTCCCTCCTTGTCAGAAAGTGTGTCTAACAAATTTTCAGCCCTTGCCCCGATCTCATTTTCTCCTGGGACTCTCTCCAAGGCATGAAGCAATGGTAAGGTTCCCCCTTCATCAATACACCTTTGCGTGGCCAAGTGCCCCAGTGACAATCCCCTCAGCATAGATAAGATAACTGGCACAGATGGCTGTTTTAAGCCCAATGCACATTCATCACTAGATTTAAAGCCAGCCTGCCCTGTAAATCCAAAACTCTCTCTGAGATGTCTAACTGCTACTCCAGCAATCCCCTTTTCCAATATGATGTCCTTCAATCTCTCACCACATGAACTTGTCTTCAGTGACTCTGAGACTCTAACAAAGTTCTCCGTAGCAAACTTCTGCTTCTTTGCTTGCTCTGCAATGCTCTCATCTTTTGGATTTTCTTGATACTGTTTTTGCACCCGGTCAAATTCGCCCCAGTCTTGCAAGTAAGGGTCAAAATGCTGGACGAGTGCTTCCATTGCTGCAGGTTCACCATAGGTCAAGTAAGGCAATATTCTTGCAACCATTTCAGTGTTTCTCTGCTGTTTGTTTGACTTCTTAAGGCCTGAAGGATGACACAATCTCTCCAGGAACATGAGAACTATTTTCTTGGCCTGCTCACCAGCACCAGTTTCTCCACTAGTGAATGTGAGAACACTCTGTGTGATGCTAATATTGTCACTCTCATTTGCTTCCAGAGTCAGGCTCTCCACAATCAAAAGAATTCCTTCAGCTGGCTCCATAGCATCCACGGAGAAGGCATGCCTTGCTGTTTCAAGCAGTACATTTAAAGCCCCTAGCCTTAATAAGGCCCTTCTGTTTTCTCTTATCTTGCAGCAGAGCATTAGAAGATTAAGCACCGCAACCAACTGCTCTTGGTTGGACTTCAAATCGTCTCTCAAATGCTGTACAGTAAGAACCAATGTCAGATGTATAGATTTAATTGCCTAGGAAAGGTAAGGTTCAGAGAAAAACCTGGATTCAAATAGGATTGCCATTAAGCAAATACAACCAAGATCTCAGCATGTAATCTGAGTTAAAGATGTCCCCTGATTTTCTACTGAATTTTTAACAAATTGAGAAACACGTTCTAGTTTCTACTAATAACCAACTTTTAGTGCAATTAAAGCAATTAGAAGTCATTTCTAAAAAAACAAGGAGAGAGAGAGAAAGAGTGCTTATAAGCCACTCATGTACAAGTACGAACTATTAACTTAAACCTGAAAAAGAAGAATTCTAAAGTTACAATGGGTGATATCTTTAACCTAATAAAAAGCTAATCAACACATCGACTTAGATCATCACAGCCATTATAATCTCAAATTAAGCTAGGCAGTAGGGACAACAGTGCATCTCTTTACATATCATTAAGACATTTGTACAAAATAAAGGAAAGATCACACACCTGAATCATGCCCAAAATAATTTCTAGCCCACCAAACTCCCGAACTGCACCTGCTATTGCAAACTCGACCTCTGGATCCTGAGATTCCTCCCTATCCTCTTCCAACTCTTTGATCATTGGTTCAGTAGCTTCACCATCTAACCCCTGCCAAATGATAAAATGATGCATTTACTTAGATGCAATACATCCAAACTTGCCATATCAAATTCCCAGATGAGTTTCTGGCAAAAGAACTTTTATGCACAATGTGACAAAAAAACTTCCTGAACATACTTTCAACATGAATTGGGACAATCCAAAGCAAGACGAATGGATTACACAAAAGAAGTTAAAGAGATTGCAAATGAAAACTAATGATAATCATTCAAGCTACCCTTGTATGTGAGCCTTCAGGGTGATTATTACATATGCCTCTCACCATCAGAATAAGAATCGATCACTTATCATAGCTGATGGATAACAGGAAAGGCATTTGTGAACATACCCTAGGTACAGATTCTGAAGGAGGGAAAAAAAGAACTATAAACCAGCCGATTAGATAAGCAACAAGAATGAAAGCAGATTTTCCTCATCATTTGAAGAAAATTGTTCTTTAATATTAACGACAAACATACACTAGTCTCGTACGCACTAAAATTAGCAGAAACAAACCTGAAGGCGGTAAGTCACTGTCATAGGAGGACAATCTCTGGCTGATGTGACAGCATTAGAAGATAGCAAGGTAGTACTAGCTGTTGTGTTTGAAGACTGGCTATTTGACTTTCTCCAAACTTGTTCATAAACTTGAGCAATGCTCAAATCAAGAGAGATGATATTTCCAGCTACTAGCAATTCCATACCAAAATCATCTTCAAGAAGACCTAACAAATCCAACTGGTGGCAGATTTTGTTTTTAACATCACGCATCAGTATACCAATCTCAGCACTGGAATAAGGATTCTTGGTCATTGATCCCCTGATAAATTCTTCTTGAGTGTGTGCCTTATTCAGAATCAAAAGATACAAAGGCTCGGGTTTTGATGGGCAGATCAAATTGCAGAGCTGCTCCAAGATAAACTGAATATCCAGGTGAAATTTAATTATGAACAACTTACCAAAAAAGAAAATAAATTTAATTGTAAATCAACAATCGAATCAACTTGACAGTAGAATCCATATGCAAAATAGTATAACAGGAAATAAAGCATTCCTAGAGCATGAAGTCACAGTAAGAGAACTTATAATAAATCAGAAGATGGTCATCCAACAGTGTTAGTTAAGAAATGTTCTCAAGCTAACCGAAGCTTTAAATAGAACAATATTGACACGAGTTCACTGCATACTTTGCATTATTTTCCCCACAATATTTAGAAAGCTAAGCTGAACTAGGTTAGTATTGGATAGCAAACAGCTTTTCCAAACTGAAACCCATACTAAGTTGTGTAACAAATTAGAAGTTTTCACAAAAAATGGTGAAGAAAAGAAATATGAAAAAATAATAATAAGGATAGATCTCCAAGTGTTTCCTCCATACCATAGAAGTTCGTCCTTTTCTCTCCTCTCCATGGATTTGCAGACCACTAATGCACGCCCATATGAATTGCCGTTTATTTTCATTGCTCCCGAGCAGAAGACTATCTAGAAGATCCTTTAGAAGCCGATTACAATCACTAATTAGCTTTGTCTTCTGCACTATCAAGCCTCGGATAATGATGAAGGCCTCAAGGACTTGAGACAGCAACTTCTCTTGCATAAATCTGGCATCAAGATCAAATTATATGATGGATAATGAAGAGACAAATTCCACCACAAAAAAAAAAAAAAAAAAAAAAACCAAAAGAAAGTGTAAAGTACTAATACCTGGATCTTATGTTGGGAACCTCCAAAAATTTGCCAAGTAGCTCTATAAGCTTGTGAAGAATAAAGCCCTGTGAAATGTCAATATGCAAACTCCTCTCGAGGGATTCAACATTGCCCACTTCTTGGGTAATTAACTTACATATTGTGGTAAGGCATCCACGTACAGTCAAGAAAAGGCGGGCATCTTCAGAATCTATCATCTTAAAGAGCATTTCAAAATACTCTGCAGCATTTTCACCAGCAGAGAGAGTTGCCGGTAACAAAGACATGAGTAAATTCAACAACCGGAACCTCCTTGAAGCACTTTGGCCACAAAGCAAACTTATCAGCATACACATCTCAGACCTTATAGATTGAGAACAAGCACTCAACACAAGTTCTGTAACCCAAGAGCCTAGTTCAAATGATGTCAACTCATTCTTGGTCTTACCAGCACACCGCTTCCATCTAAGGGCATATTTCAGAGCCAGGTAATCATATCTCTGAGGCCGAGATCTCTGACCTCCCTTAACAGCCTGACACACTTTATACTGCCGCCTAACAAAATCAAGATATGATGCTCCCTTCTCCCACTCAGAGTAGCTTAGTAACTGAATGTCTTGCGTTTTTTGAGAACCATCCCAACTCTTTTCTAATGACTCCGATCCAGACTTACTCCCACTGACAAGGCCACTTGAAGATACAGAAGGATTCAAGATGTTTTCATCTGAAACAGAGGCAGGTTTTCCCATTCCTTGCTCTTTGTTGGTCGTGTCAGGTTTTGGAGGAGTACATGCTTGAGATATAATCCTCAGACAGGGAAGAATAACATGCTCAGAAATAGCAGGATGTTTGGCACCCAATTTAATGGAAGAAAATAACAACTGGAAGACAACTCTTAATCTGGACTCCCAAAATTCATCTGCCAAAGAACACACCTCTGAAAGCAACAGCAACTCTTCGCGGGCAGCCAGGGCGATGTCCACTGAGCGATGATGTTCAAGACAGTACAAGACTTTCTTCTGTATTAAACTATTCAACTCAACCACTGCATTCACATCACCTTCAGAGAAAGCACAAAGTGCTGCCCTGGCTTGGACACGAGCAGTTTTAGGACCCTGATGAATATTATTTTCAAACAACTCCGCTAAAATGCCAGCAGAAACAAGTTGCTTCTTGGAGTTTGGGTGCTTTGATAGCACCTGTAGTATTTCCAGACATTGTGTAACAAATGTAGAAGCACAGCCATAGCAACTGTTTGGTGATCTGGATACCACAAATCTTGAGGAGGCAATTGCATTATCAGAATTTTTCTGATGCAAGTAATTCATCAAAACAAGTCTAAGCCCTTGAAGTGTCTGCACACTTTTGCTAACAGAATCAAAAGCTGCTTTGCACTTCTCACCATATAGGACACCAAGAAGAGCAATTTTACGATTTATCTTACATGAAGGTCCAGGCAAAGAGACCATCATTTGCTGCACTGAATCCTTCTGCTGGGAGTCCATTTCATTCTCTCCAATACTTGATACAATCTTAAGCAAAGGTTTCTTAAAGCCCAAAAGCTGCTGATACCTCCTGTGAGCATTTTCTGATTCAGATTCTATAGCAGCCAATCCCCGCTTCATATCTTCATCATTTTCCATACTATCAAAAGTGAAACTTGGCTTTGCCATGAAATTAAACTCAAAGCGACCATATTTGCTATACCCACATTCATTGCACAAGAAAGAATCCAGATTCTCATAATTAATGTTACGACACTGCCTGCATTGATATGCATTCTCATGGCAATTACCACAAATCCCATGCTTATCAGTGACAGGTCGGCTGCAACGTGGACACTGCAATGGTTCAAGGGATAAAGCTTGAAGATTTTCATAGAAAGAATCCAGCTCAATCATGAAGTTACACGCAGTGATTGGAATGGGAAAATCTACTTTTAGCTCAGTCTGATTAAAAGCAAGGTGGCAGCTCTTTGCACGTTTCCACAATGACCAATTATTCTTCAATTCTGACAAGTCAGCCACAGGCCTATTGTTGTAGTAAAGATTCAACACTTTAACAGACTTGGACTTACGAGCATCATGAACATTCATGGTCACACTCTGAATAGTATAGGTACCAGTGCATTTCACTATGATGCGATTATCAGTAAATTTTGTTTCTGATTTTAGACTTTCTAGTTTCATCCTGCTGTAAGGCACCTCTGGAGAGCTACAAGCAACACAAGGCTCACTCTCAAGATAGTACCCATCAAATTCCACTAAACCACTCAAAGTGCTGTATATACGTGAATTAGGATGATTAGCCAAAAGCTCATTTTGGGAGTGAAGTGTCTCAAAGGTGCACCTAATCACATCAGAGGTCAAGCATCGGTCCACAATTTCATTGCTCTGTTGCTTCGAAACATTATCAGTGGCCTTCCCCAACAAGCAGGTGACAAGTTCTGTATACTCTATGATATTCTGGCCGTACATTGGCAGGCATTTCACTTTATTCAAGAGAGCCATTAACATTGTTTCCTTGAATGATTGCTTTCCATGATGCCAGATGCCGTAAAGAACACATTTGGCTTCTGCACGCACAGAGCTTGAATTCCATTCCAATAAAAAGCAATCAATGAATTGCCTCAAGATATCTCCCCCTTTGGCAGTGAAGACATCTACAACTGGCTCCATATCCAAATAAGACTTCTCCGAACCAGATTCAGCTCCGTCCTCTCCTTTCTTCTTCTTCTTGGACTCCGAAGACTGCATCCCTGACTTGTTCGAACTTGTTCCTATATCCCCTACTTCAGCTTTCTGTAAGGAGTGGCTAATGTCCTTACCAGTATAAAAAGCCAAATTCAGTAGTTTAAGAGTCTGCGTTACAGACTCTTCCCCGAAATAGAATACTCCATCCATCAGAAAGGGTAAGACATCCCCATGCTTCAAACAATACTTCTGCCAGTTCCGAGGCCGTGAAACAGCTACTTCAGCAATACTAGACAGGCACTTAACTATCTTAACACTCCTCTCATATGGAATGGAATTTTGGAAGCCACCAGATTTGTTTATGTATTTGTAAAGCCTCTTAACTTCATTTAAGAACAGCCAAGAGTCACGAACACTGTAATAGTGAGTTTTGCTACCGCACAGATGCAGAAAAAGCCTCCTTGCATACCTTCTCACAAAAGTTGTATGAAGATTGTTGATGTAACTGCAGAGAACATCCTGATACCCATCTAATTTCAAATCCTTTCCCGAAGAAATCTTGTATGCTCTCTCTTTCTCCCCAGCCTTGTCATGCTTTTCTGGTCGAACCAAGCTGTAAACCAGGCGGAAAACATTCTCTAACAATAGCCTGTGGTAGTCCACAAATATATCCGCACGATGTGATTTGGCATATGAATCCGAAAAGAACGGAGAGAAATTACCCTCTGGTAGCTCTCTTCTGACTGTTAGCAGAGCTCCACAACCCGAACCAGGGTTTGAACCATGTCCAGCATCAAAGTTAACAGTTTGGGATTTGAAAACATGCACTAGCTGCTGCAGGATATCCATTAGATAATTAACAAAATCTTGCTGTCTGAGGGAACCACAAGCTCGATGCAGCTGAGAAGCAAAGTCATTTTTGTCTTGATCAACCAATGAAGAGGGGGCAGCAACTGAAGTGGAAGACGGAACCTGGATGATGCTTTTGTCATGTGCATCTGCTGTTCCACTTGATTTTGGCATAGGAACATCAGTGCCAGGCTGATGCCAGTTTCGTAGCATCAAAGTAAAGAACATAAAAACAAGGATAGTAATCTCTCCAAAAGAAGAACGAGTTATGGCAGCAAAAGGTTTGTTGAGATTAATCTCATCCAAGAACCATCTTACTAATTTCTCCAAATCCAAGCTTTCTGGCTTTGAGCTGTCAACAAAAGGTCCACCTACAGCAGATGATAATCTGTAGAAGAGCTGCATAACAGGAATAGCCCGAACCCCAATGGTGATTTCCATCCATCCTTTCAGCTGTTCCAGAAGTTCAGAAAGAAGTAAAGAATTTACAGCCCTTTTTGATGCTGAAATTGTAACAGGATCAATCACTGAGGTGGAAAACTCTCCAGATTCATTGGGTTCTAGCACATGAATTGATGGTGCAGAATTTTGTGTGCCGACTTCAGCTGCAATTGGCAACAAGCTTGAATCACCTAAATCATCTGTAGAGAAGTGAATTTCATTGCCCTCTCCACCTAAGGTTTCCACTTCTATTGGAATTGCTGACATAGGATGATCTCTAGAGTGTGGCGGAGGAAGCCCATCTGCATCTAACACTTCATAACATGCCTCACATAAATCAAAGTCAGGGCAAACAGTGCAATGCCATCTCCTCCTAAGTATAGGAACAGAGGAACAGCCATCACAACAGTACTGGACAGATGATGTGATGGAGTCTTCTTCAACCATGATCTGAGTATTTCCACCAGCTGAGGTTGCCACATCAGCAGGCACAGGAATAGGTGCCGCATTCTCCACCGCATCATCTGTACCTAACATAGTTTGCTTTGGAAATGGAACCTGAAGCAACCTTGAAGATATAGCCAAGCTGGAGAGAGATGAAAAAGAAAAGAAGTTAGTTAACAACTCAAAAACAGAAACAAGATATGGACAGTTAAAGACTTATTGTTACCTGCTGGATGTCTGAACGGCCTCATTGGAGGAAAACAGAAGTTTCTTGAATAACGAAACAGCAGGGGCAACAGAGTGCCCTCCTGCATCCTTCCCATGCAAAGCAAGACACTCAGCATAACAATAAATTAGTTCCACAGAGGATATGACAATGTTGTTCATAGTTTGTGTGTCAGGCTGCTCAATGTCCAAAATTCCCCATAATACTTGCATAAGCCCATCCACCACTTCCGAACCTACATAAGGTGACGAGAATGAGCAACCTATAGCAGAAATAATATATAGATGTATACACACATATACATAAACCTACTTCATATATAAAGCAGAATTAGATGTCTGTTGATCCTTCTGAATTTAATGTTGTGACTAGGGCTAGCATTCCAACCTAGTTTGCCGCCCCAACCGTGATAGCTTTGGAGAATAGCTATGTGGGGTAGGGTTTGGAGTGGGGCAGGATAAGCAAGAACGGGCCCACCCCTGTTATGCAACTATTTACAAATTAATAATCTCTGCTCCTCTTCCGATCTACAACACATCAGCAACTAATAATATATTTCCCTTTTTCTAAGAAAAGGCTCTCGATTAAGTTCAGTTCATATTCAAGTTGCGCAGCACAAAAAAGCAGCCTGTCTGACATGCAAAGTCCATTCCACCCCAGAAGCTCAATCAAGTAGTTACAACATTACTCCTATTCTATGCTACATGGACTTAGATACAAGTGTTGAGTACGGTATCTCTTTGTTGGATTCATGTAATCCCCCTGTCCAAGGACAAGGTGGCTCATCAAAATATTTATATTTCTTAATATAATTCTTCTGTTTTCTAGGGTCAAATAGAGTTTACATGGCTCCATAGAGCATTTCATGCATAATGGGGGAATTTTAAACATAGTAAATCGGTAAACTCGAATTATTAAACATGCTTGCCGGGTGAACGTCCAACTACACATGTCAGAAGATATCTCATACCCTTACCAAAGAGTTGAGAATATGACACCATTATTTCATTCATTTAGAAAAGTCACATAGCTTCTATTAATGCAGACTATTACAGATTGAATTGAAGCATCAGCTAGATATAGATTCTTGTTGCAAGAATTCAAAATATAAGCCAACTGCCTTCTGTAACCTACAATCGAGTACAACGAGGTCATAAAAATGTTTCTGGATATGACCATGGTATATTAGTATAAAGTTCACAAATGCAATACAAACAGTTATAATAAGTCAAGCTATACTAATATCACAATTGACATTAGTATAGTAACACAAGAAAAAGTAACTTCCGAAACCAATGGAAGAATTACAAATTTCAATCGATATCAGAAGAGTCCACAACAGACAAATTACTACCTATTGTTTACAAGGAAAAATATGGATATATCGATACAAAGCAAAAATGAAGCACTAACCTAGTCCTTAATGGTTGTCAATGCTATTAGACTGAAAACTATGTTGTGTCCAAACATCATCCGGGTACAGGGCTTACCTCTGACCAGTAAGGTAGCAGATAAAGAATAAAATAAAGCAAACTGACGGAATCATATGGGGGAAAAAAAACAATGTGTTTGGACATGGTCAATTCCAAAGGTTGGCATCCTGTTTTCATGTAACTAAGCCAAAAAACAAAAACAATGATATTTAAAGAAAGGAAAACCAACATGATAGTTATGGAGCAAATTTAACATGATTGACAAAGTTGTAAAACCAGTAGAGAATATAATTCAAACTGGGGTACTGTTTCTGTGTAAAACTCAAACCATGCTTTTCAATCATTATAAGTTGCCAACATGGAACACCAGATGAGACACACCTCAAGTGAGCCTTAGGAACTACTTGAAATCAGCTACATGACATCATACTCCAGAAGCAAAAAAACTCTCTCTACTACATATATTAATGCAGGCCATGATGCCAAATCCGACCACAAAGTCGTACAAGTTCACAAATTACTCAGAGACTCACTTAGCATGCATGACAAACATCTTACCAATGCTCTTATAAACACACACACGCACCAATTGTTACATGGATCCTTTTAAAATATATGAAGTACCCATGTCGGACAGTCAACAATTGGTAAGTGCATAGGTATGGGTAGGGCTGTAAGTTCAGCTTGCATTCGGTTTATTAAAAGCTCGTTCGTGATCGGCTCGTGATGTAAACAAGCCAAACTTGAACACATTTTAAAACTCGTTAATTTTTTAAGCTCAGCTACAACTCGACTCATGATCAACTCAATAAAAACTTGTTTGAGCTTAGCTCGAAAATTCAACAAACTAAGCTTAAACACATTTTCAAGCTCGTTAAGCTTGAACAACCCACTACTCGGCTCGACTTGACTCGTTTACAGCGCTAGGTATGGGTATGGATATGTGTCCGACAGGTGTTGTTGAACATTCATCTAACAAAAATATTTAATAATTCGAATTTACCACATAATGATGCATAAAACCCTTATATTATGCATGAAATGTTCTATAGCACTTTGCAAATACTACTTTTTTAAAATAAAAAATAAAATAAACATATAAGAAAATAGGAATATTTTGCCATGTCTCGGTGTCCTTAGAACATGCAAATTAGATGGATCCAACACTTAAAAGACACATATTTAAACCCAACACCCATAACCTAGCCCATGTAACGTAGCGCGCGCGCACGCGCACAAAAGAGAAACAATTTTAATGATTACCATCAAATTTACCAAGATATGGCAAGGGCTGGATGTGCCTAGTCAGTAACAATTAAGCTGAAACTCTTTACCAAAAACTAATAATTATCTTAATTATTACCATCAAATTTACTAATCTATGGCAAGGGCAGGACATGTCAATAATGATTAAACTAAAGAAAATGGCTCATGTACAAGAGAGAATTTATAATGATCACAAAAATTAATGAAACGGAGAAGAACTACCAGTCCCTAGTCACCTTGTGAGCTCAGGCTAGTCATTACCATTGTAAAGAATACAATGTTATCATTCGAAAAATATTAGAACATGCATCATCAAGGAAGTGGAAAGAGGGGAGTCAACGGGGACTGGGGAAGAACAAAGACCGCTCTAAAGCCCCATTGCACAGACAGGAGCACCAAAACATAAAGGAGAATCACTTGCACACCAAACCGACCAACCAAGAGAAATAACAGCCCAAATGTGAACCCTTTCGAAAAGACCCAGCAAGAGAGCCAATTCTGATCTTAAGAGTTATGTATACAAGACGTAAATTTGCACTAAAATCTGATCCGTGCAACTAAACCCAGCGCAAGTACAAATAAAAATTAGGATTAGGACTATGCAATGATACCATTTATCTCTAGAAACGTGGCCAAGTTTGACCGGCGGTGCAAAGCAATCTTAGAAACAGCACGCATTTGGGCTGTAAACTCTTCAATAATCCACCCAGCTGTAGTACCACCAACTCCCAGCCTGGAAGAGAGCATGGTGGTGGATTTAACCACTCCAAGAAGGCGCATGGTGTCCTTAGCCTAAGCAAGAAAGAACACAGATGCATGTATTAAGGAACACAAGCAAATGTTACAAAAACAAAAAAAAAGGGGAGGAGGAGGAGGAGAAAAAAGAGGGGGGGGGGGGGGGGGGGGGGGGGGGGGGGGGGGGGGGGGGGGGGGGGGGGGGGGGGTTTAGTAAACCTAGTGGACACATCAAATAGTTATATGAATAGGTAATTACTTGGAGATACATCTCCCTTTGAGGGAACACAGCCTGCAAGACACGGCAAGCAGCAGCCTGCAACAGAGGCTCCTTATCGCTTTCAAATATTGTTTCTAACAACTGCTTGCTCTTGAGTTTGCTCAGCTCGAGCTTTACATCATCAACTTTTGAGCATCCTTGTGACCTACACAGGGAATAGAACCTGCACAAAAGCTTGAGGCCATCTGCTACCACTTGCTCCTGAATTGGAGCAGATTGTGCGGTACGACACTTTTTCCCAGATCCCGCAGCCCAGGAATTACAACCAAGAACGCGAGCTTCCATTTCCAACACAGCATCCATTTTCTCCTTCCAGCCAAATTCATCCTTAGCTCGACCATAAACTTCTAACGAGTCTATTCTCGATAATGTGGAGCCATTGAAGGTCGTCCCAACAGAGATTGTAAATTCTTCATCGGCAAGAAGTGATTCAGCCACTGTAAATGGAATATCATACCAAGACCGCATGCCCTCATCAAATTTTATCACTCTCTGGAAAATAGTAACATCAGAAGGTATATGGTTTGCTGATGTATTACCCACATGGACACGGAAACCAACCATGACTATGTCAGGATTTGAATTAGAAACAGTGATCTGCAAAAACAAAGAAGAATAATTAAGCAGGGAACATTAAACCCAAATATTTCAAAAGAATATATAGTTGACATGTGATTCCCAAATAGTAATCTGAGAAACTAAGACATACAGTAACAAATCAGAGGAGTTACATTACAGGTAAGAACATAACGATTTGATATAAATGCAAGTATGACAATTACCTTTACATACTATGCCACTAGAGACATGCCCCCTTACCTCACTCTATAACTACCCATAGAGAATTTAGTGAATGGTAACCCTACAAATTTATAGTCAAATTATTCCAGAAAAAGAACAAAGAAAAAAACTTAGTAAAGTGAGAAATATCATGGAGACACTTGCATGTGAGCGGAGGAAAGAAAGGTCTCTGTGTAGACTTAGGAGAATAAAGTCACATAAGGAACGGCATTTAGGACAGATTTACATTATTGTTCTGCCATCAATCAACACAGTGAAAAACTAGGGACTTTTAGAGGTACAAGAAAAATAATTGATGTCGTAACTGCCCCTCATGCTAGGAGGGGCACACTTTGCTTTCTATATGGTACTTATGATGCAGGAGAAGTATTGGACAGGGTAGGAACATTAATATATCTACACACACATACAATATGTACACAGAATTTAAGTAGTTTTGACAAGAATTGCAGAAGAAAGGACTTGTTAAATCTAATTATCAGGATAAGGAACGAGAATGTGCCCCATATTATAATCATATTCCACCACCCCACCGTATCCCACTCTACACAAGAGAAAGGAGAAAGGCAGGGGGTGCACTCCCTGTGAGTGTCAAAAAAGTTGTCCTATATATACATGCAAATTTCTTCCTTAGGCAGATATTATATCGGCATTTTTGTAGTTATATGAGCAATGAGGCTCAGATATATATATATATATATATATTCCAATTAGGCTTATATATATTCTAGTTGTTCTTGTTACTATTTTTTTTTTTTTTTTGGTAGTACAGTAAACAATCTTTTTTTTAGGAAAAAATATAACCGACAAGAAAACAAAGAAACAACTGAGGAATGTACTAATAGAATAACTGTATTACCCGACATAATAAAGGAAAAGAAGAAAATACTAATAGGACTTTTTATGGTTTGGAAGAATTCGAACATTAGAACTACGTAATTGCCAAAGCAACTTATGCGATAGTTATAGGTTTCTTTTCTACAAATTATCTAATATTCTTTTTCCATTTTAAAATTTTGAGATCTTACATGCAATGCACACACCAATAAATACAAGTTTTTGTTGCCTTATATTTTTGTTCGTTTTTATTGATAATCATCGTCATCATTTGGTTATAATTATTACAACTTTTTCTTTAAAATAGGAACTAATACTTGTCTTGGGGATGTTTTATGGAGTCGGGCTCTAGAAGGGGATTCGGAAAGGTTGGGGTGCTTTTTCAGGGCTTATCAGTTTTGTGGGAACGTTTGTTTCTGGAGTCATTGATGGTGTGGGGATATCAGTTTGGAGGAGAGATTCCCTGCTATGGTGCATATCATGGTCAATAGAAGAGCATCTGTCAGTGAGTACCTGAGGGTTGAAGGCTCTCAGATTTGGTGGGATATCTCTTTTCATTGGAACTTTTTTGCCTGGGAGTTGGAGTTGTTGAAGCTTTTGAAGGTTTTGTATTCCATATCTAGTTTTGGCTTTGGAGAGGATTCTTTGAGGTGGTTAAAAACTAATTCGAGGATGTTAGCAGTGAAATCCTAGTATGAAGTGTTGATGGGTCTCAGAAGAACCTCTTTAAATTGAAAAGGGGTGTGTGGTCAAAGCCCCATCTAAGGTTGCATTTTTTGTGTGGACAGTAGTGCATGGCAAGGTTCTCACCATCAATAATCTTATTAGAAGAAAAAAAATCCATTTCAATTGGTGTTGTATGTGTAAGCGGGCACGGAATCGGTGAATCATCTCCTAATTCATTGCCCGGTGGATAGAAATTTGTGGTCTTTGATCCTTGCCCTTTTTGGCATGGAGTGGGTCTACCCTAAATCTGCAAAGAGGCTTTTGTCCTCCTGGAAAGGAGCTAGAGTCAGTAAGATGAACTTTTCGGTGCCTTTGACTTTGATGTGGAGTATTTGGTTGGAGCGCCATAGGAGGAGCTTTAATGGGTTGGAGCAGGCTTTTTTCCATTTAAAAAGCATTTTGTTCTCCATTTTGTGTTGGTGGTTTTTGGGGACTCTGAACCCAATGCTGAACCATGATTTGGATTTTATAGTCTTTTGTGTAATTTTGATGCACATGGATGGCACACCCTTGGTGCCTTTCTTAATATACTGTTACTTATCAAATCATTCTACATCCATTACTGATGAGCAGTGCTAAAATTATTATTAATTTCATGACTTACTATCTTGGTTTATACTTGTTATTGTGTTCTTACATATTTTATATATTCGTCACTAATTTAAAGAAATTTATACTATATCTGTTAAAGTTGCCTAGCATACTGTTTCTATAAACAAGGATTGACCCCTTGAAGCAAATTTCTGGCTCTGTCCCTGATTATCAGGATGCAAAAGGAGAGGATAAATGGTAGTAAAAAGCACATCAAACAATAAGAGGGAAGAGTTCGGGAGTATCTTCATATGGTGAACAAAGGTGATACAAATGGTGGGACTGCCTGACAACTTGCAGATAGGTGAAAAGCTATACTAGTACCAATCTAGGCATATATAATTCTTAAGAGCAGTAGCATCTATTTCATAAACTGAACCCTCCGAACATTAACGACACACGTAGGACATGCCTCGAACATGTCCCCATATCTGTAAATAAGTGTGTTTTCAACTTCCCACAATACAAGACACAAATCAAGCACATATTAGAGTTTTTGTGTAGAAGAAACATGTAATTGTATCAAAATTTTATAATAACAATTTTAGTTCACATAAGCCTATGGAATATTTTCAAGATTCAACTTCCAACTTATGCAATGGTAATCTTAGTGCATAAAAAAAAAATCATAAATCGGCCTTATAAGTAACTTTTTTTTCCTTTTTGTTAAGCAGCCTTATAGGGACCATCGTAGTAACTTTTTAATCCTATAAACATTCAATGAATGTCCTCTTCCCATATCTGCGTAACAAGAACATGTCTTTTATCTTTGATGATGGCAACCTCTTTTTTGCCTTACTTAAGATAAACAAGCCAAACACTAGTTACCAAAAAATTAAAGCCTGACAAATGATGCAAAAAAAAAAAAAAAAAGTGGCTGGAAAGCATGGGGAGACATTTTCTGCAGATAAACCCAAATTTTGGTTGACCCACAAGAATATTACAACTCTCACAAAACTTCCACGAAATAAAATTCTTTTTTAAAAAAAAAAGAGCAAATTACATGGATCTAGCAGCCTGGATGCGTGTTTATTAGAAAGACCAAGCAATGTATAACTGTAAATGAAATTATGAAAGAAAGCTCATGACCACGGTAATGATTGAAAATATGGATCAAGCTACCAATGGGTCTATTACCACACGCAGCAAAATAATTGGCCATTGACGAATGTCACCAAAGAAACCATAGAAAACAAACAAAAATCCCACAGAAGGGTAAAATTAGAAGACTATTAGATGAACATGGGTAGCTAAAGTCGACAGCAGTAATACCTTAAACCCTGCAGGGCTGGGACTCTCTAAAAACCCATCCTCAGATGTCAAGCTCTGCTTAGCTCCTTCAGAGTCACCATTCCTGATGGCATCACCACTCAGTTTCACATCTGCAGTGATGCATACTGTTTTCTCAAAAAAATCAAGTGGGAATTCTGGATTTGAACCAGCATAAGCTTTATTGTTAAGAATACCAGACCCAAGTCTCTTCACTTTATCTGACATTGCACTTGCACTAGCATCGACCCCAACAGGAACATGTGAGTATATCTGGAGGCTTCCATCATCATGTAAAACAAGACAGTGAATTTTGTCTTTAGATAATGGCTTGTAAGCAGTTACTCCAACCAAAGGCGAGGTTGAACCCACTGAATGCCGTAAGTTCTGTACAAATATCCCATGCTCCCCCATCGAAACAGCAAGTGCAGCATTGGATTTCACAGTTGAGAAACAAACAAAAAACCCACTGCCAACCAGCAATTCTCTCCAACGATGCAATCCAGCTGGTCGGAGCTTGCCATCATGCTCATCCTCATATACAGCACATATCTCAGTAATAGAAGTTGCATCAGGATTTAACCGGCCAATCAAGGTGGTTCCATCTTGGGAAGATAGAAAGAGTAACTTATAAGTTGGTGAGAAGTACAAAGATGAGCCCTTGACAAGCACATCTCTATCCTGAATTCGAATAATTTCCTTCAAGGGTTTCGCTCCAACATTTCCTTTCATTGACAGTTCTAGCCTGAATAATGCTCCAAGTTCTGAGAGGACAATAAGAAACATCCTTCCCTGGGAGGCCACAATAAGTGTTGCATCTACAATCATGTCTTCAGGCAATGTAAAATAATGCATGGGACTGATGTTGTCCTGAGAAAGATCATATATTTTGACAAACCTGTTGGTAACCACCATTAGCTGAACCTGGGATCCTGGAACCCAGTCCACACGCCTGATATAAGCACCTTGCAAAGCAAGTTCGATGGCTAGACGATCAGTCACTTCACCACGATGACTTACAGTGAGAACCTGGCAATCTTCATAGCCTGCTACAGCAAGATAATTCTCTACCACAGGGTTGAAGAGAAGATGTACAATTTCAAAGCGAACAATATTCTTGGAGAGATGTTTCACATTAGCCTTGTCGGCAGTGACAGGTGCAATAGTTGCCTGCCCAATCAGCTGCCCAACATCAAATATGGCCACTTTGTCACCTTCTCCAACGGCAAGTCGACCTCGAATGCTGACACTGAGCAAGGATTTAACTAGAGAACCACTAAGTAAGTGGGATTTAAGTTCCTTGGCATTAGAATAATCTGCTTTTATTTTGAGGTCTAAGGACCCACTTTTATATGCCTTCCTCAATTGCAAAAGATCGACACCATAAGAAAGCACTTTATCTTCACCTAGTATAATCTTTTTATCTTTTGAAAAGTTAGAGTCCCTTCTGCAAGTTATAGAAGGCAACAATGAAGAGCAAAGTTCAAGCACCCGACCTTCAACATCAAGTTCTTCAAGTAACAACGGCATCCCCTCTTGAACCTCTCTTGGAATAGATAACTTGATAGAGTTATCAGTGTCTACAGGAACATCTTCATCAATATCTGAATCACTATCAGGCAGCTGATCTCCATCCTCTGTGAAGGGTAGGAAAGACTGAAAATTGCCAGTGCCACAAGTGGGTGCATTGTTACTAGCAGTAAATTTTCGAGGCTTCAAACATTGGCAACTGCTACCTCTAACACCCCCAGCTCCACAATCACAAAAGAAGCGACTTGAGCGGGAGTATACAACACGATGACCACGATGACAAACTTTTGCACATACAGAGCAACAGCCTTTTGACACAGTCAGATCACATGTATAGCAAAAATACCAGTGTTGTTCCATAAAATTGCTGCCACTGGATGTAAATGTGCAAACTTTAGAAGCAAGGGCCCTTTCACTGTTAGAATCCTCTTCATCATCCTTATCCATGCTACCCACCTCCCCATCTGATGTTCCATCATCCTCGTCTTCATCTGCAGATGTTGCATCACATTCAATAGATGTGGATCCCCCTTCCTGATTAACAGAAAGAACCAAGGTCTCAGAATTTTTCCTTGAACTTAGAGATCTAGAGGCCCGAGGTCCCACACCAGAACTGCTGCTAGACAAAGACTTTCCAAAAGATTTTTCGATGATATTTTTACTAGACCCACAATCACTAAAAACAGTCGCAAGAAAGCCAAAGAGAAATTTCAGCCCTTGAAGTAGATGCTCATCACCAGCCAGCCTCTTCATCAGCATCAGACTCTGCTGCAGAAGGGATTTCATTGAAGTCTCGCCTCTTGTAAGTTGAACAACAAAACTGAAATAGGATTTTGCTGTATGAGTATCAAATAGCATAAAAGCATTATCAAGTGAAAACAGCATAGCTTCAAAAAAGTGGCTGTGTAGGTCTCTTGATTGCAGTTCAGAAGAGGGGGATAGAAGGCACGCAATAAAACTCATGGTTGATTCCCTCAGAGAAACTGAACTTCCTTTTGCACTGGCAATCCCACCCGAAGCTTCCTCCATTGAACCTAACAGTCGCCTTTCTAACCATTTTGAAAGGAAATGCAAATCCATGCCAAGGAATTTCTCCTGTAATTTTTGTTTAATACCAGGACACATCTCTCCTGATACAAGATCAATGAAGAAATTAAGAACCTTTACATTTACCGGTTCAGAATTACATTTGTCCAATGAATCAATCAGAACCAACAAATCACCACGCTGTGAATCATAAAGGTCCTTGACCTGTGCAGACACATCTTCCATTGAGAGGAAAAATCTGAAAACAACAGCTCTTGAAGGGTCCTTTCTTAGGCTATCCATGGTATCAATAGCCTTGTTAACTATCCATTCATGAATACTGCTATCACCAACTTCTTTGGCATTGATTTCACTTAAAAAATCTTCCATATGCTTCAGTAAAAATAAACAACTATAACCAGGACCTTCCAAGCCCTCACTCAAGCTACGGTAGACTGATTCACATTTTCCATGAAGACTTTCAAAAATCTTATCAGATTTGATTGCCATCACTGAATCAAGAATCTGTCTAAGTACCTGAGTCTCCATTGAGAGAACTCCTCTAGCATCTTTGACACTGAGCAGCCCATCTAAAAAGTCAATGATCCCTCTGATGCTAAGAATGCAAGAAACAAGACTTCCACTTGGAGTTTGAAAATGAGAGGGAAAACCATGCAACACAAATTCCCAAAGAAACTTAGATTGGATTCCTGAAGACAGTTTGTCAATTGTTCCATCTAACTTTGATAAAAGATCATAAACAGACTCCAGCTGACTTGGACTGATTCCAGCCTTCTCAAGGAGCTCATCCTGCATGCATCTGTCAAATCCAGTATATTTGAGAAGCAACAAAGGTGAAAACCCATAGACAGAATACTGGCCATTATCAAATGCAGAAAGGAAAGATTTCTGATAGGCCTGTAAGTATTTATTCAGCAAAGATGACAATGTCCTCAGTAACAATGCAACTTGATTAGCACCAAAGACCCTGGAAACCAGGCCTTCGGCAAGTGTAAGAAACTCATTGTCCCTGGGTGTCTGTTCTGACCAAACTGGACCCGCCAATGTGATTGAATTCTTCAAGCAATACCTCCATATGCCAGCAGTAAGTAAGGACAGTACCAGAGATAGCCATGAACCATTCCTCAAAAAGTCCCATCCTAGCTCCCTGATGTCCTCTGATGTGTGTACATCAGGCAAACACTGAAGCACATTAAAAACCATCTCTGAAAAGTTAACGAGCTCAGCAATATCACCACAGTGGCCCAAAAGTGAGTGGCTAAAACAGAAGAAATGCTCTACATTTGAGGTGTCCAGAGCATGTATGCCGCTCCAGAAGCGACGTAAATGTTCTGACATGGAACCCATGGTAGGAACATCCCAGCAAAGCAGAAATATATATCTTTCAAGAATAAGATCATCCACTGTTGCAGGAATTTTGCCTCTCCAAATGCCCAGAATCCGTGAGAAGGTCGCACATATGTCACCCCAACTCAAAGATAAGCATTCAATCACCATTTCATCTCTACGTACTGAAGCAGGAAGGGGTGCAATATCAATAAGTTGATTAAGCATGCTGCTGCTGACAGGCCCATCTCTGATCGAAGTAGCCATCAAATTCTGTGTGGCAACTGATGCCCAGGACAATAAATGATCATTGACGTTATTCGGACATAATCCAGTAAGTTGGGCTTCCCTCAACTTGGATCTCAATTCCAAAAGCAATGATGAAGGGCAAGCATGGGGATAATATATCATATGGCGAAGCACTAAAACCAACCTTGAAATCAGCAAAGCCCAGCATGACAATTGTGTATTGTCAAATCCAGAGGACTGAGTATCAATTTCTCCAAGGGAAGAAAATATTAAGTTTGCCAGTGTTTCCTTTTCAGCATCAGATGATAAATGGAATGCCATAAGAAGAATTTCAATGTGATAAGTAGAGGGCAGTGTTTCAAGAAATTCCTTGAGGCTAGGACAGCTTGAACAAATTGTTTTTGTCTTCTCCTTGATGAAATCTACATATATAGTGTAAATTTTGGTTCTCAACTGGCTACCAGCCAAACCTGCCCTACAGATAAGAGCATGAGCTAGCAAGGCCAGGGTCTGGTCATTGTAAACAAAAACACCATTTTCAACTTTCAGAATTTGCTCAACAAGATATTCTTCAACAGAAGCGGATATCGCACGGCGCAAAAGAAGATGGTGCAACAGTTCAAAGCAAAGTTCATGGATATTCCTAATCTTCTTATGCTCATGTAAACCCACACCACTGTCAGAAGCCCTGTCTTCAGAACAACAGCACGGAGAATTTAGTATGGAAAGCAGAATATCAATATGGCTGCCGTTGAGCTTTTTGCAACCATCCTCGTAGATAGAATGATGCCAATCAGGAGAAAAGACGCACATTTTTAGAAAGCTAAACAGTTCTGTGGCAGCTTGAATTGGCATATTGCAGAAGTTGGAGATACAACTGACTGCAACAGTAGGTTGATCATATCCATCTGTCGATCCTACTGAACGACCACCCTCAGAGAAAAGGTCTCCAAAGAGGGCTTCTTCTTCATGGCAAAGAGCACTTTCCAGTTCAGCAGTACAAGGCACTTTTGCAACACTGGAATATGATCTCTCCAGTTTCGGCCTCAATTTTACTCCCTCGGAATGAAGAAATAGAACAAGTTGCGTTAAATTATCCACCCACTGATTCGATGAAGGGAAAATTATTTTTAATAGTTCCTCAACTTTATACTTCTTTAGCAACAAAATCTTCTCCGAATGAATGTGGCAGGCGGGGGAATTGTTCTGGAAGTCGGCAGAGCTTCCAGAGCATTCTTTGTCAAACTCCTCCCAATCAATAGCCTGGTGAGATATTTTAATGTCTACAATGAGTTTCAATATGTAACTAACAACACGAGGAAAGTAAGCCAATGGGGGCCTTTGGTTTGTAGAAGCCTTGTTGTAACTCCACAAATTCGTATCCAAATTGCCCAATATAGAAGCTATTATACATGCCCGGATGTTCTGAAATACACTGCTGTTGCAGAAAACAACTTGGACAAGTAAAAGAAACTCTTCCAGCAGCAGCAAGACGAGGTTCTCAAAACTACTATCAACAGCAGCATTACTGATAACAAAATCAAACTCAGGCCTGAACAAACTAGGCAGTACATCAGCAAATGAAGCAACAGCATGTAGCAATGCAGCATCATGTTCAACATACGGGGTGTCTTTCACCAGAATCCTCAGTAACTTGAAAATCCTCAAGCAGAAGGACAACCTCTTGCGGAAATTTGTAGCGAACATTTTCTCATCAAGCATATATGGAAGCTCAAACAACTCTTTGCAGAGTGAAACCAGACGTTGAATGCATTCCAAATGAGCAACTGCCCAGTGTTGAGAAAGAGAAGCCAACTTATTGACGTCCAGGTGAGAAGTGGATCCGACAATCCGTTGGTTCGTATTATCAGGTTGCATGCATTCTGCAGCTAACGTCATGAGAAGCCGATCAACTGGCTTCTCTTCCTTTGAGCAACTACCCCCTTCTCAAAACAAAGAGCATAAGCAAGGCATTAGGAAAATTTTAAATCTAAAAAATCAGAAGCGGAAGATTTGATAAGTAACATTATCAATACCTTGAAGCATGCATCTAACGTGGTCACCCAAGTCAATATTGCTGTTTCCAGCAGAAAAAGCTAACAACAAATCTACATGTGTATTCACAAAGCAAGGCTGTGGAAGATCAGACTCTTTATCCATTCCATCAATCAATGTTATCTCCAATATCTGCACCATATTATTCTGAGAGTAAAAGAGAGGTCAGACCAACAGTAACAAGCAAAAAAAGACACAACCACAAATACAAATGGAACAGAGATAGCTGCCCAAGATATTGAATAGAAGCTTGACAGATACGATCATCACTCAAAAATAAAGAAAAACCAATAAAAATGGAAGAGAGACAAGGAACACCCTCATGAAAACTCCAGAGTACAAGTCCAAAGGAACAGAATTCACAACACGAACATAGGTGTCAGGCGCTAGAGATGGACTTTTCCTGGTTGGTTCCATTATCATAAAGCTGCTCCACAAATTAGCTTGATTTTAAGACGTAGAATCTATGTTCAATCACCATTTAGCGCGTACACACATGCATACAGCCAAAAAGTCATACCTAAGGTAAAAATCCCATAATTGTTCTACTAAGACAATCATGAATAATAAAATTAAAGAGAGCTGTTGATGTCAGAGCACCAACTTATGCTTCCAGAACAACGGCTGACTTGGGTAGCTGTCCATACTGCTCAGGGAACTCTCAATTGCAACTTAATCATTGTGTGAATTCTATTCATAAATATGATGACGCATTTACACATGCACTGCAGGAAAATAGATCTGAACCAGAACATGCTATGCAGCAGATCAGATCGTTTTTTGTTTACCAATGACCTTTTTTTCTCCAGTGCCCCCTGTAGTAAGTGGTGGAGCTACATATTTGTCAATAGGGCAATGGCCCTCTTGCAATTTAAAATCTCTCCTTGCGCATTCGGGCACTTCTGCAACAGTATACAGGTAGTCCTGCATAATAACATGCATTTTCACAAACATCCACCCCTCCCAACCCCCGAGCCGAGTGACCTATCCTGCCGGTAACACAAGAAAGTGTTTACACTCACCCTCTACTAGATCTTCTTTAGCCCCCATTAAAGAAGTTCAGGCTCCTTCATTGCCCGTTGCACATAATCAATTCTTATACATTTTAGGAGCAATATTAATTTGTTTGAAGTCATAAACTGTTCAAGAGCTCACACAAGCATCAAGTAATTTGGAAATGCAATGTAGTATGAAGTTAGTTGTACAATCAACCATGTAATACAAACAGCGGCAAAAGAAGGCAGGAAGGAGGGACTAGCTTGTAACAGAAGCCCATTCCAAAATATAATAGGTCTTTGGGAACTTTGGAAGCCAATCAAATCAAAGACCCTAAGGGACATTTTCCTTGTATGCATTCTCAATGCAGGTCAACCTTAGAAACCTAGGAATTAGTGGAAAGATATATTTTTGAGAAGAGCTGAGAAAGAGAGGGAGAAAAGAAGCAGAAGTAGCACCTGACAAGAGAGAATACTTGAAAATTATAAGAAATAGAGAGCTGAGATATGGGAAAGAGAATTCTACCTAGGTTCCTGCTAGGATTTACAGTACTAGTTACTCAAGCAGAGATAACAGTGAATTTTTTATTTAACAACTCTTCATTCCAAAAACCTCTTCAAAATCCAATATTACAGCCCTGTATATAAGTAACTAACGAGGTTACTTCATAGTGAAGTACCTAGAAACAGAAAAACCCAAAAATAACAAGAAGATGACTAGGGACAAACATTTGGCTACTTAATAGAAGCTAATGACACAGGGCCTATATGTAACCGTTCAATGTCAAGTAGTGGTTACATGTATCTTACATGGAGCCACTACTTGAAGAACCACCTCAAAAGGATGTTACTTTATAACTAAGAAAACTAACAAATACAACCAAAATACTAAAGTACATCACAGACTAATATGAAAGCAACTTAATCATACAACTCAAAGAAATACAGTCTCTTAAACTTTGTTCTCTCTTTCTTGGAAGTTAGAAATCCATATATTTCCACCAAAAATTGTTTAGGAACTTTGCAACATCAATTTTGTAGCATAGACATTTTAAAGAGCCATATATATGTATCAATATGGTGTAGTGTCCTTATTGTGAAATTGTCTTACCTTTTCAGGATTTTCTGTTTTAGTGTGTTCGTATCACGTCATTATCCATTCCCACAGTGTAACAAGTTCGCATACATCCTTATCATTGATGTTATTCAAGCTTGGTTCTAACAAAATGAAGCCATCAATGAGAACCAACTCATCAACGATTAAAATTCTAACATTGAGGCTTTGAGATTCAAAACAATATTGGGTGCGGGAGATTATACCCAAACAATAGTCAAATGGATTAATTACCTACAGAGATCTCCCTCAATTAATAAGTAATTTGCAGAAAAAGTTGAGCTTGCAACTTTAAAGAGTAGGCTTCACCTTGTGGAGAGGCAAGCATTAGCTTAGCATCCCCCCCACCTGTGTGTACATGTAGTCCCAATGCCCTACTTTGGAAGAGTCTTACCGAACGAGCAAAGGGTGCTTGATCAATGCAAACAGTTTGTTTCGGGGCTACATGTACAACCTTCAGGGAATAGAAAGTAAGATTCATAAAAGAAAGGATAAATTACAGCATAGAACTAAATCGCGGTAGCGGACTGAGACGCGAACGCAGTCGCGGTGTAACAGACGCAGATGTTGCGAAAGTTACGTAACAGGGCGCGGTTATCGCGGTCGTGAATTTCTTTTTGGATGAGCAAATTTGTATAAAATGTATTGTTACGCCTGGTTTGACATTAAAAATAAATTGTACAATTATTTTAGATAACTGTAGATGAATTTTAATGTAAAATTTAAAATGTATATAGTGTATTATGCATATTATGTTTCATGGAATGTTATTCGGTTCCATTCAGGAGAAAAAAAAAAAAAAAAAGAGATGATGAGACTTAAAAGACTTAAAAAAAACTTATTCCATTCAGGGAAAAAAAAAAAAGGCCTTAAAGACTTAGACTTAGAGAGAGAGAGAGAATTTATTACAAACTTAGACTTTAGAGTTTAGAGAAAGAGAGACAAACAGAGACAAAGAGATGATCGAAATAGCCGAGTCACGACGATGACGGATGGAAGTCGCCCACTGCCCAGCGCCCACGACGATGACGGAATCAAAGTAACTCACCCCCACTGCCCACGACGATGACGCTCAGCACTCACCGTTCACGGCGACACGACTTCACAGCAGATTCACGGTTCACCATTGAATCACTGTTTCACGGCGTTCATTCCGAGTCTCCGACTGCTAGAATCCTGATCTGAAGCAAGCTTTCGAGTCTCTGACGGCCAGTTCTGAGCTTCAGCAGTTCAAAATTTTAGATCTGAGACCTCAAAGAATTTTTCAGAATTTCTCTGATTCTCCAATTCTCTCACGTTTTCAGAATTTCTGTAAGCTTTTTAGGGTAATACTGTTGAGTTTTTGTTTGATTCTCCATTGTAACGGAGTGTAATGGCTGTAACGAAGTGTAACGGCCGTTACGGCGTGTAACGTCCCGTAACAGACGTTACGAGTGTGATCTGAATTTCTCCGGTACAAATGGGGTGTAACTGGAACGAGGCCTATCGTTACCGTTACGAAATGGCCATTACAATCTGATTTTTAGTTCTATGAATTACAACGACCTCCCTCGAAATATCTGTCAATAATAAACAGTACTCAGGACCTCCCTTTTGATTCACTTTTTTATTACAGATTCACCCTTCCGTCAAACCACAGTTACTGTGGAAAGCATTGGGTGTGCTGATGTCATTGTAATAATATTTTGGAATACCAATTTTAACCTTATAACAAAAAATATAACATATATAAATTTTACACCCTCAAATCATATGCTGCCACTTCATAAGCCCATCAACACCAAAACCACAACAAATCATAACACACCTACATCATCTCCATCGAACCTCTCTCTCTCTCTCTCTCTCTCTCTCTCTCTCTCTCTCTCTCTCTCTCTCTCTCTCATACCAAATTGGCTTACCTCCTCTCCGGCCATGAGTGGCGTGGTTCGTAGACTATACAACGTGTATATATACATATAAAACATATATATATCTATTTATACTTATACACACATATGTATGTTTAGGAAATAAAAGAGATCGACTCATAGGTTGTGGGCACAATGGTTATGGTTTTTTTGCTATGGATTCTAGCTATGGGATTTCGAATGGTGATGTTAATGGGTTTTTTGTTGTGTTTGGTTGGTAGAGAGAGAAAAAGAAAGGAGTGAGGAGATGGGTCTTGACCATGAAGAAGAAAAGAATAGAGGAAAGACATTAGTGGTCGGTGATGGAAGAGGGGAAAAAAGAAAGAAAAGTAGAGAGAGAGAGAGAGGAAACGGGTTCATCCATGGTGGGTTCAGCAATGGCGTATACTCATGTAACCAGGGGGTTTAAATAAAAGAGTGATTTTTAAGAGAACAGAAAGAAGAGAAAGTGGAGAAGGATTGAGGTTCGGTCATGGTGGGAAGGATTGAGGTTTGGCCATGGTAATTTCATTTGTGGCATTTAGTGAGAGAAAGTGAGAGAAGGTTGCAACTCTGAAGCAGCTAACTTCAAAAGGCAATGACTGATATCAAGCAAATCCACCAGAATTTTCCCACACTCGCAGTAGACTCCTTGAAGGTAGTGGGCCTTGCTCTTTCAACTGCAATCAACTAGGAAGCCTCTAATTTGCTCAAAAGCTGTAGTCTTTCATGTTGCACCCAGTAATATCATAAAGAATTATAGTGGAGGCTAGCAGAGCACTCCTATACGCCATTTTACAACAAATGCAATGATGCATAGAAAGATTTCTTTTGCTCTTTCCTTATTTTCCACCTTTTAGTTTTACCTCCTTAAAATTTATAGAGAACACAACTCATCTGGTTGGCAAGCTGAACTACAAATACTCCAATTTCTGGATAACAAATAAATAATAGTTGCCAACACTTTATTTGTTCAGTTAAGAGGCAGCCCTATGCTCAATAAACCTTCGGTTCTTGCCAATCAGTTAATGATGCCTAAATAAAATCCTATCTAAAAAATAATAACAGCACTAATAACACCATTAACAACAACAATATTACGAAATAAAATACAACAATATAAATAAGTGGCAGGTCCATTCTTCCCCCTAGGCCCTAGTCAAGCTGAATGCCAAAATTACATGACATTCAGACACACCCCAATTGGCAACAAACAAGCATGTATGTAACACAGCCTAACTACCATTACCGAGGACAAAGTAATTATTACATCAAGCTATTATTGTTCATTCAATCTCAATTCAGACGTCATCTATGCCAAATCAAATTTTGTAGACAATCTGCCCAAAAAAATATAATGAAATAAGCATCCAAGTGCTAAGCAAATTGATAAAAACAGATGCACTTTGATATTCAAGGCATAAACAATTTGGTCAGATATCTATTTCACAATGCGACGCAAACACAAGCAGCAGAAACAGAGCATATATGACTCCAAAACTAAAATGTTTACGCCAATGACATTGGTTTTTTTTCCCAACATTCTGAATGGTCACCAACAAATATGTATACATGCACGCATTTAAATAGTGGTACTTCAGCCGCCTAAAGGGGCTTAAATGTATTTACATGGCCAAAAGAATACATACCTGAACAGTCAAATCATCACTGCTAGACACAGCTTTCTCCAAGTAACAAATTGCAAATTCCAGCGACTGTTGCACGACCGCAACAATTATTGGCTCTGCTTGCTCAACTGCACCATCACAGAGGTAAACACAAAATCAAGGACTGAATTGAATATGCGCAGCCACTTAAACACAGAGACACACATAAGCATGCATATATGTGATTATTCATTGTGAAGTAATAGAAAATGGATGGAGTACCTGAGAGAGATCTTGTGGCGTAAGCAATCGCGTACGCTACCGAACCAACGGCTTGAACCTGAGACTGTTCCCAACATTCGAACCCTAATTTTCCATTTCCTACCGCTTCAACGCCGAGTTTGAGGATCGAGTAAAACTTCTCTAACCCTATCTTGAGTGGCGAATCGGAGTGGAGACTCTTCGAGATATCACCCGATGCCTTGTCATCGAAGACAACTTCGACGAGTTTGGCGATTTCGGCCATCACCGCAAAGCGATCGGATGCCAGAGCCCTGTAGTGATCAGTGCATTACACGAGTTTGATCGGAAAGCAAAGCTATCGAAAACCACCGCGAAGTTTAGAGAGAGAAGAGAGAATCCGGTTAATTCAGGTCTAAGATATGTGGAAGATTTTGGTGGAGGGTTTAGAGGAATGAGAAAGTATTTATCAGCAGGGAAAGAAAGTTCGGGCAACGGGAATAAATGTCCAAAAAGCATTAGCTTACTCTCCAAGTCAGTTCTTGGGCGTACTCTTGGCCGGGATTCTATAATGCCAAGTTATTTTCCATCGTCCAAGATTTTTTATTTTTTTTTACAGTCGACATCCAATAAATAAAATATAAATGTCAATACGTTTAATACATTTATTTAACCTTGAAATATAGCAAGGGCAATGCATAATTGCATATGGCCAAAGTTCAGAACAATTTCTTTCTTATGTTGTTAGAAATTGTCTTGAACTTTTTTCTTTCAAACACTGCAAAGCTAAAGAAGTTCAAAATAATGCTTAAAAACACAAGAGAGAAGGAGAAAAGAGAATAAAAATGAAATATGGACAAGTTTTAAAATTTATCAAGTTAGCTTTAAATTTAAAAAAAAAATCTCAAATATAAGTAATATGCTAGGAGAGAAAAATACAGGTATTATAGTTGTTTCTTAAATTTCTTTCTTCCTTTAGTAGTTTTTCTTTAATCACCATGAAATAAATAGAGTAAATTCATAAGCACAATACGATAAGTTGCTACATAAAATCAAATTAATAAAACAAAAAAATTAACAATTACTAATAATAAAAAAATATAAATTTCTCATAGAACACCTACACAATAAAATTCATTGATTTAACATTGATTAACGTATAAACAAAACCTTATGAGAAGATAAGATAATGAATATCCTCAAACAATATATCAATGCATAAATTCAGAGTTTCTTTTTTTCCACAGATTGCAATCATCAAACCGTGGACAATTGACATAGAACAACAATAAAAAATAAAATAAAAAGTAGTTTCCGCACATGCCCCACTTCAAAGCTCATGTATTAATATAATGCAAAATAGTACATGTCCAATTACATTGTCAAATATGAGTAGAGTAACTATATATTTTTTATATCTCAAAATTTTATATACAAAGAACTCACGAGCAAGGATCACAAAAGTTGACCTAATAGTTAGCCGAGCACGAGAACTTAAGTTCAACCTATACTCTCGCTCTTTTATAATCAACTATTATTTATGTAATGTATAAAATTTTCATAATTTATGTAGACTATCACCTAGCTCGAATTAGAAGAGTAGTTGATTGGTTGAAGGCCTTCACACCTTGTAACAAAAAAAAATCAAAATTAATGAGCAAAACTAGGATGACCATAACATTGCCTTTTTAAAAGAGTAAATGGCTACAACAAACAATACTTTTGTTTTTTGTTTTTTGTTAAATGAAGTTCTCCTATTTTACATTTTAATTCGGAAAGGTGACCTTAGTGGACTACCATTTCTCCCTTTGCTTTTTTCAAACTGATGATAATGTCCCCACGTTATTCTTTTAAACTTTTGTTACTTTTTCCTCGGTGATTCGAGCAGCTTATGTTACACTTGGGATTTATGTATACTTTAGTGGGATCAGGTCTGTCTTTACTTGCCTTTTTGTCAACTTCACTTGCCTGACAATCAGGAATAATACTTTCACATTGATCGTAGAGAGAGAGAGGAAAGGGAAGCAAAGGGGTCTCGGAAAATCTCAACCTTCTTTTCCTGGAAAACAAAAGGCTAAAATACATAAAGGGTGATGCTGCCCAGGATCGAACTGGGGACCTTTAGTGTGTAAGACTAACGTGATAACCACTACACCACAGCATCTTTGGATGGCTAATGGGTATAATATATAAACTAAGTTAATGAACAAGTATAGCGACCATGTCCATTTCAGAGAATCCCAGTACAGATTTGTTCTTCTACCCAATCTCACTTATGCCAACAATACGGAATGTAACATTTCAGCATTAGTTATCCTATTCCTCCCATATTGAACTAGAAGTTGACACAATTTTGAAGTGCCCATATATTTAGTGGAAGTGGTGTGGTGCTATGCTCATATGGTTTTTACTTTCTAGCGGCCAGTAGCACTTGTGGAAAGCTGTGTTTTTTTTTTTTTTTTTTTTTTTGTTTTTGCCTTCTGTTGGGCTATTGTTAAGATGAAAATGGCAGTCAAAAACTGTATATATTTATTGGTTTCAATGGACAAATATATAATAGAATGCTGCTGAATTGTAGCAGTAACTATGACAAATAAATGAAATCATTAGCTATAAACACTCCAGATTTTCAGTTGTAACTATTGCAGATTTCTAGCAATCTGCAGATTATATACTGCAGATTTTCAGCTTGAAGATTGATTGTTGAAGATATGGTGCTCTGATTTCCCAATAGCTATGAAGTTGTTCTGTTTTGACAAATAGATAGAATAGTGTAGGGATTGCAATTAGCCTTGTGGCCAGGGTTCTCAACTGGCTCATTTTTTTTTTTTTTTTTGGGTGCTCTGGAAGCCGAAGCCACGAACTAACTACAATTCCTATAACATCTCCACCCGTGGGTATCTAACACCATCAAGGACTGCAATGAAGCTGGAGGGTTTTCCAACCTTACGCAATCCATGCTACCTTGGATGGCCTCTTTAGCCAAATAGTCTGCACATTCATTAGCTTCTCGCGGGGTATACCAGAGGAAATAACCCCAGTTTCTTTGCATCAACTCACAGATCTTCAATACCAGGTTATAGTTAGGGTGTTGTGGGTACGGTTGAGCAATCACATCCAGTGCATCTTGCAAGACACATTCAAGGATCACTGTCCTTCATTCCTTGTCCTAGGCCAAGGAGAGGCCCTTCCAAATAACCCAGATTTCTGTTGTCAGTGTCGTTGCCCAGCCCAACTTTTGCATAAAGCCAGCCAGCCAACCAAAGTCCGTCACTATCCCTTGCCAGGCCACAAACTCCTGAATTACCTGGGTTACCCAACGAGGCTCCATTCATATTGATCTTGACTCACCCTTGATCTAATGGACACCATTTAATTATCCCATTGCCTCCTTTCTGCTAGTTAAGCCATTGTACGGCTAGCTCCATTTCATGTATCTTTTCTTTAATGACTTCAACCTTAGGAGGCATATTGAACGCCACTTCATTTATTACTTTATTCCTCCAAAACCATATCATGGCAATGGCTCTCATGAAAAACTCCTTCCACTTTCCTTGCACACAGCCTGACCAATTGCCCCCGTTCAAGTTGAGATCCACCCATCTTTGCAAGGGAAAAGTAAAAAAGACATTTTGAAAGTTTGGGTGAATTACCTCCCTCCAAACTTCTTGAACTAGACTACAGTCCCTAACTACATGAATGGTCGACTCCTGATAATGACCACAAATATCACAGGCACCCAAATCAATTATGTGTCTCTGTTGTTTTAGGTAATTTGTCAATAGTCTATCTTGCCGAACTAGCTATAGAGTGAATTTCCATCGCTGTAGGCCTCTAACTTTCTAGAGAGTTGACCATGCCTTCTTCTCTTCTACCACATCTTCATCCCCAAATTGGCTGCTATAAGCTGATTTAGTAGTGAACTTTCCACTAGAGCTATGCCTCCATATTAGCCTATTTGGGTTATCTTCTGATTCAACAATAATGACACTGTGGAGTTTTCCAATAACATATTCGGGAAGTAATTCTGTGATGGTTCGCCACTTCCAGCCTTGATTTGTATCCTAGTAGTCTTTAACTAAATTCATTTCTTCAACTTTCGGGACCGGAGTGGATGCACTTTCCAACAAAGGCCCATCCTCTAGCCAAGTGTCCTTCCAAAATTTTATAGTTCCCCCATTGCCTACCTTCCATTTCATACCATGAGTATTACTTGCCTTACTACTGCTCCTCCAGAGGTACGACCCACTAGGAGCCATTGGCTACCAAATTTGTTTACCTTTGGGGAGGTATTTATTACATAGCACTTGTGCCCATAAGGTCTTAGGTTCTTGGAGAGTCCACCAGCTCAGTTTTGCCGGTAGGGATAAATTCAAATCCTCCATTCACGAATTCCCAATCTTCCAAGCTCTTTTGGCTTGCTCACTTTCCGCCAAGCCAGCAATGGCATCTTTTGCTTCCTTTCATCTCCGCCCCATAGAAAATGCCTTCTACACTGATCAATCAAATTACAAACACCTTGGGGGATCTTAGTGGTTTGCATGACATATGCTGGAATCGAAGTGACAACTAACTGTATTAGTGTGCTTTCCTGCTAGAGACAAGTTCCTCGCCTTCCATCCAGATAATCTTTTTCGCCCTTTATCTACTATAAAAGTGTAAGTTTTCTTAGTTACCCATGAGTGTAAGAGAGGCACCTCTAGGTATTTCCCCAAATCTGAAGTTAAGGAGATGCCTAGAGTATTGCTAAGAGTTCTAGCCATCATACTTCCAACCTTTGGAGATGCGTATACCTTAGATTTGCTCAGGTTGACTCTCTAGCCTGCTAGAATACAAAATTCCTCCATGATTTCTTTCATGACGTAAGCTTGTTTCTCAGTAGCCTCTCCAAATAGGATTAAGTCATCCGCAAAGAAGATGTGAGAGATAGCTGGCCCTCCTCTAGCAGGTTTGATGGCAACTGGCTCTTCATATATATAGACAACAAGGGATTTTCCTACATTTAGAAGATTGGGATACAACCCAACCCGTGGCAAAAATAGTATACAAAATTATTGACAAGAGAGGTGTAGCATTTACCCAAAGTCCATGTTATGCCTATTATTATATACATCGAGGCAAGATAATTGCCCTACAAATTCCTTCTTTTTCATTAGTTGTAAGCTTGATCTAGAGCTCAAGCAACCAAGAGCGGATTGAGCACGACTCCAGTGAAGAACACAATCCCTGATGTCTCTTCCCTTCTCATGAACATGAAAGGGTGGTCAACTAAAAAGCTTGGAATTGGATACTTTCCGTCGAGAAACCTGAATTCAGGAGCAGTGCTAGCTGCAGCTTCTGTTCATTCCTCATTAACTTTGATACAGGACTTATGGAATCAAGTTCTCTACCATCTCAGTAAGTTCACCAACATTCATGAAAGGTAGTTCTACTCCCATTTCCTTCATAGTCCCAGACGCCTCAAACTCAAAGGAGGACTTAAATCTTGGGATCCAAGAATCAGGAAGTTCCTCTTCCCACAACTTGAAGTGTTGGTTCAAGAATCCAAGGTCGGAATTGAACTTCTGAACCAGTTTTGGCAAGCCATCAATGTCATCTGGAAGAATGAAGTACATGGAAAATCGCCTAGCATCTTGGCCACTTTGGTAAGGAATACCGAGAATTTTATACCCATCAATTGATCCGTAAAGATGTTCCTCATATTTTTTGCTTGTCATGAAAGGAACCCGACCAGCCTGCACATTGAGAAGATGGAATTTCCATTGTCTGGTTTGTGATTTATCAAACTTGCGATCCCATTCGCCTTTAAAGTAAAGTGCATTTGCAAAGACAAGTGCAGTATCACCATCTAAAGATCCAGAAGAAGGAGCTCCTTGATTAGTCGTTTGGTTGCATTTTCCACCAATGAATTTACTTCATCTATCACTTGATCAGCCTTGAAGGATAACAAAACATTGACACCATCATTAATCCATAATATATTTAGTTTCTTTATATATAATGGGCCCTTTAATATCTCCTACATATGCAGAACCTTACATCTTTGGCCGATCCTCAATTTGGATCAATTCTTTTAGATTTTGCAAACAATAATCAATATCTAAGTTAAAATTTTAAAAAAGGAGAATTTAGTTTCAAAATTAGATGGAAACACAAATAAATTGTCAGGGAAAGATACAACACCTTGCTTGCAAAGTCAACCTCTTGGCTTTGGCTTTATAAGCACTTTCAACAATCCTTTCAGAAGAAGGCTTTAAACTGAAACGTAGATCAATCCACACACTGTTAGAAAAAGATACAAGAGGAGTTGCAATTGTGTTCCTGCCTTCACTGGGCATTGAGGCAAAAGCAACAATCTGTGAAGACAACAAACTGAGATCATCGGTACTTCTTGATCCCAAATATAAAAGAAGCTATTCCAAGGTACCTCCTGTTGATCCCATAGCAATCAAGCTAAATATAACATGTACGGATAAAGAAGACAACACAAAATTCGATCCCTTCTCAACTTGTTTCAGTAAAACTTGGTTCGCCATTTATTTACAGAATTGGGTGTTGAAATTACTGGTGTGCATCTGTGTTGGACACTCCATTATAGTTTCTAAAACAAAGTTGCTATTATATCAGCCTTCTATTTACTTAAATCCTGTTTATATACAGTCGTGTGGATGGATTCTGCTAAGCAAGGCCATTAATTTAACTGGATCATTGAGATATGAATTAGGATTGAAGCTAATGAAAGTTTGCCGGCTATACGACAAGTTGTATGTATATAAATAACAAAAAATTATATACTTCATATATTTGTACTTCTCTCTAGGCAAGAACACAATGCAATACAATTCTATGAAGTTTCGTCTATTAAAATAGCCTTAGTTTGATATAGTAATTCTGACATCCTCCCTTACAATATATGTGTAAAGAAAATCATCATAATTAGATTTTGCCTGGATAGAGTGCTTGTTGTTTATTAGTTCTTATTAATCTATTCTAAAGTATGTCTAGTTAAAATAATAATTAGTTAATATGTTTCAAGAAAGGTGGAACTTATGAACACATATGTAAAGGGAAGAGGTGGAACTTAATACAATTTTGAGGTGCATATTTAGTGGTAGACCAACTTGACATATTTGCATGCCATAAATAAAGTATAACTGCTTGATAAACCATGTCTCCGGTTATTGTACTTTCCCCTAAATGAATACCAAACTCTTTGATTATGGCAAGATAATAGTTGAAGATGAATAGGCCTGACGAATCCTGTAGATTTTCAATTACAGAGGATCTACCTATTGCAGAATGGTGCAATCTGTTTGCAATTATGCATCTTACTAACACTGTTAACAATACCTGGAAAAGTCTCACAACAACAAATCCAAAATTCTACTAAACCTCCACAACAGCAGAGAAGTTCATCTCAAGCAAAGGCTTGTATGTTTTATGACTTTCAGGTAATAGTAGATCTCTATTAAAATAATTCAGCTACTCAAATTTGATAAAAATTTATTTGAGTTAAGGTAAATTGGTCTAAGTTGAGTACTTAATCAGTTCCTCAATTTTACAAATGTAATTGGAAAACTTCGGAAAGGGTCAACCAAATTCATCACAAAAAGCATGCCACACAACCTTTATTAATTGCCATGCATTCAATGATGATGAGCAAATCAAAACAATTGAGAAGCAAGATGCACAAGTCTATCATTGTAAACCTATGTTTTAGTACATGGGAAAAAGGTAAGAAGTGTTGTGTTTCAATAGCATCATGCTACTTCCGCAAATATGTTTTCCTTGTTTTACAAAATATATAAAACCTGCATATCTTAGCTGACTAAACAGAGTTGAAGTTGGTGTGGTGCTTTGCTAAGATGGGTTTCGAGCAGCCACTAGCTTTTGTGGAAAGTTTATATTTTTGGGGCCATGAAGCTGCCCTTGTTTTGACTAATACATAGAATGAAGTGGGATTGCAATTAGCCTAGTGGCCAAAAATAGTGTCCAAAATTATTGACAGAGAGTAGCATTTACCCAAATTCCATGTAACGCCTGTCATAATATACACCAAAGCAGGGTAATTTCAATACAAAGTCCTTTTATTTTATTAGTTGTAACCTTGCTCTAGAGCTCAGCACAAGCAACCAAGAGCGGATTGAGCACAGCTCCAATGAAAAACACAATCCCTGATGTCTCTTCCCTGATCATAAAAGTGAAAGGGTGGTCAGCCACAAATCCTGGAGTTCGAAACCTAGCACTGCAAAACCTGAAATTGGGAGCAGTGCTAGCTGCAGCTTCTGTGCCTTCCTCATTAACTTCGATATAGGACTTATGGAATAATTTTAAGAGACTAAGTTTATTGCTACGGGGAGAATCTACCATCTCAGTAAGTTCACCATCGTTCATGAAAGGCAGTTTTAATCCCATTTCCTTAATGGTCATAGAGGCTTCAAACTCTAACGAGAACTTATATCTTGAGATCCAAAAATCAGGAAGTTCCTCCTCCATCAGATTGAAGTGTTGATTCAAGAATCCATCGTTGGAATTGGACTTCTGTATCAATTTTGGCAAGCCATCAATGTCATCAGGAAGGAAAAAGTACATGGAGAATCACCTAGTGTCTTGAGTCTCTTGATCACTTTGGTAAGGAATTCACAGGATTTTATATCTATCCAATGATCTGTAAAGATGTTGCTCATATCTTTTGCTTGTCATGAAGGCAACCTAAACAACCTGCCCATTGAGAATATGGAAGTCCTTGTTTTTGGTTTATGTTTTAGCAAACTTCCGATCCTATTCGCCTTTAAAGTATATTGCATTTGCAAACACAAGTGCAATATCACCATCTAAAGATCCAGGAGGAAGGAGTTCATTGATTAGTCCTTTGGTTGCATTTTCAACACATGAATTTACTTCCTCTATCACTTTATCAGCCTTAAAGGCATGGGCGGTTCTACCCTATTCCCAGAGGGGTTAGCTGAACCCCCTGGAAAAAAAATTTATTGAGTAAAATTTTGTAAATTTTTTTTATAAAACCTTTGAACCCCCTAGATATTGATCTTGAATCCAATAGTTATCCTAATATCGAGGCAAATACAGAGTTGCTTCTTTGTGTGGCTTGCTTGAACCCTAGTGATTTATTTTTTACTTTTGATAAGCAAATATTGATCAAACTTGCTGAGTTTTATCTATCGAATTTTTCTACGATAGATTTATGGCATTTGACAATCAACTTCATAAACTACATTGTTGATATGCACTCCAACAACGAGTTTTTTGAACTCAAAGGAATTGGTAATCTTGGTAGAAAGTTAGTACAGATAAAGAAGGATATCATATATTCATTAGTTTATTTACTTATGAAATTGGCGTTACTTTTACCTATCAAAACTGCAACCATGGAAAGAGCTTGTTTTACAATAAAATTCATAAAGAACTATTTGTGTAACCAAATGGAAGTTCAATGGATGGATGATTGTTCGATTACATTTATTAAAAATGATGTATTCGATAGTATTAACAATGAGCTTATTATGCAACGATTTCAAAATATTAAATCTCATCCAGGGTAATTGTAAAGTTCATTCATGTATTTGCATTTTTTTTTGTTGAAATAACAGTATCAGTGTATGAAAATCACCTTTTGTTTATGATTTGATAAGTTTAAATTAGCTTGTCAATTTACTGGAATAGGTAATAGATATTGCTAGAATAAATTTTTTAATTTATAAAATTTATGCTTTTGAATGACACTCTTAACAAAAATTCCTGGAGTCGCCACTTCTTTCGAAGACAACAAAACATTAATACCATCATTAATGCACAATATATTTAGTTTCTTTATATATAATGATCCTTTTGATATCTCTATGTATGAAGAACCTTACATCCTTACATCCTTAGCATATCCTCAATTTGGATCAATTCTTTTAGATTTTGCGAACAATAATCAATATCTAAGTTAAACTTTCAAAAGAGGAGAATTTAGTTCAAAATTAGATGAAAACACAAATAAATTATCAAAGAAAGATAAAGAACCTTGCTTGCAAAGTCCACCTCTTTGGCTTTGGCTTTATAAGCACTTTCGACAATCCTTTCAAAAGAAAGTTTTAAATTGAAACATCGATCTATCCACACACTGTTAGCAAACAATAGAAGAGGACTTGTGATTTCGTTCCTGCCTTCGCTGGGAATGATGCAAGAGCAACAATCTGTGATGACAGTAGACTGAGATCATTGATACTTCTTGATCCCAAATATGAAAGAAGTTGTTCCAAGGTACTTCATGTTGATCCCACAGCAGTTAAGTTCAACATAACCTGGAATGATAAAGAAGACAACACGAAATGTGACCCCTTCTCGACTTGTTTCAGTAAAACTTGGTTCGCCATTTGTATACAGAATTCGGAGTTGAAATTACTGGTGTGCATCTGTGCTGGACACTCCCTTGTAGTTTCTAAACAAAGTTGTTATTATCTCAGCCTTCTATTTTCTTTCGTGCTATTTATATTCGGTTGTGTGGACGGATTCCACTAAGCAAGGCAATTTATTTAATTGGTCATTGTGATATAAATTTGGACACATGAATTGATAAAACTAGGCAAGAACACAATGCAAGACAATTCTTTGGATTTTGATCTGTTATATTAGCCTCTGGCTTTATTCTTAAATACAATGAGTTTGCATCTTGACCTTTTCATTGGTAACATTCACGTTACATATTCCACAAGCAGCCAACCGATTGTTCTTCTAAATAAGACTATAAACACATTATCATCATGAGGGGGGGGGGGGGGGGGGGGGGAAAAAAAAAGAAAAAAGGGAAGAAGTAGAGTTGAGCTACATCTGACAATTATTACTGGGGAATTGTACATGGATGGATACTTGTTTAATCAAGGAGAGGTTTTCTTTGAAGAAGAAAAAGAAGAAGAAGCCGGTGGAATGCCGGGGAATCCCTGGGATGGTTGAAATGGGAATGGAGGAAGAGGAATTCGGAAGGCTGGCCGTGGTGGTGGAGGTGAAGGAGTTAAAACTGGTGTTGGAGGGACCTTAATCAATGGCGGCGAAGGCTGAAATGGGTTGGGAGGAAATATTGAAGGCGATGGCTGAATCGGGTTAGGAGGAAGTATTGAAGGTGGTGGCCGAAACGGATTGGGTTGCAATGGGATCCCAAAAGCTGGTGGTGGTGATTGTGGTAGCTGGCCAAAAAACTGTTGCGGGGCCACCTTTCCATTTGATAGTTCAGATGTTTTTAAAGGGTCTGCAGATTTTGACTGCATCGACATTTCAGCCGCTGGTGGGAATTTTGGGAATCCTGGAAGTGGAGGCAGAGGGGGGAGTGTTGGCAATGGTGGAAGCTTGGGTAGCTGTGGCAGAGGAGGCAAATGGTATTGATCCACGGGCGGCGGAAATGGCTTTGCTGGGTATTGAATTGGGGGTGGAAATGCTGGATCATTGGGAGCTGGAGTTAATAAAGATTTCTTGGAACTGAATTCCTCGGAATTCTGAACACTTGGTTTTTGGTTACATAATATTGGCTGTTTCAGAGGCTTGAAAGTGAAAAACCCAGCCGAGAAAATGTGAGTTCCTTGCTTTCTTGACTTGAGATGGAGGGAAGACGAAGTTGCCGTGGAGGCCACAGCACAATACGGCTCGCTGCTGCTGATTAACTTCACTGAGCATCCCTTGATTTTCTCGACATGTTTGCTAACCGAGTAAGGTAGACGAACTTTGAATTCTCCTTGCTCGTTTGTTTTCACCTCCTCCCGGAAACTTGGTTCTGGACTCGTACCTCTGCATTCTACTGCAACCAATGCGCCTAAGCACAAAAATTCAGAGACAGAATTCAGGCCCCTAGATTTCAAAATTTATGAACGAGAAATTAAAAAAAAAAAATCTACGAAAAGAAGAGCAAAATTTTTTTGGAATGAACCTGAAATGAAGTGACTAGCCTTTGAGAAATCAGCTTGGAAGCATGTGTCACAGTAAACAGTGCCAACAACAACTGCAGATGGAAGCTTTTTCTCATGCTTAGCCTCTGAAACACTATTAAATGTGAAACTCAGAACAATAATAGTCAGGAACCAATACATTCTGAAACTTCTCATCCCTGTCAATCTCACAAGCTCATAAATATATATTCTCCATTGATATATACTTCTGTAACCTTGTAGTTCTCTGGGATAGGGAAGTGAAGACTTCTTTAACTTTTATAAGAAGACCCAACAAGCCTCTTTATGTCATTCATGCAGAAACCAGTCAACTGCAAACCAAATGCAGTGAATGTAGGTTAATTTCCTAGCCACCAAACACACACAAAAAAAAAAAAAAAAAGGAAAAAGAAGGAAATGCTGAAATAGAAAGGTGGATAGAGAGAGGCAATAGCTTAGTTTGCTTATTAATTTGCTTTCTTGGTTCTTTGTTTATATAAAGTCATTGAGTTTGTTTGTTTGGTGGTGCTAGGATTGGCTCTGACAGCAGTTGGGTGAGTCCCAGTTGGTTCACGAGACCCATATAGTGTCCACAAAATTCATGAGCTATCAAGCTTTATGACCACAAATTTCATGATCTGTGACAGTATGACCAGTAATAACTGAATGGGACAAAGTGTTTGGATGCGCAGTTACACTGTCCAAAGATGGAGTAGCAGCAACCACAAGGTCTGTTTGGTTTACACAGCCGGAACTTAAAAGGCAACAATGGTACAGTACTCTGCATTCACCTCTAAGCTCTCCAACGGCCTCCAGAATGAGAACTCATGCATGTGAACATTTATAATGTGGCAACTAAGTCCTTTTGATAGGCAAAGCTTATTACTTTTATAACTGTTGGAAGCTGTATGGCAATAAGGACTATGGTAACAAAACATCAACATTTCAGCCAGAAATATGAATTACTTCAACAGTACCACTCAGCTCCATCTCCAAAACATTTTGTGGGACTGTCGGAGTGAAATATTTTAGGCATATATATACAGAGTCTTTAATTTGCACCATATTATCCTAACTTCCTGGCCTTTCCCTCATTCTCCTTAAGCCAATGTCTAATTTAGAACATTTTATGGACAAACTTGTATGCCCATTCACAATAACATTGCCCTACCGCTTGTCTTACCAGATCGATAAAATTGCGAAATAGTTTTATTATTATTATTTTTGGGTAGTTTCTTTTTCAGTGGCCAAAAGATGGAAGCACATACATCCCAAATCTCCTTAATTATTGCTTTTACAAGTTTCAACTGGAGGTCTTTCAACACTTGCCTCATAGGGCATATATAACAATAGCTGAAAGAAGAAAGGTTCTGGTTGTTGTTCATATAAAAACAAGTAGTCTGCATCAAGAACTAAGAGAATGTAAGCACATTTATCTTGTTTCGTTTTGACCAAACAAAGAAGAGAAAAGAAAGCATTCATCTGCATAGATGGTGTTTTAAGTACTACCTTTAAACTATTCTTACCTACAAGAATTAAGGTTGTTGATCATGCTGCAGAAATTACGTTTCTCTTTCAGCTAGCACTGCAGAAATGATTAGTTGTAGAGGGCACAAGCTAGACCACCAAACACAAGATTGCCCGGACAGCTAAGCAAATGGCTAATAAATCAGAAGTTTTAGTTTTGGAAGACAACCATATCGGTTTAACCTTTTCCCACTCTCACTGATTATGATATATAAAATATATAGATAGGATCTATAGAGAGGAAGAAAGTAAGTTGAAAATGGTAAATTAATCATTCAATCATATTAGTTTCTTTCTAACACCACCATTATTGGTGGGAGCCGTCGGCAAACTTTCTTGTGCATTTAGCAGCACAATCTATAATTTCTCCAAGATATGCAAAGTAGATAAGAGTCTAGAGACACCAGCATTATGCAAAAATCCTAATACCGAATCATAGTTCAGCAACAACACGGGCAGCATATGCCAACAACATGCATGGACTCTTTTTGATTTACTTTCCAAACACCCAAACACAACAAAAATCCTCAAGCATAGTACGAATTCTATTATTAAGTCCCATATCAAACTTGGAATTCACAGGGACCATTACAAGTTGCAACAAGATCAAGAACTCCATAATGGGTTCACTAAATAATAAATTTAAAGATCTAAACCTGACCCTTCCAGCTTTGTTCGTGTAATTTCATCAAGACGCTCTTTCATCTCCACTGTTAAGCTGTTCTTCCAATCCCCAACAACACCACGCCTGAAGTAAGCACTCTTGGAAAAGCCAACCCAGGGATCTACACCATTTTGGTTAACTTCCAAGCTTTTCAGCCTCTCAAAGCTGCACCTCCACAATACTTTATCAGCCTCTTCCTCTTTAGCAAAAGGCCTTCCAAGAAATGAAGCCAACTTCATCACTTCCCCCCTCGGGTCTCTCTTCATCTCTTCGTATTTCATGAAGAGTATCTTTTCAGGGTTCTTCAAGCTCTCCCTCCAATACTCAAGAACATGATCGTGGAACTGCCCGTAGGGATGAAACCCATTGCAAAACTTGTCAAAAGTTTCAACTAGGGGCATTGGCCCTTCTTCAATTGTCCTAGTGGTGTTCATGAAGTGCCATAGGGACACAAAGGTGTCCTTAGGATTTCGAGTGATGTACACAATCTTGCAGCCTGAACTCCTGATGGACTCTGGTAGAGTCATGTAGGGCATGTGAGTTCGAAGGAGCCTAGGGGAAGGCATACCTGAGATATCATAAGTAGAGTTTTTTGCAAAGATTTGAAGTTCCAAAGACGGGATGAGGACGTTGGGATGGTTTTTGATCAAAGGGTCGCAATTATTATCATCCTCACCATCACCATCGCCAACCAAACGAGCATTTGGGTTCATGATGCATGGTATGAGAGCCTTGAGCCAGGTGGTGCCTGTCTTCAAAGAGGACGCCAAGAGAATATCATCGTCGCGTGCCTCAAAGCGAGATTGAGCTTCCATGACACCCACGAGGTGAGGAAGCCTGTACCAGAAGCCTTCCCACCTGTAGAGATCAGCATTTTCCCTCCACGTCTCTCTAGGAAGCCCATCAAATAAGGCAGAAGTAGAAGTCTTTGGTGAATTGCTAGTTGCCATTACCAGAGAAGGTAAGAGTTTGGAAATAGTTTCATCTTTACATAAACCTTTCTTTGTATCATTGTATGCATAAATGATGAACAACAGATTTCAAGGATTAAAGCAAAAGGATCAACAATTTTAATATTATAAGCCAACATCACGACAAGCCAAATATATTGTGAAGATTGTCTTTGGATCTCTAATGCATAGAACAAAGTTGCCTATTTTTTAATTCATAATTTCAATATTACAAGACAGCATGACAGCTACCCTAATATTTTGTGAAGATTATACTCTGATCTCCAATGTGTAAAGAAAAGATATATAATTTATAATTCGCAAGTGACCAATTTGCCAATATCCGCGTGGGTCAGTGGTATAATCCAATATTAATTTGGCAATCACTATCCAAAAAGGAATCCATCAATTCTTTTAAACAAATCAAAATAATACAAAAGCAAAAAACCCTTCATCCACTATCACGAATGGTGCCGGGGGACAATCAACCAGAACTAAATTGGAACAAATCACAAAGAACAGAACAGAACAGGAACAAAGTACAAACACAAATCTCTACTTCAATCACAGTGCCATTTAATGGCATTAATCAAACCCTCAAATGATACAATAAATCTTGCAGAAGAAACCCACCCGGGACCCAGGAACTATGAAATTGCCTACTATACAAAAGATTCTTCCAAAGGAAGAACCATCTATACAAAATGAGTGAGAGAAGACAAAAATGGTGTGGCCGCACCTGGCCTTGAACAAATAGAGACCCAACAAACCGCCACAAACACCCTCCCTCCACTTCTTTCCTACCACTTTTGTTCCCATTTGTATCTGGTGCCTATAAACTACTTAACACAGATCTCCAAATTTTAGTGGTATCCAAAATTAAAATGAAAGAGGGAAGAGAAAAGATCATGTATACGAGGGATACTTCCTGAGAACCTCAATGCTCTGAGTTCTCAAAAGTTCTGTTCACAGAAGCTCCTTATCGTAGAATGCAAGAAGCTGCTTCGCATGATTATGCCAAGCAGAAACATTTTGCCCATCAACAGTAACCCAATCAACCACAGTCGATGCTGGTTGTTCCCACCATTCATCAGGCTGCATTAAATTGTCAGACTATGAAAATTGGAAGAGTACATAGTAACATAACAATGGAAAAAGTAAGATAAAAATTAACATCTACTGCGTAACTGCATAAAAATTAAGAAGTTTCACCACCTAACTCTCAATGATAAACCACCACACAACTGCAATTAAAAATTCATTCAACTCTATATGTGCAAATTATTACTAGAAATAGTTTCCTTTTTGCTGAACAAGGTTTCCAGATATTATCCACGGATGAAGGATATGTTTATCTTGCATGGATACGGGGGAAGACATCGCTTGGGACTAGAATTTAGACCCAGTTATTGGCACTACATATCTTTTCTGAATCTGCTTTTTCTAGGAGGAAGGCATTGTGCTTTAGTCAAAGCATGTGCGCATGTTTTTGGCATGGAAGGAGAGGAGACAATTTTATTCTAAAGTCGAGATTTCCAGGCCACAACTATTAACTAGGTAGCCCCATTGTCAAGGCAGGCAATTATGGCTGCTTGCATATCAATACCAAGCATTTGATGCTTTGATTGGTTCACATTGCTGTAGCAAAAGCCAAAGTTGCCTTGTCAATAGCAGCGCCATTATAAATTTACCCCATATCTCTAAGCATCAATCTTTCTATCTATATTTTTCCAGGCCATCTTTAAGCATCAACCAATGTTGTGATGGCTCATCGCAAAGCACAATATGCAGGATCTAAATATTTCAAATGTAAACAAAGGTGAACAGGTTTAAAAATAGCCAATTAATTACGAGCAAGTGCAAATACAGCTAGTTGATTGGAACATTGCCCCTGCATAAGATATGTACGTAAGGTAGTCATAACTGAGCCTTGGTCTCCATTAACTAGGGTGCAAAGAGAGTTGGAGTGGGTACAAAATGCCATCTTCACGGTTAGCATTCTGAGCTTTTACCATTGCATCAACTAATGGCCCTCGGGATTATGTAAATTCCACAAAGCTAAACCACGCTAATTGTTTTCCACTAGAACTAGAAAGACCAATGTTACTCAGAATGCAGGCCATTTTGCTACAAGGAACATGAATGCGAATATGGTACAACACACGCCCTATAATGTGGCACCATAGGGGTAGGTTCATATAGATCATGTGATTGCAAAGAAATAAGGTACTTCTAAATGTGGGTTTGATTTTTTTTTTATTAATAATAAGACATCTATTGAAAAATGATCTACTAAAATGCATCTCTACTTAGTAATGAAGTTCTTTCATATTCAAATATATCATAAAAGTACATTTCTATATATATATATATATCTTACATAAGTTGAGCTATAAATTTTTTATCGGATCCTTTCCTGCCAAAACTTAGTGTTTCTTGATTTGAAATCATTATACTTCATAATTTTTTCTGATAAGGGAAACTCTAAAGAAATAAATAGGAAAAATTGTTTGGATCAATTTGGACAGCTAAATTTATTGTTCTTGAGCAAAGTGCAGCGTGTTAGGAATGTGTGTTCCAAAAGGTAAATTTGCTAGTGGTTACCAATAAACTATGGAAAGGATGCATTTCTTGATGTCCTAAAAATGTATTCTATGCATGCTACAGAATAGACTTGTACCTATTCCTATGGAAACAAAACAGAATCTCAATTAAATGCTGCATAAAAAAAAATTTAATTAAATTACCAGATGAGGTGTAACAGGGGTCCCACTTCCCCACCAATGAGATCATGAATATGATGGGAGTGCAGTGTTTTTTTTTGTTTTTTTTTGTGTGTGTGTTTTTGTGTGTTTTTTTTTTTTTTTTTTTTTAACAATAAGTAATCCACATCTGAAAACAAAATTGGATGTGAAGGATAGATCTAAACTTCCAGGCTAATGAAAGCACAGATTCCTAAACAAGGCACAGCAGCAGATTGGACAGGTCCTTGCCTCCCCTTCCGTAGCTAAGAATGGCATTAAAGTAATCAGCTATATTCGTTTCAGTGGGTTTCCTTTTATGTTAATGAAAATTAAGGGGCAGCTTGGGAAAAAGTTTCTTTTGGCAATAGTACAGGTTCAGCAGTACCTTTCATATTCTTGTTGTGCACGGTAAGCATGATTTAACAGTGCACGACCACTTTCAACAAGATCCTGCTGTGTATGGACCAAATTGATGGCCTTTGCCAAGTCCTCCATCACACAAGCCTCAGAACCACGAAGCTTCAAACAGAATTCTAGGGACTCTAATACCGATGCTAAACCAGCATCTGAACCTTCCAAACCTGATGAGAAATAATTTAGTTCTAGGGAAAACTGCAAGCAAGTAGGCATTCAAAGATATCAAAATTCGTTAAGCAAATTATAAGTCACTCCTAACTCGACAAGATTGTAAACATTCTCACTTCCATACAAACCTTTTCATTTTGCTAACAGAATTCAGAGAAATTTAAATGTACTCTTTTCTCTCCTTTCTATTTCTTAAAGCCTAATGGCCAAGAGTCCAAGACATAACAGTTCACTAAAATAGGAAGGGACAGAAAGGTTCCTAGAAAAGCCATCAAGGGCCAAAACCAGATTTTACCTAAAATGTGGGTCGACTCCTCATTACACAAATACTAAAGATTAGCTCCTACTATTGTCACTTGGATCAGCTAAAAGGTAGTGGATGAAAGTCAAGATAGTTCCCAATTTGAGGATACAAAAATTTTCTATAACTGTCACTCGGATTAACTAAAGACATCTTTAAACAAGAAATATATAAATATTTGTTAGCCATTTATTGGAAAGTTGACATGGCTTTTATCAATAAGACTGCGTCAAAAGTAGTGCATACTATGACTCTAATATATTCTTCTGTTTTTATTATGTTTCATCACTATTTAGTCTATTTTAAAACTAACAAAACTTTGAATGTTAATGCTTTGGCAAGCAAACCCACCCAATATTCAATTTCAACCATTTCCCAGATTTTGGGTCATCCAGTCTTGCAAGGGCCTATTTCCAGACCAAACTTCGAACCCCCAGTGCATAATTCAGTTTTAGAACACTACTTTTAGTAATTATATAACTTACCAAAAAAATAACTGTAATTATATAAGTTATCAAGAAGACTTATGTCTCCGAGTTTACCTCAGATGTAGCTACCTTCTTTTTGGGGGTAAACCAACATCCAACCAAAACATCAAACAAGTGCTAGCTCTATTTGAAAAGGAAGATAATTTCTGTTATATGAAACCAATACCTAACCACTGAGGGTTTATTTTGTCTTGGTGCTGGTAGTCCGCCTCTTCACACTCGTCTATTGCTGAAATAGTGAGTCCATGGACAACATGGCAGGGGTATCCATTGCAAGAGAATTGAGGGTGCCTATCCTAATGCTTGATTACTAAACAAGGGGATTGTAAACACCAGAACAACTTTAAACCCAAAACCTTCTTCTCACTGTAAATTATGCAGTTCACTACAGTAATATTGTGAACCTCTCCATTAGCCTAAATGTACCTATAATAATAATACATTTATATATACATGCAGGTTATCTCCACGAATGTAAATGTTAGATATGGTGTACCAGACATTCTGACACTTCAGAATAGTAGCCCACATTGTTAAGTTAAAAATAAGATTTCTGTCATTATGACGTAGCAATGGTATGGGATTCAATAGACTATTTCCCCGTGAGACAGGATTTCAATTCCTGAACAGGTGATGTCACTGAGCATGGCTACATGAAAAGAAATCCCTGTAGGCTTCATCATGGCAGTGTTGGGTATATAAAACATAAGCCAACTCTATGCCACTGTGGACAAGGATGAAATGTGAGCACTGAACACTCATAGTAGGGGCAGGGACAGGCTCAGAATTGGTGACTTGTATTGGGCTTAGGGTGGGTACAGATTTTAAAGCCTGTCTTACTCACATACATGTGATGCTAGTAGTGTTCCTTAGTTTATTAGCTTACAATAAATAGTCAACTACTGTGGGTTCTCACTCAATATCTGAAGTAAGAAGCCCATGGGGAAGATGCATAAATTCCTGGTGACTGAGCAGGCATCCTCTCGTACAGAGACAAATCCCTGTTCTAACATAAAATTTTAATGTGGATTTAGGGTAGGTGTTCGTTAAAATGTCATAGCTTTTTAGGTTTTGCATTTCGAAATGATATGGTTCTGGACAAACCTGTCAAGGACCCATCTACCAGAACTCAAGCATGGATGGAACCTGTCTGGAAAATTTTTCCTTTGGCTAATATTGCTGTTCTAAACCCAATCTATCTCCATCCCTACATATGTTATACAGACACTGACTCCATATTCAATAGCCCCATACCACTTATTGTACTTTCATATGTGAATTGTGAATGACAACCACAAGATTCCCAAAATTTGCAAATGGATGATCCAAAAGCCAGCAGGGTTCCCTGCCAGTAGAAACTTGCTCAAATGGTGAGGAGACACTAAATCAAGACGGGAACCTGTCTGTGCTAGCTTCAGCTTCGCACAAAATATTTGGTATTTAAGGCTTCTAGGTACCACCAATAAATACATTATCCAAGCAGTATTAATGCATACTACCTGTAAATATGAACAAAAACTAACCAGCAGGATATTGAAGGGCAGCTGAAATGTGGCATATGGAAGGAATTGCAGATGGATCTCTAGCACCAGCTCTTGCAGTCAGTAGAGCAGTGTTCTTGCTTGCAGCAGCAACTGCTTCAGGTCCTGTAGATGTGTTACCACCCATGGATTCCAAGAGCGCCTAATTTAAAACCAAAGGACATTAAGAACAGAAGCAGACTGCAAGCATGAACTACAAAAATGTATCAAGTGGACAAAATCGTGATTTGGCAAACTCCCTAACAACTTAAGCTTTTGGGACAACTGGTGCTCAACAGCATCAATTAAAAATTAAAATCATGCAGTACTGGCATGTAATGTTAGTTTGACAACAGTGTGATTCTTTGCAAAAGATTCATAGTACCAGGCATGTCCATCTTGCCTCCATGTCCTGTGCAACACCTATACATATCCTTTTCCTTCTTAACAGGATGTTGCCTTATGTGCTTGAGTTTCAGATATATGAAGAAACTGATAATACCATCTATTTCTTTTATCATTGCAGGAATTATTAATTCTTCAACAATATTTTGAACATACTTCCTCTTTTTTTTTGGTATGCAGTACGCTGGAGGGCCAAATACCTGGGGGCCAACCTTTTGGTACCAGACCTGAAAACTAAGAACTGTGTACCAAATCACATACACCAGTTATTGATATTAAGGAGATACAAGATGTGTATATCAGATCTAACAAGGAATCAGGTAAGCATTGTACGTTTTCTGGCCAACAAAACAGAAAGAATAATTTCTCCACAAGTCTGAGATAGGAACCAAGACATATTACTCAATTACCATACAATTATAACCAGATCCTGAAACCTGCACCCATTAATAGGAAATACATAGTGAATTTTCAACCATCAGTAGTGAACATGATGAGAAATACTTAATATTTCCTCATCAGCAAAAAAATCAAAATGGCATCTTTAGAAAATATAATGGCAATTTACAGCAAGTTGGAAGCTACTATATAAAATCATGCATAAAATTATACTCCAGTTTTCCAGACCTGTGGGGTCAATGGAAGCATGTGGAGGTTATTATCAAGGCTCTGATAAAAGGCTGACACTTTGTTATCAATAAGATCTTTTGCACTATTTGATATCTCTAGAACACCCATGCATGCTGGGATAATGGTGCTTGATGCATATTCCCTTGCAGCTAATGTCTGCTGGCTCCAGAACGAGGCAGCATCCTACAAGGTGAAAAACATAAACATAAGAAAAGGTTATGATTTTTTAAGAAAACTGTTAAATGTAGGATATGCTTCTAAGAACTAGTAAATGCTAAAAACAAAGAAAACCAGGCATCAACACAAACAAAAATCACACAACCTCTCTGTATATATCTACTGTCAGTGAAACATCATCTGACATGTTAATATGACAGTCATATAGATAAGGAGACCAGTCTAACTACAAATGCAAAATAAACTACAGGGCGATCCCTTTATGGTGAGTTGAATGACAATATTCGTATTATGTTCTCTCTCTCTTTCATTTGTGAGCTGAGAATAAAGAATATAAACCAAGTTACAACAATGATGCAGTATAAATCCTAAAAATAAATCATAATAAAAGGAAAGAAAGAAAGAAGAATAATGCAGACAGACAAGGATCAGTTTCGATGAAAGAGAGAGTATTGATGGATCTTTTACAATAGTTGAAGAGACTCCACATGTAGGATTCCCCTTGTTAGGATTTTTAGTATTGGCTAATTCCTTCAACAAAACATTTAGCTTGTAATCTTGTTTCAAGTTGTATTTGGGTCAAATAGGTCTAAGATTCAAGTTCAAGCTACCATAGTACAAGCTGTCCAAGCTATAATACATGTGTAAAGCCATATCTATATGCTCAGGTGTCCGTTCAAGCTACATAATATATGGATTTCATGTTACTTTTCTAGAACAACCTAAATATTTCTTCATATTGAGTAAACTGTTGAGGGATTGAGCTAAAAGTACTTCGCTCAAGCGAACCAAAAGTTGGTTCGAGCCAACTTTGTTGGCAGGCAAAAAATGGAGATTCAGAGACGATGGCTTGAGCCAACCTACAATGGCTCGAGCCATCGCATCAGGATCAGGTCAAAAACAATCCAGATTTTGTTAAACTGCTACAGTCTTCAGGACTCTTAAGTCAAGCACTATTCAACCAATGAAAAAGTAGTTCCAGCCTACCTTTGAGGAGCATAAAGAAGCTACAGCTACAGATAGGCCAGGAGTTGTATGTAATGAATGGATCTCTGAGTGCTACGTATACAGAGATACAGAACGCTATAGAGAGTGAGATACATTGTGAGACATAGAGAGAAATATACATAGATACACAGTGAATGGTGAGGAACCAGATTATGAGTCTTTGAACAAATAGATCATCCACACTACTGTTACTTGATTGAAGAACAAAACAAAGAGATCGTCTTGGTGGATTCTGAAAAACGAAAAAGAGCATCGTAGTGATTCGCTGTTAGTCAAGAATTGGGGGAACGAAAAATCGAGGAGTCACGCGAGAGAACTTCAACCACAGTTTGTGAGGATTCGGACAACATCCGTGGAGTTTCAGTCTTTGGTTGTAAGTGTATCTTGTTTAAACCATTCATATAGTGCTTGGCTTGCTAGACGTAGTTTTTTCCCAAGTTGGATTTTCAGTCTCTTGTTATTTACTGCTTTTATATTTATTTGCTATGTGGAATGCATGAATGAATGTTAAGTAAGTAAGAATAAGAAGACCTAGGTTACATTTTAATTGATCAAATCACACCCTCAAGGTTAGTAAATCTAGGAATTAGGAATTTTCACCCCTAGTGCAAGTTCTATCAATATCCCTAGATGAACTACTAACCGCACAAAATTCTCTGCTTAAGACTATGGGTTGGTGGAGAATTCAACTGCTGCTCCAGATAATGCAAGAATATGATCACAATTGCAATGGCCCAAATTTATTTATTTTAATAAGAATGGTGCAACTTAAAGACAACATAACACACATAGGAGACAAACTAAGTTTCTTATAAGTTACAGCAAATGTCAAAGAGGTTGTGTACACAGGTGAGAAAGCATGGAAAGTTTAGCAAATTTGTTCAACAAAGCCAGGTGGCAAATGAAAGCTAGAATAAGTCCCAAATTTACCATCAAAAGGCAGAGGAGGAAGAATAAGAGGAAGAATGCCCTCATCTTTTGTCACCCAATTCGGTAAACAGACTGGCTTCAAGTTATGCGCAGGTTAATACGGCCATTGAATAAAGTAGTCAAAGTATCATTTATAGAGATCTGTGTTTTCTCATATATAACTTTTTTACAAAACGTTTAACATTTGGCTTGTAAATAATTTGTTGAGCAGTTAGAACATAACAATCAAGTGCTATACAACTGCTAACAGCAGCCCTACTTTATGTTAAGATACTATCAAGTGGTCCTACTGCATAAAATTCTTAGACAAAACAGAATCAGTTGATCACAGCCAGCTAAAACATAATTTATTCATTTAAGATAGTAATCCACAAAATTTATTCAGAGATCAGTGGATTTTAATTTGATTGAAAATTTTGTTACTGGTAAGGTTGATTCTCCCATCAGTAAGATAGAAATCTGCAAGGCTTGGGTTTATAAATGACCAACTGATGATAATATCAACTACTGGTACTGTGATATCATGCGTAAGTCAATGTCATGCTTATCCAATGCATACCCATTACTGGCTTACAGTTTCATAAGAGATCCTCAAATCAGACCTAACTTACCATGTTAGCCTTAAGCAGAGCATTATATATGGATTCAAGTTCAGATCTGCGGGCATCAAACTCTTCAATCTTTATCCCCTTCTTTCTCAAAGAATCTTCAGCTTCCTTCCTCTCGGCACATGATTTATTCAAGTGTTGTACTTCAGACATCAATGTATTCAAGCTAGCTCTCAATCCAGCAGCTTCTCTTTCCTGGGCCCAAACTGCCAACTGCATAAAGACAGCTAAGGAAATGCTAAGAAAACAGCTCTTGCAGGTCAACTTACAATCCAAATTTTATCTTCAGGCACTTCAACTCGAAAGGATGAAAATGGAGATGTACAGTAGAACTTTTCCAGGTCAGTCTATAGGTTCATGGTTAAAAAATAAAAAACAATTCTCTGGTAACTAAAAGTTATTGCTATTTCAGAATGACTAGGTGGCGATGGCAGGACAGAAGACCTCCAAATAAGGATGTCCTTGTTGCAACCGGGATTCTTTAATGTTCAGGGACAGAATTGGTTGCACGTATATCTGTTTCAACTGTTATTGAGAGACCGGGGATGGACCAAAAAATTTGCACCAACTGGACAATTTGTATCAGAGACAAGACCATATTATCAGTTAAAACAAAATAAACCACATTACAATTTTCATTTCTATGTACTTACTACTTTTTCCTGGAATAAGAAACCACAGGCAGTTGTATTATGGTCAAAATGCTTATTTCAACTCCATTCAGCTTTATCCCAGTTAAAGGAAAGTTATTGTGTCCTTTTAGTTGTAACAATATATCAATGAAAAGTTTGTTAGCCTATAATATTTTCCCAACCACCCAACCATATCCCACCATTTGAATATCAAGACAGCTGGGATCCACCATCTTATAATTAAGTCTAAGCTAATCAAACGCATCAAATGTTATATTTATTTAATCATTTAGACCATTCAATCTCAATATTCATTGTTAATTCAAGTTAGTAGAGCCGCTATTTTCTAACTCTAGTTACCAAGGTAGTATTACCTCAAATTGCCTGAGACTGCCCACATTTCGTGATGTGCCTCCAATAACAAGTTGTTGTGAAGACACAGCATCACCACCGCCCTGCAGACGTTGCAGAAGTTTTTGACACATATTCCTAGCCTCTGCAGCTTTGTTGAGTGCATCTTCAGTAGCCACAAATTGTTGAACATGTGCTTTCTGTGAGAAAGAAATATGTAAGAGGTCAATAGAACAATAATTAAAATTTAAAAACCCAAAACAGTTTAACAAACACAAGGTGTAGAAGGTGCCACAACCATACATCAGCAATGAGATAAGTAACTAATCCATTAAAAGAAAGATGAGCTTAGTGACTTAGAATTAAGGACATGAACCACCCAGAAGAACAAATGAACAGCAAGAGAAGCAAAAGATCCTGATCAAGAGTTATGAGAATTAGAAAAGGTGCTTACCATGACGTACAGGAAATATTACTCCAAAGGAAAAGAGCTAAGCACCACAAATGTTACAGAAACATGCAAAGCTAAAAGAAGAAAGAACCATATAAAAGGATACCCAATAAAAAATAAGATGACCTGTCTTTCAAGAAGTTGATTTTGAGTTCCCTTCGAAGGCACATCAATTCCAATCTTTCCATTACCATATAGTTGATATTGTAATGGTAAGCTCACATCAAGAGAAGAAACATCCATTACTCTGTTATTCTCATACTTGTACCTGATTTAGAAAACAAAAATCAACTCAATTAATAGACCTAAAAAAGGTAACGCTCACACTGACATAGCAACAACGAGACTACACCAACAGATGTACAGTTTAATGTAGCAATGTATGTCAACCAAAGATGAAACAGTTATGGAGATCATCAGCGCAAACTTTAGGGGAAGATGTAAGACAAAAAAACACAAATGAAGTTCAGAAAAAATAAATTCAGGTCAAAATCCTTTATAAAAAAATCAATTCTTTTTTTTTTGGTGGGGTGGGGGAATGGGGGTAAAAATCGTGCACTTGATAACAGCAATATATAGGCATTTACGAAATATAAACCATTTAATTTGGCCCTACAGTAAAGGATAATCATAAAATTTTACTGCAGTAACTGCACATATGCATGCATAATTTAAGGTGGTCTAATTCATTTCATTAATGTAGGTATCCACATCCATGGGTGCCACGTGAGGGACCCACTTGCCCAGCTGGTAGGCCATGCAGGCCCCCTCCAAGGTACCTCAAAGTCAACGTAGCGCCAACGATGCCCCACAGCAGGCTCGGCACCTCTCCCAGTGCCCCTCGCTCTTGCAACAGGCTCAACGCCCTTCGCACCCCCTCGCTCTTGTAGGGTCCATTCCTTGATTTTAAGTTCTTGAAGTTTCTTTGTGTTGCTTTTTTACTAACCTTACACGATTTGTTCCTTAGGTGGGAATTTGCATTTTGTGTTGTTGATCGTGCTTGGATTTCGGTTTAGTCTCTTATGAGTGAATTTTTTTATTTCTGAATGTGTTCACCGTTCAGTAACTCAGTTAGGGTGTCCTCAGATAGTATGTTGTTGGATATATTGCTTGAATGGGTCTTATTTTGTCTTATTTCAGCTGTCAATCCATGATGAGCATTATGATTATCGAGCTTTCAATTTCAAGAGATGCTAGCTTAAATGAACTTTCTCAGAGTTTTCAATCTAGCTTTCGATCTACGGTGAGCATTATGATTATCAACTTTTTGTGATGAAAATAAATTTATTTGGAGAAATTAACCACTTTTCTGTTTGCTTTTATCATAGTAAAAAAAAGTACCATGTACTCTTTTGATGCTTTTTTTCATACATTTCAAGTGTGACCTTGTTTGTATTCAAGAAACTAAAATTGAAGAGTTATCAGTAGAGATTGTTCAGAGCTTGTGGGGTAGTAGATGGGTTCAGTTGGCTGTTCTGTGGGCAGTAGGCACAGCTGGAGGTATTCTTGTGTTATGGGATGCTGGCAAATTCATCAAAAAAGAGATGAAGGTGGGTGTTTGTTCTGTCTCGTGTTGGCTTGAGAATGTGGAGGACGGCTTTAATTGGGTTTTTTCTGGAGTGTATGGGCCTAATGACAATAGAGCTCAGAGGGCTTTGTGGGAGGACCTGTCAAAAGTTAGATTAGTTTGGCATAGGCCTTGGTGTATTAGGGGTAATTTTAATGTGGTCAGATTTCCTTATGAACGCTTGGGATGCTTTGAGATTAGCGGCCCCATGAGGGAATTTTCTGAGTTTATCACTTTACAGGAGTTGATGGATCTGCCTTTATCAGGAGGTAGATTCACTTGGTGAAATAGTAGAGATCAGCCATCTATGTCTAAAATTGACCGCTTCCTAGTTTCTTCAGACTGGGAGGAGCATTTTTCAGATGTGGTTCAGAATTGTTTTTCTAGACCAATCTCGGATCATATTCCCATTATGCTCGACAGTGGTGGGTTGAGAGGTGGTCCTAGCCCCTTCAGGTTTGAGAACATGTGGCTTAGAGAGGCAGGCTTTGTAGAGATAGTGAAGGCCTGGTGTAGGGATATCAATTGGGCCCGCCCAACCCGGGCCATGGCTCACCGGGCTAGAGGCAGGCTTCGCGGGCTCCCGCCAAATTTCGGGTCTAGCCAAAATTGAGAATGCTAGGCCCAAGCCCAGCCCAAGGCTCTAAAGGCGGGCTCAGGCTTTGGGCTTGATGGGCGGGCTTGGTCAAATTTTTTTTTAATTTTAGTTCCTAAGTTTAATTTTAGTTTTATAAATTAGTAATTAATAAATAGTAATCAATAATAGTTAAAACTAAATTAGAGAATTAGTCAACCTATAAACATCATACCAAAAAAATTAATGATTAAATTTATTAAGTATTGATTATGTAAATTATATAAACTATTAATTATATAAGAAAACACTTTTGATCAATAATTGATAATCAATAATGGTTAAAGTAAGTTAGAGACTGAGTCAAACTTATAAAAATTATACAAAAAATTATAATAATTAAACTTATAAAGTGTTGATTAAGATAAATCTATAGAAATTTGGGCGGGCCTAGGGTCGGGCTTTTTGGGCGGGCCTCAAGCTATGCCGGTGAGGGTGTCGGACCTAAGCCAGGCTAGGCCCAGGTCGGGGTCGGGCCAGGCTTGGGCGGCCCATGGGCGTCGGTCCAAATTTACATCCCTAGCCTGGTGGGACAAGTATCGAGTAGAAGGTAATCCTATTTTTTGCTTAGCTAGGAAGTTGAAGTTATTAAAGGAAGACTTGGAAAAATGGAATAAGGAGGCGTTTAGCAGGTGGAAGTGAGAATTGATTGGCTTATGGAAGAAATTAGACACATTGATGAAAAGGAAGGGAGAGAAGGGGGTTTCAGAGGAGGATAAGGTGCTTAGGGCCCAGTGGAAAAGGGAGGTGGAAAGGCTGATGGTTTCTGAAAAAGTGTGTTTGAGGCAAAAAGCTAGAGTTTTATGGCTCAAAGAAGGGGATAAGAACACCAGGTTCTTTCACTGTACAGCTAACGCTCACAGGAGAATCAATCGTATTAGTAGATTGGTTTTTTATGGGAGTGAATTCACTAGGGAGGAGGACATTTCAGAGGGTATTATTGATTCTATAGTAGACTTCATTCAGAGCCTGAGACGTGGAGACCGCAAGTAGATGGTTTGGAGTTCAATGCTATTCAGAAGGAGGATCGAGATGGGTTAGAGTGCCCATTCATAAAGGCAGAGGTAGTAGGAGCTCTCAATACCCTAAGGGGGGACAAGGCTCCAGGACCAGGCGGTTTTTCTATGGCTTTCTTTCAATGATGTTGGGGAGTGGTGACGGCGGATGTGAGGGTGGATGTGATGGTTATGATGGACTTCTTTTTTTAAACGCATGAATTTGAGAAGAGCCTCAACGCTACTTTTATTGCTCTCATTCCTAAGAAAGGTAGAGCAGTAGATGTTTGGGACTTCAAACCCATTAACTTGGTGGGGAGTGTTTATAAAATCATTGCCAAGGTTTTAGCCTTGAGATTAAGGAGGGTGATTGGGATAGTCGTGTCCGGAACTCAGAATGCTTTTGTGGGAGGTAGACAGATTCTCAACACAGTTTTGGTAGCTAATGAATGTCTGGATTCAAGGTTGAAAAGCAATATCCCAGGCTTTACCTACAAGCTTGACATTGAGAAGGCATATAATCATGTCGGTTGGGATTTTCTGATGTACATGATGGGAAGATAAGGCTTTGGCCAAAAATGGTGTAGATGGATTAGATTCTGCATTTCTTCAGTTAAGTTCTCAATCTTGGCGAATGGGGTGGCTAGAGGTTTCTTTGAGGGCTCGAGGGGCCTGAGGCAAGGGGATCCTTTGTCACCTTTCTTTTTCATCATGGTCATGGAGGTTTTGAGCCGTTTCCTTAGCAGAGCACTGGCCCGTGGGAGGTTGGGTGGCTTCTAGGTAGGAGGGATAGAGAGGGAGGATGCGCTAGTCTCACATTTAATTTTTGCAAATGACACTATCATTTTCTGTGGTGCCGCAGAGGAAGAGATGAGAGCCTTGAGGTGTGTGCTCCTCGGTTTAGAGGCAGTCTCGGGCCTCCAGGTTAATTTGGCCAAAAGTGAGCTCATTCCCATAAGGGAGGTTGAGGAAGCAGTTTCTTTGGTAGCTATTTTGGGGTGTAGAGTTGGTGCTCTTTCATCGTCCTATCTGGGACTTCCTCTTGGATCTTCTTTTAAGGCTAAGGCGGTATGGGATTGAAAGATGCGAGAAGAGGTTAGCCTCTTGGAAGAGGCAATACCTTTCCAAGGGAGGAAGACTCACTCTCATTAAGAGTTCTCTCTCAAGTTTGCCTACTTATTTCCTATCACTTTTCGCTATTCCCATCTTTGTAGCTAGGAGGTTGGAGAAGTTGATGAGAGATTTCCTCTGGGGCGGGTTAGATGAGGAATTTAAATACCACTTAGCTGATTGGAAGGAGGTTTGCCTTCCCTTGATAGGAGGTGGGCTGGGCATCCGCAGTTTGGTCTCTTTTAACAAGGCTCTTTTAGGCAAATGGCTTTGGAGGTTTGCTCATGAGCACAATTCATTATGGAGGAGGGTGACTGGTGAGAAATACGGGATTAAGAGAGGAGGTTAGAGGTCAAAAGACATTAGGGGTCCCTATGGAGTAGGGATTTGGAAAAGTATCCTCAGAGAGAGTGCAGATTTCTTCAACTCTATTATGTTCAAGGTTGGTAATGATCGAAAGATTCTCTTTTGGCAGGATGCCTAGTGCGGTCAATCCCCCTTGAGGGAGGTGTTTCTAGAGCTCTATAGTATTACGGTTTTTCTTGAGACATCTGTGGAGGATTGCTGGTTCCCATCTCCTTCAGGCAAAGCATGGACCCGAGCCCTCTTCTTAGAAGGGCTGTACAAGATTGGGAGCTAGAAGCCATCGAGGAGTTGTTAGAAAGGTTATATGGTTTCTCTATCCAATCTAGGTTGGAAGATATAATGGTCTGGAAGGGTAACTCGAATGGCATCGTTTTATTTGATTCTTTCAGGGCAAGGAGAGCTATCCTTTCCTTAGAAGGGTATTTGGAGATCTAAGGCTCCAATCAAAGTAGGGTTCTTTGCTTGGACAGCGGCCCGGGAAGGCATTCTGACTATTGACAACATCAGGAAAAGGCATGAGTGTTTATTAGATTGGTGTTGTATGTGCAAGTGTTCAGGGGAGAGTGTTAATCATCTATTTCTACATTGTTCATTTGCTAGAGATGTATGGTGCTTGATCTATTACCTTTTTGGCATGGGGTGGGTCATGCCCAGGTCTGTGAAAGATGTTTTTGCCTCATGGAATAGTGGATGCCCGAAGGGTTGTAGGTCCAAAGTTTGGAAGGCAGTCCCACTATGTTTGATGTGGTGCTTGTGAAAAGAGCGTAACAGAAGGTCTGTTGAAGGGGTTGAGAGTTCTATTTGGAGTGTTAAGAGGACTTCCCCTTTTCCTTAAGTTCTTTTGTTTATTTTTTGGGGAAGTTGTATATCCCTATAGAAGTTTAGGGTTTTGGGTTGCACAGTTGTTTTGCGTTTTGTTTAGGTCTTTTCTGATGTATACCTTGTGTACAGGCTTTTGCCCCTGCTGGAGTGTTGGCAATATACATTTATTTATAATAAAAAAAATTATTGATAGAAACTTGTATTTCTTGATTTAACGATAATTCTTATTTACATACTTATAAAAAAGGATTTTAGTATAACTCACGTGCCACATCTTCGGTAAGAATGAAATAAATAGAGCAACTTTATTGTTAGTTTTTAAAGCATAAGTTTGGCCCCATTGATAGTGAAATGGAAAAAATAGAATTCATATAGTTGATCCCAAGTAGTTAGGAAAAAACTTAGTTGAATATATAGCTTGGGCCCCCTAAGTATGATTCCTATGTCTGCCTATAGAATCATATACAAAAAATAAATCGTTAAAAGTCCACTTTTAAACAAGGGTACCTTAGGCCACAATTAGAGTAAGCACCAAAATTCTTGAGAAAAGTGAGGGAATGAATGGGAGCAATTTGAGTTCCAAATCCTTCTTCAGCAAAGGAACAAGCAACTTGATAAGGAAAAGCATGGGAAACGTTATCTTTATGCAAGCAATATGTACAGTAATGGTTGACTGACTATAACATGTAAACAGCCATCTAATTGATAACAGAGGCCTGTAAATCTAGAAGATGTTTGGTTTATAACATTATTCAAATATTTTTTTATCTTATAAAGTTAAGCAAAGTGTTTTAAAACCAAAAAGCACGAGGAAAATAAGAGACCAAGTGATAAAAATACCTCAAGGTTTCTGCATCAACTCTGACATCAATTTTCTCTATTTCTCTAGTAATCAGTGTTTTCATCCGTTGAGTGTATGCTGTAATAGCCTGAAGCAATTGAGGAGGACTATTCAAGCAATTCAACATTACATCATGAACCTCATCAGATATATCCCCGTCAAAATCAAAGCCTAACTTGGCGGCTTCCAATTGACGATTCAATCGTCTGCAATGCAAGACATTCACATGCCTTTTGGACATTTCTTTCCTGGGTTGTTTCTATAAGAATAAAAGCATCTGCAGATTTGCTGCCTTTAACAGTAGAATAAACAGCCTCTGTCTCACTATTTCCACTGTTACTGTTGACAACTTCAATAGAAGAATCAATGCTCAACCTTTGAGCATCCCTTGCTAGACTAACATAGTAACGAAGGTGCTTATGATACTCCGCAAATATTTTTGCCGCTTCATCACTCTGTTTATCATAAGCCTCCAACATCACCTGCTTGTGCCTGCAATATGAATAAGACATGTCAATACTCTCCACACCACAAATTTTCATACACTCGCAGTGATATCAGCCTTTTCAAAATCACATATTAGTCTATAGATCAGTCTCTCTTCTTTTAACATTAAATCCAATAAAACTGCAAGGGTTTAATTTTCCTTGTCAGCCATCTAATTGTCATTTCTAATAATCTGAAAACTAATTTCCCATACAGCATAAGGCAGCATATTACATTCCAGTCACACATCAATCTGCTTGAAGTTCAAACTCCACTCATCGGCCATTCATACCATACAAAAAGCATCAACTAAAATATATTACGCACATTTCCTTTCAACAAAGTAACTATTCATTCGCCTGTTGGCCTGAAATTAAACTTCCGAGGCACTATCTTGAAGCACATGTCAATGTATGCACAGCAGTACATCACAATAATTTGGATACACAACAGTCTTGCAGGTATTAGTAGCCACAATTCATGGCTTACGCTGACTATGTCAATTAGATTTTACAGTCCAATTTTCCTTTCTTAACAATTAATTGTATGTTCTGACCATCAATAATTCAAGTTCCCAAGGAACATCCAAATAAACAAGAGATTGGCGACTACCTCGTTTCACATAATAATTTTAAACACAGAACAGCCATGAAAGTTTGATTGATACTATCAGCACTTTCACCAATTAATAAACCATATTATAAATGAATAGTATTGAGCTTGATTTCATAGATCCAACCTGTAATTTGACCTCTCATCAACCATTCGCTTCCGCTCTGCCTCCTCCCGTGACACCTCCAACATTCGCGCCTTCAACTCCTTTTGCTGCCGCCTTACTATATGCCGCAACCTCTCCACCTCCTTCTCTGCCAAATCCCTCTCCTGAAATGCAATTTCCCTACTACTTGCCACTGAACTTGAACTCGAACTCTCCCCACCCACCTCCAGTTTCTCTTTCCTCCTCCCTCTACCCCTCCCCACCTCTCCAGCTTTCACTGGATCCGCCACGGCACTGCCACTACCACTATCGCCGCCACCATGAACTAGTATGTTCCGCCGGATATTCTCCACCGTCTTCGCCGATTTCACTCTCGTCAGCAACAAGTTCCACACGGGAATCACGTTCCCACGGAAAATCTTGCGAACCAAGTCAATTGACGGCATTGCCGCCTTATTTGAAGCAATGTATGGGCCCAAAGGTCTATACCCCATTTCTTTCTGCAGCCATTCCAGTATTGCCTCCGGTTGGGCCACCGAGCTCGCTAAACTTTGCATTGCTCGCAGACCTAGGGTTTCCAAATTCAAACAAATCTTGAACCACGCATTCATCAAATTCGAATTCGAAACCCTAACTCGAAATTTAAAGATAATACATATACATGTATCTGAATATGTAGATAAAGAGCCGAATTAGAAAATCGATCAGAAGGGGAGCGCCAAAACCCTAGAGAGAGAGAGAGCAGTTGGATCAGTTGATCTACCCGTGTGTGTTTATGCCCTCGGCCGGCGGAGGAGTCGACGACGACGACGACTGAAGGAACGGTGGATATGTGTGTCCGTACTATACACATGCTATACATACATACCTGTAGATACATCGTATATCAAGTTCGAACTGTGTGGAAATTCAAATGGGAGGTCCCGCCCGCCGGCCCATCAAATGGTGCCGCCTCTCACTTTCTGCGTGTATTTTGGCTCTGACGAGCCTGCCCTCGCGGCCTCGTGTTTCTAGACCTAAGGTCCAACCCATGCTAATATTATAATTTCAATTAAGTCTTTATTTTCATCAACAAACCAATTTTAATAATATCCCAACCATGTCCATCAAAAAAATTTAATAATTTCCCCAGCATTTTATGGTTTTTGAACAATTTTAAAGGTCTTAAATATTGTGGAAGTATCCTAGGAACTTGTTTTTTCAAACATTTTGTCACGTACATTTTTTCAGTATGATATTAAAGTTTAACATTTTTTTGAATTATTAACAACATATACCAAATTAACTAAATTGTAATTAACAACATTTTGAGTTTTTAACCAATCTGTCATGGGTTGTGTCCCTTATAAATCAGCTAATTTTTAATTAAATTGCAAGACTGGCTATATTGTTATATAGAAAGAGCGGAAATTACCCTCTTACTTTCTATAATTGTTACAAGTTGCAACGCCTTAAAAGTTTATATTAACGTGATTCAATTGATAATTACAACTTTCTAATTGACCCTTAATTGCAACTTCATATTTTTTTCTTAAATTCGTGTTAACTTTCTTAATGCCTTCACATTTCTCTATCTCATACACACGCGCGTATATAGTATAGATATAATATGATACGTAATTCATTTCCTCACTTCAATGCACAATTGATTGAATCCCATATGAATTTATTAATATGGATTCTATGCCCTTGTATATAAGAGTGAGAAAAATAATTGAGAAATAAAATTATATATAGAGCATGAAAAATGTTTATCTCCCACAAAATATTTACTAAAAACTTAAACAGAAATATGTGACAGTGATATTATTGCAATTAAGAGTCATTATAAAATGTTTTGTTTTAAATTGAATGATTCTTATCTAATTACATCATTATAATGATAAATTCTGTATAAATTTTTTTTGTTAGTGTAATTTTTCTCTCTCATCACTAGTATAACGAGCAATAGTAACATATACACCGCCACTTTTGGCAGAAGGGTAAGGAGGGAGAGAGAGGGATATAGGTAATGAATGAAGTATGTGAAATTTTGAGTAAATAAAGTAATTATTATTGGAACATCGTATAATTTAAAAAAATTATACAAATATATATTTTTTTAAAATAACGTGATTGAATAAAAGATTTTTACTTCGAAATAAAATACTATAACTCTCAATTACAAAAATTTCATTAACACATTATACTAGTGATTTTTTTTGTACACCTTTATGGAAAAATATCATTTTTATTATCATTATTCTATATGTCCTAGAATGCTGTTAAATAAAGTGGGCATTTACACCAAATTAATGAGCATTAAAATAGAATCTGATGTGACATACCTTATTCAGATTTGATTTTCTTTAATAATGTAAAAAATGAGAGGATAAGGAAAGAAAGGGAAAGGTATTCCTTTCTCTTAAAAGATCACTTTTATTATAGTCAAACATCAAAATTTTTAAAAAGGGATGTAATCATTAATGGTTTTGTCATTATTTCTTTTTTATAACAATCTATATGTTCGTTCTTTGTAATTTAAATTAATGTTAAATAATAAAACATAAATTATACTTTCATTCTTCATATTTTCATAAATAAAAAAGATAGATTACTAGAGTAACTTTAACATATTTTATTTTTTATCTTCTCTATTCATTGTCATCATTACTCTTACTTTTTCTTAATTTTATTCACCAGCTGTTTGGCAGGACTTTTCGACCTAATTTTTTTTTTCAGTTTATAAGTTAAAAAGTTAATTTTTTCTAACATTTTTGCTTTTTCGTTTTCGTTTTTTTTTTTTTTTTTGCTTATCTTTAGCTTATAAAAGTAAGAATGTCAAAAAATTAATTTTTTTTTACTTACAAGTCAAAAAAGCAAAACCAAAAAATTAAAAAAAATTATGCCAAATAGGCCCTATGATGTCATATTTGGTGGGAGGAAACATCCAGGAAAGAGAAAAGGGGTTGTGGGGAAAAAGGGAAGAAAAACATTTTTATTTTTTATTGCTTTTATTTGGTAATAGAATAAAATAGGGAAGGACTACTTAAGCGAAGAAAAAAATTTCAAAGATTAATTTTCACTTATTTACTTATTATCTTTTAACCAAATCTAAACTAATAACTAAACAATGAAGGATAAATTAAATTAAGGTATCGTTTGCCTTTCTTTTTTTTATTTATCCTTTGGATCTTCGGAATATAATGAAAACTTTAAAAATAATTTTAGGTTTCAAATTGTTTTTTTTATAACCTTACAAAGTGAAAATCACTAAGGGTCCGTTTGATATAACTTTTTTGTTAAGTTTTTTTTTAAGTTTACTAGGAAAAAAAAAGTAAAGTTTTTATAGTTTTTTTACTTTTCTAGTTTTACTTTAGCTAAAAATAAGTGAAAAACAAAAAAAAAAAAAAAAAAAAACTGTTTCTTTTGCTTATAACCTTAAAAAAAGTTAAATGAAAACCGGTACCAAACAGGCTTAAATCATAAGTAATATATTAAAAATTGGCTATTTTTAATGAAACTTTAAATTCTTAAATCACAAAAATTTGCACTTATTTTAAGTTTTAATTTTTATTTTAAAATCATAGAAATTATTAAAAATGAGACTAAGCAAAATATTTGTTTATTTTTCCTTTTTATTCTCTATTATTATATTATGCACAACATAATCGTCTCTGCCACCTTACAGGACGGCTTTGACGCTCCCGACATTAATCTCTTGAAACAACAAAAGTACTAAAAAATCATAATTTTTTAAAAAATTTATTTTTACTACAAAAGATGGTTTAAAAATTTAAACATTACTATATTCTTACATCCGTCGGACCGTCACGCTTTTTATAAAGAATTGATGAATAGAATAATATATCACTCACCACCAGAGGGGAAGTCGCTTTTATTCCGCTCGCATGGCTTTTCTGGCCAAAAAATCCAACAATCCATTCCATCATAAGAATCCTAAGCTTCTGACGTCGGATTTCTAACCCTCTCGGTCGAGTCTACCGTCAGGAATCGAATCATCTTTACCTTCTCTTTCTTCCCACACTCGGTGACTCTCAAGGTACTTTCGTTAGCTGACCTGCTTATATAAATGCCTCTATTTTCTTTTCTTTCTCTTCGTGCCTTCGATTCTTTGTTTATGAAAGTGTTCTGAAGGTTCCGATCGCTGTTAAATCTAACAATCTAAAATGGGTCTGTGTTGTTTAATAGATGAATTGGGATTCCTGGGTTGATCCTTTTTGCAAATGGTTCTTGTAGCAATACCATTTTGGGTAATTTGGAAATGGGTTTGCTGAATTTTTCGTTGGGTAATTTTCTAAAGATTTTTAATCACTTAGAACTCTCCCTGTTTTTCTTTTTTTTTTTTTTATGTCGATTCCATATCTGGGTGTGTAATTCCTAACTGTTTGAGGAAAAGAGACCCCTCCCTCTCAGGTGGATTATGATAAGTTTGTGATGTGTTGCTGCACTGCTTGATTGCCCTAAAGATTCGTATTTTGCTTTAAATTTTGCCTTTTGGATTATATGAAGAAGGATGAGCTCTCATTACTTTAAAGTATTGATGACTTGTTTGCGCTATCTACGAAATGAGATTTGGCTCAGAGTTTTAGCTGCAATTTTCATTAGCTTCATTTGATGATGGCTGTGGTGTCTCTATTTGATGCTTTTTATTTTCATAATTTGCAGGTGAAGAAATGGTGAGGCTGTTAATTAAATTCTGAGATTAGGAAAGCGTTTGGGTTTTGTGTATAGGAGAGAGAGGGTACTGGTTTGCAGAGTCAGTGCAGCTTCATGAGCTTACCGCCCTCTCTCATCATCCCTCTTTATCTTCACGCCCTTTGCCACAAGAGTTGCTTTCTTGATGTGAATGCTTAGCACATTTGGGCCCTGTTGATGATATTGGAGCACTAGTGGAGGGTTTTAAGAGATCAAGATATATTGACGCTGGTAGTATGGGTGCCGTTTGCTGTTGTTTGCACGAGGACTGCGAAGATTATGCTAATCCAAACAGTTCAGTTTATAGAAACTGTATATGCCTTCGTTACTTTGTTCAAAACTTCTTACATGTGGTATGCTTTGCATCTCTTGTTGTTGGTTACTTTCTCATGTTTCATTTTGTTTTTTATTAATGTGTTACTTAATTCAAATTACATATTCCAACACATGTACGACTCCACTCACAGTTGTATGCATAATAATAATGGTTTCAATTAGATAGCCCCAAATTTGTGTCATCCCTTATTCTCCACCTACCCTCTAGGAGAAACGGGAAATTACGGTTGCTTAAATTAAAATTTAACTCAAGTAGCATTGTAAATTGACCATTTGTCAATTGTTTGAAGAAGGCATCAAATCATAATAGCACTTCTGTATCCATTGAAGTGTTCGAAGAAGGCACCATTGATCATTTTAGTCTTGGTGAAGCATAAGGAAGAGAAAAGGAATGATGAACAAGTGGAACAGGTGATTGTACAGTAGTGAGTTTTAGTGTGTAATTTTTAGTGAGTTTTATTGAGTAAAGGGGTTTAACTGTTGGAAAGTTTCTAATTGTTGGATTACAATGGTAACTTGTTTGGAATTGGTTCTTGGGGTGACGTGAAAGTAGTGACATTTCACTTTTCAGTTTGACTTAGCTGTTGATGAATATCATAAAACAGGATAATAAAAAAAAATTTGAAGGAAAAACCCATGACCAACCCAACCCACCCAAAAAAAAAAAAAAAGAGAGAGAAACCCCTCTGACAAAATTGTATCTGCATACACGATTTCTGCTCGGTTTTTCTCATGTTGCCTTGCTGAACATGTAAAAGCCAGTTCATTGGAGCATTCACCTAAGAAGTTCATGTACAAATTTGTTTTATAATCAGAGCCTTACACGCATGCATGTTCCTTGTTGCCTCACCATAGGAACCTGACACCCAGGATATGATACTTGGCCTACCCTGTTAATCTCAGGGCTGGTTTGCTCAAAAAGTGGTTTAGGAGCAATAGGTACTTTGTCAAATGAACCAATTAAGTTGCAATAGACTAGCATTTAAATCATTGTAAGAGGAAACTGCAAGCTTAGTGATGGAAACTAACTTTTACATTCCCCTGAGTGAAATTTCAACTTCTTCTGTTCCATTTTCTTTTTCTTGGTAGTAGACATCACTATTTCGAAGGGGCGAGGAACATGCCATTTCTTCGACTATTCAGGGGACTGCTTCTTTGACTTCTACAGCATCACTTGACAACTCTCTTTCTGATACGTACCGTTCTCCTCCAAGGCCCTTGCCTTATGATGCCGATCCCCGATATTTCCACTTGCAACAGGATGGACTGGTCTCAAGATGGGACAAGGGCTCAAGTCATTCACATGAGGAAATTGAACCACTAAGAAGAAGTGATACTGATGCTGATTCAGAACCTCTGAATACTGGAGACAAATGGAACGAGTCTACATGTGAAATAGGATCAAAAGAATACCTCGCTAAGTCTTCATTGAAGCTCTCAACAACCAAAACGGCAACTGGATTTGCACATGTTTATTCTTCTTCGGATGAAGAAGATGTCTGCCCAACATGTCTTGAAGGTGAAATAAGTCAATATGTTCTTTTTAGTTATGCTCTGGGTCTTGTAGCTAAGCTAACCTATCATAGATCCATAACCTGTGATATCTAAGACACTTCTGCCTGGCTTTTGTTAGTATTTTGAATTCTTATTGGCAGTGATGTTGTTGGCATGCGCTAGAGACCAATTTTGACTTCTAAGGCGTATCTGTGCTGATGTATTCTAAAATGAGCTGGATCTTTTCTTTTTGGGTTCCAGAACTTGCAAAACATGTTTTGCTTTTCTTTACTTCATAATCTTTGTTGTGTATTGGGGCCTATTTTGCATATCTTTGGGCTTTTTTGAATATTTTGATGCTCAGTGTTCGAAGAGGAAATGCTTGGCATGCTGGGTATGTTTTCCCATTATTGCTCATCTGCTAACTTCTCGATGGTATTCTTGTAATTAATGGACAGCCAAGGTTCATTTGTTTTTGGATTTAAAGAAATATTGGAATGAGTAATTTCATTTGATATTTTTAACAACGGTTACCCACTGTTGATGTACAATAAACTTCCATTATAGTTTGCCACTCTTAACCCATGTTGTACCTGCTTTTCTTTGGGAGCAAATTTGGGAACTATGGTGATTACAAATCAAAGGGTCATGAAGATAGCTACCAATTCTGGGTGGCAGGGACTTCTGAAGAATCTGAGCTAACCTGGAAGTCCAAAGCAGCATCCTGCAATGATTGAATGCCTTTTCTTTTCTTTTATTTTCTTTTTGACTGCTATTTTTTGATGGTTGTGGGGTTCAGTAGACAAATGTTGATATAAAATAGAGTAGTAGATATATAAAATAGTAATTCTAATATTTGTTCATGCATTCTATATGCAGAATATACTCCAGAAAACCCCAAGATAATTACCAAATGCTCTCATCATTTCCACCTGGGTTGCATATATGAGTGGATGGAGAGAAGTGAAAGCTGTCCAGTCTGTGGCAAGGTAAGACTTATATTTTTGGTCATAGGAACTCAATGACTTGAATTAAGAGATGATTATTTATGAATTGGCATGATTAATTTGTATTGCAATAGACCGTCATCTATTTTACAAGCAGGCAAAAAGTTGTAGTAAAAATCTTCCATTTGTAACCAATGACACCTTGCTTATGTATTGTTTGATTTTCTCTTATGTTTGTGTGACATATATTTTTATGTATATCTTTCTTCGCTCTTTTTTGATTGAGTCAACAAGTTCAAGTCCAAGTCCTATTCTTAATTAATACAGGATAAGATTCTGGGTCCATTTGGTGTAGATACCCTGTTGCATAATGAAGCCTTTAGCTTCAGTTTTGTCTTCTGACTTCTACTTATTTCTTTTTATACTTGGGTGATGGCATGGAAATATTTTACTCATTAGAAGTTCTAGTTGCTTAGGTGGTGTTTGGATTCTGGACACTGTAGCAAACGAATATTATATTTTGAATGTGGCAATGAAAGGGTTCCTCTTTAACCTATGTATTTAGAATAAGATTCTACCACCCCCAAACCCCTCGCCAACCACCCCCACCACCCCCCACCCCCCCAAGTAACGTCATTTGAGGTTTTTTTTTTCGGCTTCAATTGCCAGAACTATGAAACCGGGATGACTCCTATTACATGATGAACACTAATCAAAACTGAATCCATCTTTTCCTAGTGATATCCAAATATGACTTTTGTATCTTTTGGATGGAGAAGATGGAAATAAGGATGAGATATACTTTGTTCCTTTGTGAAAACTAGAGAATAGGTGGTAGCGATGGATAGGATATTCTTATTTCCATGCCTCTCTTTTGACTATAGAGGATCTCAGTTGATGAAGCTTGAATGCTTGAACTCACCATTGATGAATGAAAATTAGTCTGAACAGTTTAATGGAGACTTAGGAAGTGTAGAGAGGGTCATTAAGAGTAATACTACCTTCTAAGAAGGGGAGTATTGTTTCCACTTGGGAAAGAAACCTCTATTGAAAGAGAGGAGCCAGCCCTCTTTATAAGGGTATTGACATGATCCCATTTATTGCTACTCAGCTGACCATGCTGGCAATTTGTGCAGTCATTAGACTGAGCCCAATTTTTTGATGCACCAACTTAGAGAATGAGATTTTGTGATGGAGCCTCTTACTAACGGCATTTTATCGAGTAACACCCAACAAAGCATGATGCTTATGTCCCCTGATTAAAGTTAACGTTTTTATCATACTTAAATATTTGTTATGACTGCCCATTGTTATTGCTTGGATGCCTTACGGCAGTGGTATATGGTGCCTCTGTAAGAGGGAACTTTAAGAAAGGGCCTACTAATTATGGTGATCTGGCTGTTTCTTGACTCTCTTTTGTTTGGAATTCTTATTGTATTAGAAAGACTAAGTGGTGCATTCATTTTTACTCGTTCTCACTCAAAAGCTATTTTGTTGGGGTTGGGCTCTAGTACTTTGGACTGTAGTCGTTGCATGTATCATCAGTTGTCTTGCTTGTTAAATTATTTTTATAAGAAATGAGAAAAATTATTGATGAAGACAATGAAGATGTACAGGCAAGAAGGATGGGCAACATTGTTTGTAGACACTCAAACTATAAACAAACCCAAGACCTGCCATATAGCTACCTAGATTTCAGGAGGGTGAAGTTGGCCCCTCACAGGAACAAATGAAGAAGCTCCTTGTTTTGCTGAAAGAGTTGTCTCTGTCATTGGCTAACCTAGGAGGCTAGGGCCTCTAGGCTTCAAAAAAAAAAAAAAAAAATGAAAAACCCAGAAATGCGTATCAGAAGTGACTTTAGGGCCAAGAGACTGAACCCAAAATAGCAATTGGCTGAGCCAATCTGTTGGCAAACTGATCCAAAATCTGTTCATGACATATGATGGGCAGGCTATGAAGAGCTTTTCTCTGTTGGGTGATTGGTGAACTGATGGAAGCTATTATTTAAGATCTAACACATCTTTTACATGTGGTGCCATATTTGGTGCCGGTAGAATTATAAAGCTTGAATCCACTACTTGTTCAAAATATCAAAGTATCTTGATATGCCAGAATTGAGATGGAACTCCAAGCTTTGCTTTACTATCATTGGGACTTTATATGCCCGTTGCTCCATTTCTTGAGCTTGTGGTCGCTGAGCCCACTGCTTAATTGAAACTCTTGTCCTCCTGGTGGCTTGATGAAGTTTATTTGACTTGTAATTTCCAAATCTTTTTCCAGGGAATTTTGATACTCTTTGATATTTACAAATAATTTGGGAAAAGAGGTTTTGGTATCTTGCTATCTGATAATATGTTTTTACCTGTGGATATGATTTCATTTTTGTTGGCTTTTCTAGGTGATGGTATTCGATGAGACAACATGATTCCACTTACAAGTTTCATGTCGTGGATGAAACCAGCTACAACTTATCACCAAAAGAAGATGAAAGCAGCAACAAATGGGAAAGGGGGAGTATAAAATTGGAAGCAAAAAGTGTATAGTCCTTGTGAATACCATAGTGTTTTTGTCCATAGACTGAATGTAAAACATTGTTCAGCTTAACTTTATTGCAATAACTCTTTTTTCGTTTTTTGTTTTATTTTATATTCCTTCTACTTGCATTTTCACTGGAAAAGATTTGTGGGTGCAGTCCCCTTCAATACAGAGAGAATGAAAAGTTTGTGAAACCAGAAGAGAAAAGTTTGACTAAATGTGCTGATGTGGTGAAATACTGTTTTTTATTCCTTACTACTGTGTGCGCTGGTGGATTGTCTTCTCTATTTTGAGTTAAAGCAGTGAAGCTTCCTTGAGAGGGGGATGGGAATGAAGGTAGACGTAGCTAAACAAAATTCAGCTAAACAAAAAGGTTATTAGCTATCGGCTTGCCCTTAGGATGAACTAACAAAATTCAGCTGGTGGTTTTGGATTCCTCTTCCAGGTGACTTGTTCAGGACTCACGATTGAAGTAGATATAGATAAACAAAAATTCTTGAATTTCTGAACAGAAACGAAGATTCCAAACTAGAGATTGAGATGGAGGACATGTTAAGACAGTAGGCTTGTATATGGTTTTTCTTTTTTATTTCTTTATTTATTTTTCAGTTTTTACTTCTCTCCTGCTTTTGGTCTGAAGACTATGGAACTCCTGGTGTTCGATACATTTGTCACATCAACACTTGTGGTTCTGAAAGCATGCTGTTGGAAATTGTTACCAATGTCGATGGAAAAGGTAAATAACCTGAGAAATGGTTCTGCACTAGAACATGGAATCCTTCTGAATGACGGTAAATGCAAGACTTGTTTTTGTTAGGTTGTGTTTGGAGTCTGAATTTACCAAGAAAAAATGAAAAAAAAAAAAGACAACAAAATAAAAGAGAAGTTTTCTCTTACTTTTTTTTTTAATCATGAAATTCTTGATTCCAACACAGCCCTTAAGAGAATAAATTTATGGCCATGGCCATTGTCAGCGTCGGCCGAAGCAAGCAAGCATGTCTACAATCCATCTAATCCCAATCACTTGCAATTTCTTTAATAACTCTTGATTCAAAATTTTTATCGAGTAATAGGTAATTATCGAGTCATTTTGTGTCCTTAGTGGCTTTTTAGCACGTTGTGCCTTTTGGTTAAGAACCTCTCGAAGAAAATAGAAAAAATTTAAGACAAACTTTCCACAGGATAGAGCTCCAGTCACAAACTTTAGCTTCAACATAAGAATGCAAAATGAAAAATTGTTGGCTTTTTCCATATCAATGCACATTCTGTGCCTTTCTTGGGAGAAAATCTGAGATAAATCCAAGTCCTTTCCAATAAGAAATCTCTTTATTCGAAATGAGAAAGATCAATCCAAGGGAACAGTTGAAAGCATGCATAAACGTTCTAGCACTGTCATGCCCCTTGTGCTCACTACTTCTGTTGGCTTGAGTTGAATCTTCTGCCATTCCAAAAGATGAAGATGGTGGTGCAGGGTTCATGTCTTAATCGAGGCATGACATGAGTGAGAATTTCCTATTTATCTCAAAAACTAAAATAAAAAGTCCCTCACCTTCACAACTAAAAATATATATTCTATATATAAATACAGGCCAAAGATCACCTTTAATAGCAGCCATCTGATAAAACCATTACTTGCACTATTAAATTCAAGTCTATCTGCAAATGAATTATTATATATATATATATCTCATCAACAAAAGCCAAAATTTATGCTGTTAGGCATGTTACGTTTGTTTTTTCCTCTCTAGCAAGTTTCAAGATACACCCATAGAAACAATAAATGGAAGACAAATTGATATGTTCATTCAGGACCGAAAAATAAGCTTTGATAGGTTCTAGTCACTGCTACTTGCAGCTGTTTGAAAAGCTTTCAGGAAGACGTGCGGGGGTTGGCCACCACTAACCTTCAACTTCCCATTAATCTGCCAAAATAATCCTCTCGGTCAATGTGCTAGTATGCATAGCCATATAGAAAGTTTAAATAAGTAAATGTGATGTTTGTATCACCCACCATGTAATATGGGAGTGCTGTGATGCCGACTCTGTGCTTCTTAAACTCCTGTTTAACCTGCAATTGTTAAAAAAAAAAAGCAAGTTCAATCAGGAACTCGACGGAGGGGAAGAAGAGAAGTTTTGGTCTCTTATGACTGTTTGGGCAGGGATGTTTTTATGGGTCTTTGATACAAATTCCTCGGTTTTGTTTGGCAACCAAATGAGCAAAAGGAGAATCAATATAATGCTAAATTTGATAATAATACGAAATAAGGAAAAACTTGAAGTCTTGAAAGTTGAGACAACCACGACAGCAGTTCAATAATGGTTCCCTATGAAGATTTCTTCTCTATCTTATCATATCTTGATCAATTGGAGCGTAAATGAACTCTTATAAGAGAAACATACCTCCTTCAATCCATTATTTTTTTTCTTAAGAAACTCTGCTGCACCTTCTACCCCGACCTTTCTTGCACATCCCACCAGAAAATTCCTGTTTAGAAATTACTAGTGTTATTGACAGCCATGTTGGTCTCAGAGGGTCTACAAAAGATATAATCAGCTCCTCGTTAATCTACAAGAGAACAATTTCATTATTATAATCTGTTTTCACGGAAGTTGATAGTAGAATGCTCCATGGTTCACTTCTTTCCGTGTCGAGATTCCAGTGGGTGATGATCTGACACTAAAAGATCTCTTTGTGGGCATACCTTGATTTCGTCAAGTTATATGGCTAATTTTTTTGGGGTTAAAACCTAATCAAATGTTCACAACAATAATTTTTAACCATGGAAAAAATGTTTCATCGACTGGATAACTTAGATGGCTTCTGATTTAAGAAGAATCTACTTTGAACTAATACTGCTGGACTAGTGGCATGTGAAATCAGGTGTAGATTGTTAAATCTCTTCCATAAACTCTCTATTTGTGAGCACTCGTGTCTTCAGGTATGTCCAGCAATTGACCGATCCTTGTTAATAGATTAGCTATTAGATATGATGCACATGCAGATAATATATATGCACATGCAGATAATATAAATATAAAAAAGAAAGAATAATCTCATAGATGGAATCACAGTTGTTACAGTTATCTCTTTGATATTTTGAAGGCGGTTGAGGTGGAAATGTGAGGAGCCACTTGGTGAAAGTTCGGCCAACTACTGTGAGAATGAGTTACAAGCCTGAGGGCAGCCATTCCATGCTAATAAAAGCCAAAGGTTAGGTCTGTCCAAATTCTTAGCAAAACTGAGGAACAAGCCGGGTAGTGGCAGTTTTAGGTGAGCTAGAACTGTGAAAGTAAATCGCTGTGAAGATCTTTCCAAATGAAAAAAACAGCTTCAAATTATCACACCAGCTCAAGGGGGGGAACCAATACATACTATTGTTGTCCAATAACATTTTCAAACAGAGCTTCGTCATATACAAAACGCCATGCGTGTGCATTCAAACACGTTAATTTGAAAAAGAAGATCTTTCATAACACCATAACATAAATTCAACCCGCTACCCATATAAAGCACCAAAAACCAATTACTAATCCAATACAGGGAGATATTGAAGGTCATTGAAATTGACAAAGTACAGCAGCAGTACTAACCTGTCACCTATATACTTTCCCTGTGTGAAATAGCCGAGGAACAGCTCCTCCACAAGACTATGTTGCTTATCAATCCCCTGTTGGCCAGCAAAATACATAAGCCTGTGGCTGTCCATAGTCTTTCCCCTGCATATTCAAAACCTTGTCAGTGGTACATAAAAAAACACCTTCACGCTCGACAAATCAACTTACGTGAGACCGGAGGTGTCGTACTCCAGCCCAAGACCCCTGAAAACCTGCAATTTTAAAGCAATCATAATAACTTGTTTTAGGACGCAAAACAAACCAAGTTACTCATGATCAATTCATTAAAAATTCATTTGAGATTGACTCATTATATAAACAAGATAACAAACCAAATATAAACACATTTTAAAGTTTGTTAAATTTTTTAAAATCGGCTCGATAAGCATTTATGCACTAAAAAATCACCTAACTTGAACTCATTCGATTAAATCTGATAAAATCTCGTTCGAACATATTATTTTAAAAGTTTTCAAACCAAACGTAAACGTAAACAACCCACTGCTCACTTAGCATGGCTCGTTAACAACTCTAGCAAGATCAAAGGGAATAGCAACCAGTATTATATCTATTGATTATTTAAAGAATAAGAGCAAAGACCTCTGCCATCTCAGCAATAACGAATTCCGATTGCATACCGAACTTGTTCTGGAAATATTCTTCCTTGCTAATGGCCCTTCTAGGGACAGAGGGATTAAACAAAAAATAAGGGTGCCATATAATCTGCAAAACAGACTGAAAGTAAATCAGAATGGAACCCAAATTAAAACTGAATAAAGAAAAAACAAGTTAGAATAAAGGAAGAAAAAACCAGAACCTCGAAATCATATTGATCCCTTGATAAAGCTATAGCTTTGTCCAGATTTCTTTTGCCCACAAAACCCCATGGGCAGATAGTGTCCGAACTGACATCGATCCGAATAAGCTTCTTCCCAGTGTTGTTACCTGATGATTCAGCCATGAACCTGTTGCGGAACAATGTGACCCGACAAAGAAACCAACCTGGAAATTTCTGGGAATCAGGAATTTCTGAGAAAACTTGAAGCAATCTACGGAAAATTGAATAGGGCATCAACATTTGCACATGAGAAATTTTTTTTATATAGATAAGTTTGCTGCTAATGCCAGGAAAACAATTGTACTTTCCAAAGAAAAGTACAATTGTTTACGGAAAATGCTATTACGTGCTAGCAATATCCGTTATTTAATTAAGATTACATGTTGTACTTCTGTGGGAAAAGCTATTTCTGTGCTGTCCTTAGATTAAACGTGCCGTTTTGTTTTTGAGAAATTAGTGGCCAGATAGGAGGAATAATTCCTGAGTCACACTAATTAATGTTTGAGTTGTTAAATAAAGGTTTCTTTTTATTTTTTTATACGAGGCGTTTGAGAGAAAAGAAAGGGTCGGGTTTGAACTCTCTCAAAATTGGTGGGTTAAGAGAGACTCGATAACCGAGGCAGACCAAACACTTAATAAAAAACCTATTTAGTTGGATTTTTTTGAAATTTTTTTGCTTGCCAATATAATACAGATAATTTTTTTCGATTGGTGGAGTTTCAAAAACTAACGGGGCATATGTGATATTCTAATAAACAATGGAAAAGAAAATTAAAATATGATTGTTTTGACACACGTATTTGATTGGGAAGATTCGGTGGGGTAGCTGCGTGAGTATTGGGACCCGAACACGGCCATCTGGCCTCTCCCAAGTACTTGTGAGTTGCGACTAACGACAAATTCTATTCATAATTTTGTCGTCATTTTCTCTCTTTAGAATCCGATCCCTCGAATTTTCTCGGAAAATCAAAACCTAGTTTCGATTCTTCAACTAGATCGCGGTATTCTTGATTTCGATGAGAATTGTTAGTGTTATTTTGGATCCCCAATTTGCTTTTCTCGGCATTGCCCTCTTGTTTTTGGATTGGAAAGTTTCTAGTCCTGTGTTTGAGTACTAAGAAATATGAGACAGGGAATTGAAGAAAATAGAAAAAATGATGAAAATTTGAACTTTATGGTTTGTGCTTCTTCTGTTTAGCTGTAAATGGACCCAGTTGTTTGAAATAAGGCTCGGTTAGGAATATTTTACAACCAGTCTGAAACTTAGCGAGGAAAGAGTAAGGAAAAGAAAATTTTATCATGTTCCTGTTTGATTTTATCTAAAACGAAAAGAGAGAAAAAAAAAATACAATCATTTTCTCCCTCTCTTTTTATTTTTTTTTGCAAAATCAAATAATAAATATCTTTTATTGTCTTTTGCAAAACAAAAGGTTCATGGCTTCAGTTATGTGACCGCTTTCTCTATTTTCTTCGCAAAATTAAATAATAAATATTTTTTTATTTTATTTTTTGCAAAGCGAAAGGTTCACGTCTACGGTTATGTGACTCTCTTTTGTCAGCAACCCAATGTTGATACTTGCACTAAATCGAAGTGAATCACACTCCATTTAGGTGGGCAAGGAAAGCTAAATTCTAGGAAAAACATTTTCCTGTGTTAGGAAGTCATGAAAACATAGAAGGAAAGGAAAATAATGGAAAATTGAATAAAAAAAAGGATTCTCATTTTCCTTCCCAAAAAAAAAAAAAAAAAGCTAAAGAAAATTAAGGGAAGACACTAGGGAAAATTTTAACCTAGTAAAACACTTTTGTGTGGTATTATGTATACCTAGATTCCCATGTGGCAATGTAGCTCATTTCACTAGAACTTATTTCTGTTCTTCTAGCTTCTTCAGCTCAATTGTGAATTGGAAGTAATTTTGTTCTGTAATATTTATTCACCTACTTCTGATCTTTTTGGAAGCCCTGCAGGAGTTATTTCGCAGTGGATGGATATTGCTCGTGGCCGGGAGCATACTGCAGCTCTGGCTTCAGACGGGTCACTTTTTCCTTGGGATTAGTCTATTTGTAAGTGCATTGTTCTTGTATTTCTTACTTGTTTGAGAAAATTGACTTTTTCCTTCGTGAAGCAGCCACCTCAATGTGTCATTCGTCTTTGCAAAGAGCATTTGCTTGATGGTGGTGGTTGTAACCATGAAGATGATGATGAGGGGATCTAACAAAACAATCAAGGTGGTCTTAATGTTGCAAATCATTCTGTTGTTGTTGGAGTTAGTGGCTCATGTATACTTAAGTTTGAGAACAATAGGGCTCTTGGGCAGAACGGAACGAGAGGAGTGTGAGCCCATGATGGGTAATTCGGTTTTGCCCATTTGGATCAGAATAATAGGTTGGGGGTGCCCTGCAGTATGGTACGAATATTTTGAAAATTTTACTATTGTATCTAGAATTAATGTTTCATTTAAATATGTGTAACCCTAATTAGTCGTAAACTTTTCTTTAAAAATAATAAAAGAGAACTCTACTACTGCCGCTAAGGATGTAGTTAGTCACACTGACTACTGAATCTCGTTAAATTTTTCTGTTCTGTGTTTGTTTACTCTTATTTTATTACATCATATATAGTTTTCTGCACAAAAGCTGTAAATTTTCAATTGTTCATTGGACTGAATCATCACACTAAAAAGCAGGGAACTGGTGAGTATGCTGATGATGGGGAACTTCTTGTAGTTGTATCTTAGAAATAAAGCATCACATGGTGTAAATGAGGCGGTTGCGCTGTGTTGTACCATTTGAGTTTTTGCTCATTCCGTAAAGCATTGTATACTTATGGAGCAATCTAATGTTATTTTGTTTACTTTTGTAAGCTTCTGGAGTAATATGGACAAAAGAAGACCCGAACGGAGTTAAGTGTGAAAAATGAGGAAAAAGATCAATCCATGATAGGGTTCATGGGCTCCGCGAGGGAGGGGTGGCCACGCTCTTTCTTTCATGAATTATGTAAAACTAGTGCATTAATCAAGAGGCAGAGGAGCTGCTTCTAGTGTAAGAAAGCAGTCATTTCAAGAACCATCACCCATACGCAAAGGCCAGTCTCCTCTCTCTCTCTCTCTATATATATATATATATATACATATATGTGGATGTGTGTATATAAATATATATGTATAGATGTTCTGTCAACGGAAGACTGCAATCTTGAAATAGTTGCAAATTCCAGTACAATCGAACTGGCAACTTATGGTGGTGTTGTTTTCAGTCATATTGGTAGTGAAAATATTACAATGGATGTACACGCAGCAGCATTAGAATTTGAGTGATACCTTCACCTAAATGCACATAGTAGCTGGAATAGGATCTCCAATCTCATTGATTCACATGGCGGAGCAACCACGGCGGCATTAGTGTATTGGAATTTGGGCGAGCTTGAGTTCCATCCTCTTCTCCCCCTCTTGCCTGGAAAGTGCCACTGCAAAATAGTTGACAAGTCAGTCAGTTTCAATTCCAAGGACTGCTGGTCGTTTTGGTCTATCATCACTAGGGTAGATAACCTTATCCTTCGGACTTGTTTGGAAAAATTGAAAGAAAGAAAAGAAAAGAAGAGAAAAGTTTGTTAAGAGCATGACAATTCTGTAGGTAGTTTCATCCTTTTAATACCTCACTGGATATTAGACGTTGAGGGAGAGGGAGGATACCCAATTGTCAGAGAAGGTATTGGTAGCGACAGCTGCGGTAAAATTAAGGCAGATTAATTTTGTGCTAGGCCTGCTTGCTCCCACTGTGAGCGCTCAGTCAGGGTCTTCTCATTCTGCTTGAGGTGTTTCTATTTAAAAAGATATAAAATAGCCTTGGATTCATAGTAGTTTCTTGATCATCAAAGACATAATTATTTCAAGTTTGAAACACCGTAAGTGCAGCGACTAAAACGGTGAAAGAGCCCTTTACCTTCTTTGTGAGTAAATTGTTTTGCTCATGTAATGCCTTTTCCTGTCAAACAACAATGTGGGTTGAGTCAGTTGACACATAAATACACATATATACACATGTATATACATACATATATATATATATATATATATATATCATCCTCACGTAGGGTTCTCTGTTAGTGTACTGCATTTAGTCCTTCTAATTTGGATGAAACCAGTTACATGCATGTACAAGATGTTACGTTTGTTTCCCCACACGTATATATACCAAACTATTTTAGAAATACAAGGCTATTTACTGTGCCACACTGATTTGAGAGAGAGAGAGGCAGAGTCATAACAAGATGTTTTCTCTCATACGGCATGTTAGAATGATAGAGGGGTCAGAGAAAGAGAAGAAGAGAAAACAGAAAAGGAGAAGATGAGAGGGAGATTTCTGTTATATGTATATGTTGTATAAAATGATTTATTTACAAACAATTACAGAAATATATACAGAGGGGAAGAGAGAAACAGATTGGCCATTGATCATGGCACTGCCTTTGACAATGGCCAATCTGTATTGAAGAGAGAGTTGCGACATGTGAGGCTTTGACAATGAAAGCTTAAGAAGGTGGACAAGGCTAATCTATGTTCATATTAACAGCCCTTGCAAACTTAAGGTGGTATTGTAGAAACCAAATTGAGTTTGGAAATCAGATTATGAAACCATCTTGGGAAATGAGACTTGGTAAAGATATCAGAGAGAAGATGAACTGTGCCACTCATGACATGCTGATGAATGAAATGACAGTTAATCTCAAAGTGTTTAGTACGATCATGAAACACATTATTATGAGCTATTAGGATTGTACTGCGATTGTCACAATGAAGAACAGTAACACTAGAATGGGAGACACCTATGTTTGAAGTAACCATCGAAGCCAAAGAAGTTCCTAAGTAGTATCAACCAGAGCACGATACTAGGCCTCGGTGCTAGAGCGAGCGGTAAGAGTCTACTTCTTACTATGCCAAGAAATGAGAGAATTGCTAAGAAAGAAGCAGAATCTTGTGGTAAAACGACGATCAGTACGGTCACCAGCCCAATCAGCGTCAAAATAAGCATGAAGCTGTAGAGAGGAGTGACGAGAGTAATGTAGACCATGGAAAAGAGTGCCCTTAACATAACGCAGAATGCGAAGAACTGCAACATAGTAAGTGGAGCGAGGTGATGATAGAAACTGACTGACAAGGTGAACATCATGAGCAATGTTGGGACGAGTAACAATAAGATAGATAAAATTGCCAACAAGCTACCGATAGAAAGTAATGTTAGATAGAAGTTCACCATCTAGAGGAGTAAGACATACATTAGTTTCCAAAGGTGTGGAAGCTGTCTTACTATCAGTGAGACCAACACGAGTAAGAAGATCTGAGGCATACTTGGCTTGAGAGAGAGAGTAACCAGTAGAAGTAGAAGATATCTCAAGTCCAAGGAAGTAACTGAGAAGACTAAGATCTTTCATCTCATATTGTCTACTAAGAAAAACCTTGAGCTCAAAAATAGCATGTACATCATCTTCAGTGAGAATCATATCATCTATATAGAGTAGTAGGAGAACAGTGCCATGCGTAGTTTTACGAACAAAGACAGCAGAATCATAATCACTCGAAGAGAAGCCAAGCTCACGAATGGTGGAGCTGAATTTAGCATACTAGGCACGAGGAGCTTGCTTAAGACCATATAGAACACGACGAAGTTTGCAGACCTGATGTGGAGAGTAAGGAGAACTAGGAGGAGACTGCATATAGACTTCCTCAGAAAGATCACCATTAAGAAAAGCATTTTTGATATCCATCTGATACAAGGGCCACTGCCAGATAGCATCAACAGCAATGAGACTCCGAACAGAAGTGAGACAAGCAACATGAGCAAAGGTCTCCTCATGGTCAATGCCATACTCTTGAGTGAAACCTTTGACAACTAAATGGGCTTTGTAACGTTCCACAAAACCATCAGAAAGGGTTTTGATCTTATAGACCCATCGACACCCAATCACAAATTTACCAGGAGGAAGATCAACCAAGTCCTAAATGTGTGTCTTAGCAAGAGCCTGTAATTCATCATCCATAGCTTGCTGCTAAAGAGGGTTAGAACTAGCCTCAAGATAGGAGTAAGGCTCGTGATGAGCAAGAATGGTGGAGAAACAGTGATAATCATGAAGGTGAGAAGAAGTCTTCCTTACCCGAGTAGAACGCCTGATAGCAGGCTCAATGGATGAAAAGGGCAGAGATTATCAGACAAGGAGAAGCTAGTAGGAAGAGCAGGATCAGCAGACAGGGACTCCTTTGGGTAGACGGTAACTGGTGGTACAGTAGGTGTCTCAGCAGTAGGTACATTAGCATCCTCAAGAAAGAGCTTAATAGTAGGATTAGTAAAGTAAGAAGTGGAAGAAGAATAGGGTAAATGAAATGAGGACAAGGAGGAAAATGTCTTATGTTCCTAAAAGACAACATGACGAGAGACACGAAGACGTTTAAACAAGGGATCCCAACAACAATAACCTTTTTGCTTAATCCCATAGCCTAAAAAGCAGTAAAGACAAGCTCGAGGCTCTAATTTGGTGCGCTCATAAGGCTGAAGCAAGACAAAATAAACACACCCAAAAATACGAAGAGAATGATAATCAGGAGGAGTACCGTACAAACGCTTATAGGGAGTGAGGTTATCAAGAAGAGTCGAAGGTACACGATTAATTGTGTAAGTAGCAGTAAGGGCAGTTTCACTCTAAAACTGTTTAGGACAAGAGGCAGAGATAAAAAGAGCATGGGTTGTATCAATGAGATGGCGATGTTTTCGTTTAGCACGACCATTTTGTTGTGAAGTACCAGGACAAGAGCGATGAGGAATGGTCCTATGCTCTCGGAGAAATGAAAGAAAAGAGTTATCACAATATTCTTGAGCATTGTCAGACTGAAAGATCTTGATGTCACGAGAGAATTATGTTTTGACTTTGCGAGCAAAATCATGATAAGTTTGTTGAAAATGAGATTGATTTTGTAGGATATAAGTCCAGGTATATCTAGAGAAATCAACTACAAATATAACAAAATACTTGGATCCTCTCATAGTAGGAGTAGGGGAAGGACCCCAAACATTAGAATGGACTAAATCAAAAGGAGCTAAGGAAAGAGAAGTACTGTTATTGAAAGATAAAGTCGGTAGCTTGGCAAGTTGACAAGATTGACAATCAAGGTGTTTATTGGGGACAAAGCCTAAAACATCCTAAGATAAAAGAAAGCGTAAATGAACCATAGAGACATGACCTAAATGTGAGTGTCAGATATCAAGAGAGGATTTAAGAGCAGATGAAGCACTAGTAGAGGTGACAGTAGTAGTCTAAGAAGGCAGATGAAGGTGAATGAGTTGAAACAGTCGACCATGTTTACGGCCTATCCTAAGAGTCTGTCCCGTTTTCGGATCCTGCACAATATAACCAGTAGAAGAGAAAAGGACAGTAAGGCCAAGATCACATAATTGGCCGACAGACATAAGATTCAATGTGAGTTTAGGAATATAATGAGTATGAGGAATTGCAAGGGTGAAATTGGAGACATGACCAATGTAGTCAATAGTTATAGGTGATCCATCAGCAGTATAAATGATAAGAAGAGCAGGCATGCATAGAGGATTTAGAAGAGAAGGTAGACAAGTTAGAAGTCATATGATTGCTACACCTTGAATCAAAGAACCACAAAGAAATACCTGAAGTGGCAGATAGAGCAGTAGGGGGTGGATTATTAGAGGTAGTCATGAACTCTTGAAGGAGTGCAGAGAGATCACTGACACCGATCATAGAGGAGAATGTGGGAACATCAGTATCTGTAGTAGTGGTAGCAGTAGATTTAGGGCGAAAGTCTTGATGGTGAGGATTTTTAGGACAGTTACTACGATAGTGACCAGGGCCACACCAATGACAGTGTTGACAAATTCAAATGGGACAAGTAAGTAGACGATGATTAGTAGCATGGAAGAATGTATACTCATTGTTGCGAGACGGAAAATTGAAAGATGTCCCAGTAGATGGAGCAGAAGAGTTACGAGAACTACCAGAAGTGGACGAACCTTGAGAACTATCTGAAAAGCCTCCAGATCGAGAGCTAGAGGTGGCAAGAACTGTGTCTGTAGGTGGTGATTGGATGAGACCAAGATGATTCTCCTCGGAGAGGAGCTCAGAAATAGCCAGTTCTAAGGAAGGAAGAGGGGAGCGATGTAGAAGAGAGGCTCAAATAGGCTCAAAGACATCAGTGAGAGCCATGAGAAACATAATTAGGCATTACTGATCTCGGTAGCGAGCAAACTGAGTAGCATCATCATAGCAGGTCCAAGTAGGTTTAGATGGAGTCAATTGATCCCACAAAATATACATCTGAGATAGGAAGTCATTGATAGACTGACCAGATTTCTGTTTCAGACTATGCAGAGAAATCTAAAGTTAGTACTGATGAGTAAGATCTGTAGTAGTGTAACGTTGGGCTAGAAAAGCCTAAATAGAGTGAGCAATGTCAAAGCGTCCTAACTGGAGGCTTATGGAAGGAATGAACATATTTCGAAACTAGGTGATGATTTGATGATTCTTACTGTCCCAATCCTTAAGTTGTTCAGTGTATACTATAGACGTTTCAGTGTCACCTAACAGGTGCTTGAATATCTCTATTGACATACTGCCAAATTTTTTTGCCTTCGAGGAAACTTGACATGGCTTGAGACTAGGGAATGTAATTAGGGCCTTCCAGAGTGACAACAATAGGTCTAGATACCTTAAGACACTCCATAGTGTAGAGAAATGGAAATTAGAATCGAAATAGCGGAAACAACAGCTGAAAATCCTTCAATGTAGGAGAAAACAGTCGTAATCATGCATACTTAGGCAAAATAGAGGGCAAAATCAGATTTAGAGGGCCTAGATTAGTCAAGAACCGGTCTAAACCGGTCTGAAATGGTTCAAAAAAATGTTTGAACCGGCCAAAGGAATTAAAAAAACTAGTCTACAGATGGTTCAGGTAGACCGGCGGCTGGCAGCTAGGGCTGATGTCAACACGCTAGGGCTGATGTCAGATGAGGCAGCGGCTAGGGCTGACGTTAGCCCGTGTCAGTATGGATGCTGCATGAGTGGGATAGCGCGTGAGGGCGCGTGGGGCGCGTGAGCGGTGCCGGCGGCCCGTGCAGGAACGTGACGTCTAGTCTACGCATGGAGATGACGCGCCTATGTTTGGGCAGCACGTGGGGGCCCGTGCAATGGTTTCTAGAGATGTTTTTTGTATGGTTGGACTCGGTTTGTTGAGAAGAATCTGATGATGTGATTAGATTTGAAATTCCAGCAGTTTTAAGTTTTGCAAAAACGTAGAATAGCCCCATAACTGAACGTTAAAGCAGAAAAAATGGCAAGACTTTGGCCGGAACCACGGACGAAGGTTGCCGAGGCAAAGTTGAAAGGTTACCAGATCTTATAGCTTTGATACCATGTTAGAATGATAGAGGAATCAGAGAAAGAAAAGAAGAAAAAATAGAGAAGAAGAAGATGAAAGAGAGATATTTGTTATTTGTATATATTGTACAAGATGATTTATTTACAAATCATTACAGAGATATATATAGAGAGGAAGAGAGAGTTGGATTGGCCATTGATTATGACACTGCCTTTGATAATGGCCAATCTGTATTGATGAGAGAGTTTCGACATGTAAGGCTTTGACAATGGACGCTTGAGAAGGTGGACAAGGCCAATCTGTGTTCATATTAACACGGCAATTCTTTCTTTTGGGCTAAAAATATCTCGTGTTTTCCGAAGTTATTAAATTCTTCCATAATTGAACGGCAAATTTCATGTAACTTTCATATGAAGACGCGTTACCAAAAGAAGATGAAAGCAGCAACAAATGGGAAAGGGGGAGTATAAAATTGGAATAAAAAAGTGTGTAGTCCTTGTGAATACCATAGTGTTTTTGTCCATAGACTGAATGTAAAATATTGTTCAGCTTAACTTTATTGCAATAACTCTTTTTTCGTTTTATTTTATATTTCTTTCTACTTGCATTTTCACTGGAAAAGATTTGTGGGTGCAGTCCCCTTCAATACACAGAGAATGAAAAGTTTGTGAAACCAGAAGAGAAAAGTTTGACTAAATGTGCTGATGTGGTGAAATGCTGTTTTTTATTCCCTAGTACTGTGTGCACTTGTGGATTGTCTTTTCTATTTTGAGTTAAAGCAGTGAAGCTTCCTTGAGAGGGGGATGGGAATGAAGGTCGATGGAGCTAAACAAAAAGATTATTGGCTATCGGCTTGCCCTTAGGATGAACTAAACAAAATTCAGCTGGTGGTTTTGGATTCCTCTTCCAAGTGACTTGTCCAGGACTCACGATTGAAGTAGATATAGATAAACAAAAATTCTTGAATTTCTTAACAGAAAAGAAGATTCCAAACTAGAGATTGAGATGGAGGACTTGTTAAGACAGTAGGCTTGTATATGTTTTTTCTTATTTATTTATTTATTAGTTTTTGGATCTCTCCTGCTTTTTGTCTGAAGACTCTGGACCTCCTGGGGTTCGATACATTTGTCACATCAACAATTATGGTTCTGAAAACATGTTGCTGGAAATTGTTACCAATGTCGATGGAAAAGGTAAATAATCCGAGAAATGGTTCTGCACTAGATTATGGAATCCTTCTTATTGACGGTAAAGGCAAGACTTGTTTTGTTAAGGTATGTTTGGAGTCTTAATTTATCAAAAAGAAATGAAAGGAAAAAAAATAATAAAATGAAAGTAAACTTTATTATTTTTTTCTTTAATTTTTTTTATCACTAAATTCTTAATTCTAACACAGTCTTAAAGGGTTAAATTTACGGCCATGGCCATTGTCAGCTTCGGCCAAGGCAAGCAAGCATGTCTACAATCCATCTAATCCCAATCACTTGTAAATTTCTTTAATAACTCTTGATACAAAATTTTTATTGAGTAATAGGTAATTATCGACTCATTTTGGACCCTTAGTGGCTTTTTAGCACGTTGTGTCTTTGGTTAAGAACCTCTCGAAGAAAACAGAAAAAAAATCAAGGCAAACTTTCCACAGGATAGAGCCCAAGTCACAAACTTTAGCTTCAACATAAGGATGCAAAATGAAGGCAGAAGTCAATGTGTATGTCCACTATGAGAAGATGATATTTAGTCTTTCAATATGGGAACATGAGCTTATATAATCTAAATATGGGAATTTTCCGAGCTTTTCCATATATAATCTAAATATGGGAACATGAGCTTCCGTTATTATACATAACCCAAAATGTGTCACATCCATCCAACCTATTATAGGTACTTGGGTTACATGCTTTCAGATATTTTGATGCAAATGATCATGCAGTCACTACTAAATTGGTTCCATTTAGGAAATTGATACTTGTTTTAGAAATTTAGTTTTTAGTATCATCTAACTGATACGGGTTTTAAAAAAGAATAAATTTTTTAAAGAAATTGAAAAACATTCAACCCTTTTAAGGTTCGGGTCATATGTAACTGCATGAATTTTTTCATCTGACCATTTTATTCAATATGCCCAACTGAGTAATGGACTCACACCACTCAAAGGAATCACATCACCTAAACAAAACATGTGCCAGTTTATCATCTCAGATCATGAGAAGTAACACAATTTCTTCATACACTTTGTACAAAACCCTATTAAAGCTGCTACACCTGATGTTGTTGTTGCAATTGCAATCATCATTCTTGATCTAATTGTAGCAAAGTAGAGCACGTACAAATACATCTTACCAGTTCCACCAGGGCAATCAATACAAAAGATGCGAATAAAACTTACCATGTGCATTAGTGCATCACCACTAGTATATATATATATATATATCTCATCAACAAAAGCCAAAATTTATGCTTTTAGGCAAGTTACGTTTGTTTTTTCCTCTCTAGCAAGTTTCAAGATATACCCATGGAAACAATAAATGGAAGACAAATTGACATGTTCATTCAGGACCGCAAATAAACTTTGATAGGTTCTAGTCACTGCTACTTGCAGCTGTTTGAAAAGCTTTCAGGAAGACGTGCGGGGGTTGGCCACCACTAAACTTCAACTTCCCATTAATCTGCCAAAATAGTCCTCTCGGTCAATGTGCTAGTATGCATAGCCATACAGAAAGTTTAAATAAGTAAATGTGATGTTTGTATCACCCACCACGTAATATGGGAGTGCTGTGATGCCGACTGAGTGCTTCTTAAACTCCTGTTCAACCTGCAATTGTTAAAAAAAAAAAAAAAAGCAAGTTCAATCAGGAACACTAGAGAAGAATTTGTTATCTTTTCGACTGTGGGGAAAAAGAGAAGTTTTGGTCTCTTATGACTGTTTGGGCAGGAATGTTCTTATGGGTCTTTGATACAATTTCGTCGGTTTTGTTTGGCAACCAAATAAGCAAAAGGAGAATCAATATAATGCTAAATTTGATAATAATACGAAATAAGGAAAAACTTGAAATCTTGAGAGTTGAGACAACCATCACAGCAGTTCAATAATGGTTCCCTATGAAGATTTCTTCTATATCTAATCATATCTTGATCAACTGGAGCATGAATGAACCCTTACAAGAGAAACATACCTCCTTCAATCCATTATTTTTTTTCTTAAGAAACTCTGCTGCACCTTCTATCCCGACCTTTCTCGCACATCCCACCAGAAAATTCCTGTTTAGAAATTACTAATGTTATTGACAGCCATGTTGGTCTCAGAGGATCTACAAAAGATAATCATCTCCTCGTTAATCTACAAGAGAACAATTTCATTATTATAATCTGTTGTCATGGAAGTAGATGGTAGAATAATCCATGGTTCACTTCTTTCCGTGTCGAGATTCCAATGGGTGATGATCTGACACTAAAAGATCTCTTTGTGGGCATACCTTGATTTCATCAAGTTATATGGTTAATTTTTTCGGGGTTAAAACCTAATCAAATGTTCACTCCAATAATTTTTAACTATGGGTAAAAATGTTCCATCGACTGGATAACTTAGATGGCTTCTGATTTAAGAAGTATCTACTTTGAACTAACAATCCTGGACTAGTGGCAAGTGAAATCAGGTGTAGATTGTTTAATCTCTTCCATAAACTCTCTATTTGTGAGCACTCGTGTCTTTAGGTATGTCCAGCAATTGATCAATCCTTGTTGATAGATTAGATATTAGATATGATGTACATGCAGATAATACATAAAAAAGAAAGAATAATCTCATAGATGGAATCACAGTTGTTACAGTTATCTCTTTGATATTTTGAGGGCAGTTGAGGTAGAAATGTGAGGAGCCACTCGGTGAAAATTCAGCCTACTACCGTGAGAATGAGGTACAAGCCTGAGGGCAGCCATTCCAGGCTAATAAAAGCCAAAGGTTAGGTCTGTCCAAATTCTTAGCAAAACTGAGGATCAAGCATCAGGGTAATGGCAGTTTTAGGTGAGCTAGAACCGTGAAACGTAAATCGCTGTGAAGATCGTTCCAAATGAAAAAAAAAAAAAAGCTTCAAATTACCACACCAGCTCAAGGGGATTGAACCAATACATACTATTGTTGTCCAATAACATGTTCAAACAGAACTTCGTCATATACAAAATGTCATGAGTCTGCATTCAAACATGTTAATTTGAAAAAAAAGATCTTTTATAACAACATAACATAAATTCAACCACGTTACCCATATAAAAGCACTAAAAACCAATTACTAATCCGATACAGGGAGATATTGAAGGTCATTGAAATTGACCAAGTACAGCAGCAGCACTAACCTGTCACCTATCTACTTTCCCCGTGTGAAATAGCCGAGGAACAGCTCCTCCACAAGACTATGTTGCTTATCAATCCCCTGTTGGCCAGCAAAATACATAAGCCTGTGGCTGTCCAAAGTCTTTCCCCTGCATATCCAAAACCTTCTTTTTAGTGGTACATAAAAAAAACACCTTCACACTCGAAAGAACAACTTACGTGAGACCGGAGGTGTTGTACTCCAGCCCAAGACCCCTGAAAACCTGCAATTTTAAAGCAATCATAATAACTAGTTTCAGGACGAAAAAATAAACCAAGTTACTTGTGACCAGTTTATTTAAAATTAATTTGAGATCGACTCATTATATAAATAAGATAACAAACCAAATACAAATACATTTTAAAGTTTGTTAAATTTTTTAAAATCGGCTCGATAAGCATTTATGCACTAAAAAATCACCTTACTCGAACACATTCGATTAAATCTTATTAAATCTCGTTTGAACATATTATTTTGCAAAGTTTTCAAAGCAAACGTGAACGTGTACAACCCAGTACTCAGCACAACTCTAGCAAGATCAAAAGGAATAGCAACTAGGATTATATCTATTGATTATTTAAAGAATAAGAACAAAGACCTCTGCCATCTCAGCAATAACGTATTCCGATTGCATACCGAACTTGTTCTGGAAATATTCTCTCTTGCTAATGCCCCTTCTAGGTGCAGAGGGATTAAAAATATAAGGGTGCCATATAATCTGTAAAACAGACTGAGAGTAAATCAAAATGGAACCCAAATTAAAACTGAACAAAGAAAAAACAAGTTAGAATAAAGGAAGGAAAAACCAGAACCTCGAAATCGTATTGATCCCTTGACGAAGCTATAGCTTTGTCCAGATTTCTTTTGCCCACAAAACCCCATGGGCAGATAGTGTCCGAACTGACATCGATCCGAATAAGCTTCTTCCCAGTGTTGTTACCTGATGATTCAGCCATGAACCTGTTGCGATACAATGTGACTCGGCAAAGAAACCCAACCTGGAAATTTCTGGGAATCAAGAATTTCTGAGAAAACTTGAAGCAACCCACGGAAAATTGAACAGGGCATCAACATTTGCACGTGAGAATTTTTTTTTATATAGATAAGTTTGCTGCTAATGCCAGGAAAACAGTGGCTCTTTCCAAAGAAAAGTACAATTGTTTACGGCAAATGATATTGCGTGCTAGCAATATCCGTTATTTAATTAAGATTATATATTGTACTTCTGTGGGAAAAGCTATTTCTGTGCTGCTCTTAGATTAAACGTGCCGTTTTGTTTTTGAGAAATAAGTGGCCAGATAGGAGGAATAATTCCTGAGTCACACTAATTAATGTTTGAGTTGTTAAATAAAGAGGTTTTTTTTGTATTTTTTATTTTTTATACAAGGCAGTGGGAGAAAAGAAGAGGTAAATTTGAATTCTCTCTAAATGAGTAAGTTTATAAAAACTCGATAATTGAGACAGGCCAAGCACTTAATAAAAAAACTCATTTGATTGGGTTTTTTAAAAACTTTTTTAGCTTGCCAATATAATATAAATAATTTTTTCCGGCTGGTGGAGTTTTAAAAACTAACGGGGCATATGTGATATTCTAATAAACAATGGAAAAGAAAATTAAAATATAACTGTTCTGACACACGTATTTGATTAAGAAGATTCGGTGGGGTAGCTGCGTGAGTATTGGGACCCGAACACAGCCACCTGACCTCTCCCGAGTACTTGTGAGTTGCGACTAACGACAAATTCTATTCATAATTTTCTCGGCATTTTCTCTCTCCAGAATCAGATCCCTCGAATTTTTTCGGAAAATCAAAACCTAGTCGCGATTCTTCTACTAGATAGAGGTATTCTTGATTTTGATGAGAATTATTAGTGTTATTTTGGATCCCCAATTTGCTTTTCTCGGCATTGCCCTCTTGTTTCGGGATTGGAAAGTTTCTAGTCTTGCATTTGGGTACTAAGTAATATGGGAAAGGGAATCGAAGAAAATAGAAAAAAAGAATGAAAATTTAAACTTTATGGTTTGTGCTTCTTCTGTTTAACTATAAATGGACCCAATTGTTTGAAATAAGGCTCAGTTAGGAATATTTTACAATCAGTTTGAAATCTCTGTTTGATTTTACTTAAAAAGAAAATAGAGAAAAAAATACAATCATTTTTTCTCTGTCTTTATTTTCTTTGCAAAATTAAATAATAAATATCTTTTATTTTCTTTTGCAAAACAAAAGGTTCATGGCTTCAGTTATGTGACTGCTCTCTCTCTCTCCCTCTCTCTCTCTCTCTTATTATTTTTTTTTGCAAAATCAAATAATAAATATTTTTTTTATTTTCTTTTGCAAAACGAAAGGTTCATGGCTACGGTTATGTGACTCTCTTCTGTCAGCAACCAAATGTTGATACCTGCACTATATCGAAGTGAATCACACTCCATTTAGGTGGGCAAGAAAAGCTAAATTCTAGGAAAAACATTTTCCTGTGTTAGGAAGTCATGAAAACATAGAAGGAAAGGAAAATCAATTAAAAATCGATAAAAAAAAAAAAAAGATTCTCATTTTCCTTCAAAAAAAGCTAAAGAAAATTAAGGGAAGACACTAGGGAAAATTTTAACCTAGTATACATGAATGATAAAACACTTTTTTGTGGTATTATGTATACCTAGATTCCCATGTGGCAATGTAGCTCATTTCACTTAAAACTTATTTCTGTTTTTCTAGCTTCTTCAGCTCAATTGTGAAATGGAATTAATTTTGTTCTTAATTTATTCACCTATTTCTGATCCTTTTGGAAGCCCTGCAGGAGTTATTTCGCAGTGGATGGATATTGCTTGTGGCCGGGAGCATACTGCAGCTCTGGCTTCAGACGGGTCACTTTTTACTTGGGATTAGTCTATTTGTAAATGCATTGTTCTTGTACTTCTTACTTCTTTGAGAAAATTAACTTTTTCCTTCATGAAACAGCGACCTCAATGTGTTATTTGTCTTTACAAAGAGCATTTGCTTGATTGTGGTAGTTGTAACCAAGATGATGATGATGAGAGGATCTAACAAAACAATCAAGGTGGTCCTAATGTTGCAAATCATTCTGTTGTGAATTCTCAATTGTTCATTGGATTGAATCATCAGACTAAAAAGCAGGGAACTGTTGAGTATGCTGATGATGGGGAACTTCTTGTAGTTGTATTTTAGAAATAAAGCATCGCATGGTGTAAAGGAGGCGGTTGAGCTGTGTTGTACCATTTGAGTTTTTGCTCATTCCGTAAAGCATTGTATACTTATGGAGCAATCTAATGTTATTTTATTTACTTTTGTAGGTTTCTCGAGTAATATGGACAATAGAAGACCGAACGGAGTTAGTGTGAAAAATGAGAAAAAAGTCTCTAAAGGACACTGCCAGTGTCCGGACGGCTGATCAATCCATGATGGGGTTCATGGGCTCTGTGATGGAGGGGTGGCCATGCTCTTTCTTTCATGGATTATGTAAAACTAGTGCATTACTCGAGGTAGAGGAGCTGCTTTTAGTGAAGAAAGCACTCATTCCAAGAACCACCACCTATACGCAAAGGCCAGTCTCCCCTCTCTCTCTCTCTCTCTCTCTCTCATATATATATATATATATAGATATTCTGTCAACGAAAGACTGCAATCTTGAAATAGTTGCAAATTGCAGTACAATAGAACTGGCAACTTATTGTGGAGTTATTTTGAGTCATATTGGTAGTGAAAATACTACAATGGATGTACACACAGCAGCATTAGAATTTGAGTGATACCTTCACCTAAATGCACATAGTAGCTGGAAAAGGATCTCCAATCTTATTGATTCACATGGCGGAGCAACCACGGCGGCATTAGTGTATTGGAATTTGGGCGAGCTTGAGCTTCATCCTCTTCTCCCCCTCTTGCCTGGAAAGTGCCACTGCAAAATAGTTGCACAAGTCGGTCAGTTTCAATTCCAAGGACGGCTGGTCGTGTTGGTTTATGGGGTAGATAACGTTATCCTTCCCTCTTGTTTGGAAAAGATGAAAGAAAAGAAAAAGAAAGAAAATTTTGTTAATAGCATGACAATTCTGTGGCTAATTTCATCCTTCTAATATCTCACTTGATATTAGATGTTGAGGGAGAGAGAGGATACCCAATTGTCAGAGAAGGTATTGGTAGCGGCGGCTGCGGTAAAACTAAGGCAGATGAATTTTGTGCTAGGCCTTCTTGCTCCCACTGTGAGCGCTCAGTCAGGGTCTTCTCATTCTGCTTGAGCTGTTTCCATTTAAAAAGATATAAAATAGCATTTCCTTCCTAGTAGTTTCTTGATCATCAAAGACATAATTATTTCAAGATTGAAACACGCAAGTGCAGTGATTAAAACGGTGAAAGAGCCATTTACCTTCTTTGTGAGTAAACTGTTTTGTTCATGTAATGCCTTTTCCTGTCAAACAACAATGTGGGTTGAGTCAGTTGACACATAAATACACTTATATACACACGTACATACATATATATAACATCATCAAGATGTTACGTTTGTTTCTCCACATGTATATATACCAAACTATTTCAGAAATACAAGCCTCTATAATGTGCCACACTGATTTGAGAGAGAGAGAGAGAGAGAGAGAGAGAGAGAGAGTCATAACGAGATGTTTTCTCTCATACGGCAATTCTTTCTTTTGGGCTAAAAATATCTCGTGTTTTCCCTAGTTATTAAATTCTCCCATAATTGAACTGCAAATTTCATATAACTTTCATATGAAGACGCATTACCAACTTAGAAGCAGTTCATACATATAGAAATTATAGTTTGAAGGGTTTCTTCATCAAAGTTGCTTTACAACACAGGAAACTATATCTTAAAACTCTACATGCGCATATACAGGAAGAAGATATTACCTTTTTCTGAAGCTCAGATATAGATTCATGCATAAGTTGGTTCTGCAAACGGTAGTGCTTAATAAGATGAGTCTAAAACTGTAAAGTCCATAAATTTGGTAAACTTCATACACAGATAATTGCCCTCTATTTTACCTTCCTTGATCTTATTCGCTTGAGAGCAGTGTCAATCTGTTGCTCCAAATTTTGAAGCTCTCTCAGGCCTAAAGGATCAAGATCTTCACCCACATATTGCCTATAATGTTGATATGAAACTAATATAGATCATCTTCATTCTGTTAATTGTTAGAAAATGGTTGGGAATCATATCATAAAAATATGAAATATGTCAACCTAAAGCATATATACCAAAGATGATGACCCCATGCTTGTAACGTATGGAATATGCAAAAGATCATGTTCCAAGAATTCTACCTTCTAATGTCTATTTATTTATTATTATTATTATTTTTTTTTTTGTGGAGAATTTTACTGTGGTTTGAAGGAATTTGTTTAACAGATTTACTTGGCCAACTTAGGTCCATTACTATATGGGATTAAACTGAAAAACTGAATGTGATCGCTTAGTTCCCAACATGAGCAAAGCTGTGATTGATCGTAAGTGTCATAAGCGTTAGAAATCGGATGGTACACACGTACCTTACGTTCCTCTGTAGAATTTCAATCCTAGCCACGAGCTTGGAGTATTCCAAAGACCAGTTTCCCTGAAAACCATTGAGAATAGTCTTAGAAAGCTCTAGTAACTAAGAAGGTCCCTAGACAAGAGGCTAGCTTATTAGCTCACAGATTGGCTGGTAAGGCTAGAACTATTGCTGCTTCTGATATACATACACATATTGTTATAGTTTTATATGCATATACTTTGTCAATGAAGTTCCTAAGGTTTCAAGGGAAAAAAAGAAAAAGAAAAAAAGTATTGATACATGATAAAAGGGCTGAAAAGATGCCTAACACAAAAATGTTAGAATTTTTCGCATAGTATAGCGGATTCATTACATATAGAGGCAAGGAAGGTCTAGTGAAACCAAATACCTGGGATTCAAAATCAGGTGCAGTAAGCTGTCTCTCTGCATAGGAGTATCTCTCATATCTTTCCAGAATCTTTTCCATACTGTATACAAAGTAAGTTTAGCATGTGTGAACCTTTAGATTGATGATCATATTCATCTTTTAGGCTACTGCAAATGAATAAAAGGCATTACATCAACCGCAATACTATTTCACACTAAAAAAAATAATAATAATAAAAATAAATAATCTATTACAGATATGTGGATTGTTTGCACTAGGTGATGGGGGATTACAATACATAATCTTAGAGCAAACACACTTTCCACTGGGATTGGACCCAGGATTCATATAGTACATTATTGTCTGTTTTGGGTATTGGCCCACACAGCTTTAAAACATGTTATACCAAAGAAATACAAGTATCTATATATATATCACTTTTTTCCTCCTTCCCAAGGTAATGTGGAATCGCAGCACATAACTTTAGAGACGTAGCCTGTTAGGATTTCATCTCCAACCACGTGCAGCGGCCCGGGTTTCAGAGTGAATATAGGTTTAAATAAAGAAACAACTTCACTTAAAAAATATAAGCATCCTGTTCTCTGTTGTCAACTTCTCAAAACTTTCTTTTCATTTTTACCTTTCTGTTTTTTTTTTTGGTTTGAAACAGAAAAAAGAAATTTATTGATAAAGCATAACATACATCAAGGGATAGGAATAAGCATCCGTAAAAAACAGTACAGAATGCATAGACCTCACCAAGAAAACCAAATCACAAAACAGCACAACACCTCTGCCTATGCTAGTGAGACACCAGCAAAACAGCCTAACCAAAAGGGCCACAAAACATCACCCCTCCAACCTAACACCGTCCACCTGGTTTATTGACTAATCTTTCTTACCCCTCTAAGGAGTACATGACATCATTAACTGAGAAAGATGCATTAGGCAAGGCTGCTTTTACCCATAATGTTGCCTATACTTTTGAGAAGTTCACAATATCACCCCACTTGACATCAACCTGGTTAAAAGATAGATCATTTATGGCTTTCCAGATATGCCAGATTACCCACATAAATAAGGATTCCCATAGCCAGATTACTGACAACCGGACATGCTACTTGAGGGAAATCCTAAAATTTACACATTAAACATGTTTGGTTTTGAAACTCCTTGTTAAATCAGCTACATTGGTGCATGAATGTAGAAAGAAGCAAATTCGAGGCTGCATTTCATTCTCTTATTTACCGTACTCTAATTTTGGGCAGATTTCTACAGCAACAAGAAAAACAGGAAGAACAAGAATATATGGTGATGATATATGATATGACTTCAAAGAAATTGTGGTGAAATTTAATTCATGCACAAATATATATATATATATATATAAAATAAGTAGGCATAATTCCTTTGTAAAACTGTCTCACGTTATTAAGTAGTGAAACAAATTTAAAAGTACTTTTGCTATTTCTTCTTTTCCGTTTCCTTACTTGTAAAGTAAACAAGGGGTAAGACCATATATACAGTATAGGGCCGGCTCAACACTGCTGGGGGCCTAAGGTGAGAAATTTTGTTGAGGCTTTTTTACATTTTTAATATATTTATGAAATTTGTATAAAAAATTATATTATTTTGCTTTTTGATAAGGCTTTTTTACAATCTTGAAATTAGGTAATACTAAAAGTCTAGAGGTATACAACAATAAAATCTCATTTATCACCATTGACTATAAGATTGTAGCTATTGATGAAAACTTGAATTTGGTCCAACTTTTACAACATAACAATTAGAAAATTATATCTAAATGAGCAATATTTTTACTAACAACGACAAAACAAGTAATGAAATGTTAACTTTTAATAGTGTTACATAAAATGAAGAGTAGTGTTGCACTAACACAAAAGGAAGAGTACTAAACGAAGGAGGATATGTTAGTAGAGAAACTGGATTATATAAGATGATGGAGTTATTTGAAATTGATTACATTTGATAATTTATTTTCAATTTGTGCCACGTAGAGAGAGAGAGAGAGAGAGAGAGAGAGAGAGAGTTTTACAGGTTCAGACTATTGACTTTTTCTAAATTTATTTACTATGTAGTGAAAGAAAAAGTTGTTTGAAGACTTTTGTCCTATTTTATCTTGAAAAAAGTGATAATCATGACTTTATGTTTTTATTAAAGTAGTTTGTGTAGTTAGTTTTAGACTTTTTTTTTTATTTAAGACGAGGGGCCTTTTACGAAGAAAATATGTAAAAATTATTTTAGACTAAAACTATAATAAATTATTTTTAAAAAAATTAGGGACTCTAAAAAATTAAGGGTCTTATACGATCAGCTTGATTGCCTAAGGCTCAGGCCCTGGATTACAGTAGGACAACTTCCTGAATAAGTCCACATTCTGATGAATATAAGAATTAGTTTGCTATTAAATATCCTGAATGAGTCACTATGGATTTAAGGGTTTCCAATGAGAACACAGGCTGGGTGTTTTCAATGAACAGGTGTTTTTGAGGGAGATTTTGAGATTACTTGTTTCGCGAAAGAAACCTCATTGGTCACTGTTGTGGAAATGAAATCTTCAAGAACTCCGCCTTTTCTCAGCTTCTCATCAACCATCAACCACCAAACCCGTCACCAAGCCACGCGCCTCTTTGACATGTGCAAAGCAGAAAGAACCATTTTTTCCTGCTACAAATGCCTCCAGCAAAAAGCATATAGTTTGGAATAGAGAAAAGACTGAAGATGAGGGTCAAGATTCGTATACTGTTTTTGTGGATAATTTGCCACGGTCTATGAACAGAGTTTGACTGGGAAAGATCTTCCAAAGATGCGGAGACATTATCGATGGTTTTGTCTCACACAAGATCAGAGAGGGGAAGGAAGACTCTTTTGGTTTCAACAGATATAGGACTTGTAAGGAAGCATACAGGGCTATCAACACCTTCAATGGCATATGGCTATTACATGGTAAACTATTCGTGAAGAAAGCAGTGTTCACAAAAAGCTAATTCTAGTGGTGCTATGACGACAACGAAGACAACTTATATGCAGCATTTCAGTAGCAAGGCTTTTAAAGATGGAAGGTCTTATCTGGAGGTTGTAAGAAAAAACCAAATTGAAGAGGAAGAAAAGAAGGAATTACCTAGTGGCGAGTATGTGATTGAAGGGGATGCTATCGATGAGCAATGGTTAAAGTGTTGTGCAATGGCAATAGCAAAAGATTATTTTTCCATCTAGAAGAGATGAGAAGCGATGGGGTGGGTTGCATTAGAGTCAAACCAGTGGGAGAAGGAAAAGTGCTACTACAATTTTAAGACGAAGGAGACAAAAATGCTTTTATGGCTGGCCCAAGAGACCGGTTGGAGCGATGGTTTTTGGTAGTGTACAATTGGTCCAGTAGGGAGTTCAATTTATCTAGATAGTGTTGGGTTTCGATCAGAGGTGTCCCATTGCATGTATGGAATGAGGAGGTGTTAAGAAAATTGGGTTCTATATGGGGAAATGTGTTGATGGTTGATCACAAAACAATTTCAAAAGAGGAATTAGTCTTTGGAAGTGTTATTGGAGACTGATTCAATTTAGAAAATTCAAGGAAGTTCTTCGCTGAAGGTGGGCAAATGGATGTACAATATTATGGTCCACGAGGAATATAGGCCTTGGGGGTTTATGAACGAAGGTACTACCAAAAAGAAACACTCACCAAAAGAGGACAATGGTTCAATTGTCTCAGAGAAGTCCGATACAGAATCGAGCACCAGAGGAAAAGAATCAGAGGAAGAACTTCTGGCAACAAATCGGAACAACGAGGAAGATGCCGAGGTGGATTCCTAAATGGAGAAAGATTTTTAGGCAATTAACCAGGAAAAGGACGATGATGCTGACGTGGACTCTGAGTTGGCATTAACGAGCCAAGTGGAGGAATTAGCTGATGCCAATATAGCTAACGTCATTAATAACACATAAACTAAAATGGGTAGGAGGAGCCTTTGGAAAGTTTCCCAGTTTTTTAAATGGATCATTGGAAATAGGGATTATTTAATGCAGTAATAAAAGAATGGGAACAAATAACATTGGGAAGTATGATAAGGCTGTGGATGGATTTTCGGTAAGAAGTACGGAAGCCTTTGAAGAGGAGGGTATCAAGGGGGTTTGGAGTGTTGGGTCGCATGTGAGGAAATAGGCCAAAGGGTCAAGAAAAGTAAAGAGTCTGGTGTGTTGGGCTTAAGTGATCAAGGGAGAAGAGGCCTTATATTAGTAATATTGTTGCTAGGTTAGGACTATAACATATTAGGTGACCCGATCCAAGAGTCAGCAAACGGGCCATCATGTCGGATGGAAGAGAAGGGAAAATTGAGTGAGAAAGTAGTAGTTCTGTTCAAATCGTTGAGGAAGGATGTGGCTAACAACAAAAGTGCAAGTATAGGAGTGAAACAAAAAAATCTCAAGGATAAGAATAAGAGTAGCAGTTGTATCGGGGAGGAAGAGTCATTGATGTCGTCTCTACCGTCGCAAAACATTAGAAATCGAAATAGATTGCTGATTGGTCAGATGGAAGCCCATTGTCGAGTGGAAGCGAACAAGATAATTGAGATAGGTAAGAAGGTAGGGCTTAACTTCCATTCCAATGATGATCATTTCAAAGTTATTTTGAAGAAGATGGAGTGGAATCATCTGGAAGGTGAGCAAAGGAAGAGGAAAGTCGAGTCAAATGGTAACTAATGTTGTGGTTAGTTTCGTATATGGGGTGTTTGATTAAATGTGTCAATGAAAATCTTAACTTGGAGCGTTAGGGGTTTGGTTGGTAGAAACAAGAAACCCATGGTCAAGAAACTAATTAATGGAAGAGGCGTTGATATGGCAATGATTCAGGAAACTAAATGGGTAGAGTGTAATAGGTGGAAGGTAAAGATAGTGTGGGGCACTAACGAGTTTGAATGGGTTGAAGCAAATTTGATGGGGCAACAGGTGGACTATTAATCCTATGGAAGGAGGACTTTTTTAAGGTGTCCAATAAGGTTGTGGATAATAACTTCATTTTTATGCAAAGGGAGGTGGTTGGTGGGCATCAGGGCCCTTTTGTAAATGTTTATGGTCTTAGACTGGTTGAGGATTGTAGTCAACTGTGGGTCAAGCTACTAGCTTTGAAGATTGCAGCTAGTGTTCCCATTTGTTCTGTGGGTAATTTCAATGAGATCATGAGACCATCTGAGAGATTGACCTATCCAATAATGGACATAGGTATGAGATTGTTTAGAGAGTTTGTTAGTAACGCAAATCTGGTTGATGGGGCTCTTCAAGGAAGAAGATTCACGTGGTCAAATATATAAGAGAATGAAGTATGGAGCATAATTGATAGGTTCTTGTTTTGTGACGGTTGGAATGATATTTTCATATGTTCGCAATGGGTTTTGCATAAAGTATTCTCAGATCATTGTGCAATGATGCTAACTAATGAGGTGAGGGATTGGGGTCCAAAACCCTTTAAAATGTATAAGTCTTGGTTTAAGCTAAAGGAATTTACAACAATGGTGGAAAGATATTGGAAAGGGGTAGAGATTTAAGGGTGGTTTTTTTTTGGGGGGGGGGGGGGGGGGGGCGGCGGCTATGTTTTGTTAAAAAAATTGCAAGGCCTGAAGGTGGAAGTCAAGAAATAGAAAGCTCTGAGTTGTGTAAATTGGCAACAAAAATTAAGATTTTGGAAGCAGAACTTCAAGGATTGGATCTACAAGGGGAGTGGCAGGGAATGTTTTTACTGAGCTTCTCAAAAGAAGGGAGTTAAAGAAAGAGTTAGCAATTGTGTGTAAAAGGGAAGATGATGATTCCAGACAAAGATTGAGAATATTGTGGCTAAAAAATGGAAATAGTAATCCGGCATTTTTTCATACAGCTATGAGATCAAGGCAAAGGAGGAACTTTATCGGCTAGTTGTTTAAGGACAATGAAATGTTAGTTGATCCAAGGCAGATTAAAGAAGAAACAAAGGAATCTTTTTGAAAACATTTATTAGGAACCTATGCTTAATCATCCTTATTTAATTGGCATTTTGGGGAGGCAACTGATTATTGACAGTGGATTGGAGTTGGAAGCCAAGATTACTAAGAGAGAAATTTTGGAAGCAATTAAAGATTTCAATGTGTTGAAACTTATAGCTCATATGTTTGATATGGAGATACACCAACAAGTTCTAGAACGAGCAGGCAGATGCTGAGCAGAACGGAACGGAGTGAATCTCAAGGTTAACTGATTTCAGGTCTATAAGTTTGCTATCTTTCGTGTACAATATTGTTGCTAAAATTCTAGCAAATCGATTGAAGAAGGTCATGTCCGAAGTTATCAGTGCATCTCAAACAACTTTTTATAAAGGGGAGGCAAATTCTTGATGGGATTTTGATTACTAATAAAGTTATACATGAATGAAAGGGAAATAAAAGGAGTGAGATAGTTCTTAAATTGGATTTTGAAAAGGCTTACGACATAGTAAATTAGTCATATATGATGAATATGATGGAGAAAATAGGTTTCGATAAAAAATGGTTAAAATGGATAAGGGAATGTGTCTTTTCAGGACAATTATCTGTTTTGGTTAATGGTTCAGCAACTAGGAAATTTGCTATGCAAAAGGGTCTTCGATAAGGGGATCCTCCACCTCCATTTTTATTTAACATTGCAGTTGAGGGCCTGACTGTGCTACTTGAAAGAGCAATTGCTTTAACCATTATTAGGGGTATAAAAGTAAGTTATAATGGCCCTGTGTCATGGGTTGCCACCTGTGGCACGTTTGGGGCCGCGAGGGACCTTGGCGTGTGGCATGTCTGAGCATGGTTGACCGGTGGCATGGCAATCTCGTAATTTGTATTTTTTATATTTATTGGATATATGGATTATGACTCCTCGATGGGATATGATGTTTCCTCATATTAGTTTGGAGATGGCTCAAAAGGCTATTATAAGGGGGGTCCTGGTATTAACTCTACCACCCCCTGGTGCTACTGAAAGGAACAACACTCAAGTGAGTCCACCAAGAGAGTGGGCAAGACTTGGGGGCTGGCTGTGGCATGTGATTGCAGTCCTTATACTAGTCAAGGGATTACATGGGCGGCATTGTATCCAGTGGGGTAGATGTTGGGCATTGGCGTCGAGGATGGGGTTGTGACATTCGCACCCATTATGCCGCACTCGTATTGTGGCGGGGCTTATGCTCATGACAGATTGGGTCTCGGTGTGCACACTTACATGATGTGTGTCTCGTGTGCACTTGCGTATTGGGTTCAAGCTTGTGCACACGGCCGCTTGGTTTGGCTAGCATTGGTGTCGCGGGACACTATGTTGTGGGCTTATCAGTTGTTATTCAATTGTGCCTATCCTTGCAGGTAACCTTGACGCAGGGCGCTAAAAGCTTCATGGATGGAGACGTCGTGCCTAACGAGTGATGCTTAGCTCACGCGCATGTCCGGTTGCACATGGCTATCTTGCTTGTGTTACGAGAAGGACTAGCGCTAAGCACATTGCTTGTCATGTGTGCGTGCATTTGAGAATGGCGTTGCTATCGCCTATAGCTTGGATTAGCCGAAAGGCTTGAGCATTAGAAAACGGAGCTTAACATGATGTGCGGGACATTACGGATGGATTCTGGATGAGTGCATATTCTTATGCCTCGATGTTTGAGTTTGGCGGGAATATTGCTTGGTGCATAGTCGCCTCACGAGTTAGTTCTGCTGCGTATGATCATGGCGGATCACATTATTGTCACCGTGTGGTGCTCAGCCTGCTAGCCCATGATACCCTGTGTTGTCTCACCTTCAATTTGCAGACAATACATTAATCTTTTGTGAGGCGGCTGTGGAAGAAGTAAGGATTTTAAAGAGGTTATTGAGATGTTTTGAGTTACTTTCAAGATTGAAAATCAATTTTCAAAAGAGTACAGATGCGGAGGTAGGGTTGAATGAGACTTTTCTTGTGGATGTCACTCATATTTTCACATGTAAGGTTCAAAAGTTTCTTATAAAGTATCTTGGGCTCTTTCTATGATCTAATCCAAGATCTGTGAAGTCTTGGAATTGTGTGATTGAGAAAATAAAAGGTAGGTTGGCTGGCTGGCAGAAAAAAGTTTTATCCGTTAGAGGTAGGATGACTATGATACAGCCAACCTTGGCAAATATTCCTATTTATTATCTATCTATTTATAAGGCTCCAGTTGAAGTTTATAAGAAGATTGAAAATATCCAAAGAAGGTTTTTATTTTGTTTTTTCTTTGGGGGGGGGGGGGGGGGGGGTGAAGAAGGAAAAAGAAAGTTATACTGTGTTAAATGGAATAGAATTAAAAGGCGCAAGAATAAGGGAAGTATCTATATCTACAATGAACAGAGCTTTAATGGCAAAATGGTGGTGGAGGTTCGCTAAAAATAAAGAGGCTTTGTGGAGACAAGTTATTTGTCACAAATATGGGTATGAGGATGGGGATTGGAAACGGGGAGAGGTAGAAGTGAACAAAAGCTCAAACATTTGGAAGGAAATACTAAAATTGGGATATGGGCAGTCTGATTCTAAGGATCTGATATGGAATCATTTTAAGATCAATTTGGGAAATGGGCAAAGGTCTTTGTTTTGGAAGGATACTTGGATATGTGACAAACCTCTGAGTATTATGTTTTTTAGATTGTTTTCTCTTTCTGTGCAGAAATCAATTAATGTACCAAAGGTGACTGATGGCAGGGATTCTTGGAACTTAGTATTTAGGATACAACTATTCGCATGGGAAGTAAATGATTATGGTTAGTTGCTCAAGATTCATGAAACTATTGTGATGCAGGACAGAATGAGGATGATTTAATATGGGATTTGGGGGAGGATGGTGCTTTCTCCGTTAAGTCATGGTGTGCTTTTGAAGATAATTACAATTTTAGGGATTTAAAGGTTCTGTTTAAGCTTTGGAAGGCATGTGCCCCTTTGAAAACTCAAATTTTTGGGTGGTTAGCTTTTCTTGAAAAGATTAAAACAAAGGTATTGTTGTTTAGAAGGAACTGTTTGCCTCATGGAACACCTACGAATTGTGTTTTGTGTTAGTTGGCTTAAGAGGATTCTAATCGTTTGTTGTTATCACGTTCTTTTGCATAAAAAATATGGAGTTACATTATTAAGACATGGGGGTTGGAATAGGTCTGTCCAGTAAGTTTGAAAGAGTATTTGTTGTGATGGCAAAGCATGAGGTTCAAAAAGTTTGAAAGATGGATTTGGGAGGCTTTATTTATAATTGTGATTTGGAAAATTTGGAAGAGTATGAATGAGGTATGTTTCAATCGGTCTTCTGTGGTATGTTGAGAGGTGGTTGACAATGCAATTCTTTAAACAGCTTTATGGGCTAAGTTGTTCAAGCCGAAGGTTTCTTTTTCCATAGATGATATATGCTATTCTCTTCAGAGTGTTAGACAATTAAGGGGATGATTGTTATTAGGGAAGGATAGTTTCTCTGTCAGCTTTCTTTGTGCCTGTTGCTGGTTGGACTCTTTACTTACTCGTGAAGTCTCATTGGTTTTTGGTTTGTTCTTGGTGTGGCTAAGACTAGTTGCTCATAGGGAGCCATGGTTTGGCCTATCCCAAGTTTGTATTATTTCTCCTTAATGAATTTTTCTTTAGTTGTTCAAAAAGAACGAGAACACATGGTGGTGTTACTAGTCAAGTGTAAGGAAATACTAAGTCCACAATTATTAAGGTTGTATTCATAATCATCTTCGTCACTATTTTGAGGACCACAATGTGAGAGGAAAGGTCCTATGGATACTAGCATTAGATTGAACGTGGATACAACATTCCCATCTATTCATCTTTTTAGAAAGATCTTTTAGACTTTTAAAGATTAGCTTAATATGATTATCATGACATGGAAGAAAATTTAGAGATGTGCATGCTACTAATTTGTTTGTGGGTATTCTTACCATCCCAAAAAAAAAAAGAAAAAGAAAACATATCATATATGTGATGACCTCCACTTTAGTGGTGGTGGGAGTTGTTGACTTAAGGTTAATCCTCATGTTGATTTTGATGATAACTAAACTTTGTGTTATGTTACTAATGCATTTACTTAGTGTGCAGATTAATAAAGTTTATAATTTAGACTTAAAGTCCAACTTAAAGTCTAATACATGTCAAAGTGAATGCACAACAGTTTAGGATCAAGCAACGCACTCCAAGAGTCATGCAATGTACCAAAACAGAGCAATGACATCTAATCTAACTTCAAACAAATGATTTGCGTTAAAAGAGATTGAAGGTGTTCAAATGAAGAGTTCATCAATTATGTATAGATTTAATAAAGATGAACTGAATTCGAAGAGATTAAAGGTATTTAAATAAAGACTTCATCAAAGTGTGCAAAGATCAGTTGAAGATGATTTGATTGAAGAAGAGATTAAAGATATTCGAGAAAAGAATTCATCGAAATTGCATAATATCTATAAAGAATCTAAGTGAAGATTTTATCTAGGATATAAAAACTTAATGAAGATGATATGTACTAAGAGAAAATGAAGGCGTTTAAGATAGACTTTATCAAGCTTATAGAAGTCTCATTAAAGTAATCTCAATGAAAGAAAGAGCTCGGCAATGAAAGAGAAAGATCGACAACAAAGAAAAAGAGCTCAGCATTGATAGAGTGAAGCTCTGACAGTGTTGAAATCAAGAAAAGATGATTATCAAATGATGAATTCAATCCAAATTGAATAGAGAACAATCTTGATGTGTTGAAGACTTTGATTGATCATCATATTCCAAAGAGAAGACTCCTTGAAGATCTTATGGTTGTGCTGAAGTTGAACTTGATCATGAGAAGACAGAAGCAAGATTTCTGAGCAATGAGTTGACACATAAAGACAGAAGCAAGAATCTGAAGACAGAATGATCAAGTGTCGACACATGGAGTTGATGTGTCGACACATGGAGACAGTGAACAACATCTGAAAAATGCAAACCAGATGTGTTGACACATAGAACCAAGTGTCGACATTTGGGAGATAACGGCTAGTTTTTCTAACATTATAACGGATTGGACTTGCATTAAATGCTTCCCAACAACCTCCAATGGACGAAATCAATACAGGGGTTTATATACAAGCTTCCAACTGCATTTATACACAAGAGACATAAGAGAAGTAAGAATCACTGACTGATCAAATTGAAAAAATTTGAACATTCTTCTTGTCTTCATAGTGTGAGCTTTTATTGTTTTATCTACTCTTGATAGAGAGTTTGTAATTCATTTATATATCTTTATACACCTGTAAGTAAGAGTTTGAGAGTTATCGTGTAGAAGAAAAATTCTTGTAAGTTTAAATAGAGCTTGGACAAAGTCACTTAGTGATTGGAAGAACTTGAGAAGAAGTTCTTATGTAAAAGTGAGCTGATCACTTGGTCAATCAGCATTCATTTTGTAATTGGAGATTGCATAGTGAAAGAAGCCTTTAAGGGGATCTTGGGGTGAGGACGTAGATCACGAATTATGATTGAGCCTCGGTAATTCTCGGTGTGCTTTCTATTACTTTGTTTTCCATTATTCTTTTGATTATATTGTATTATCTATAGATTTTTTACTGTTACATTGATTAGATTAATTTTAATTAATCTTAATTACCATTAATTTTTAAAAAACCCAATTCACCCCCCTCTTGGATTGCCTTTTGGGCCAACAGGGGTGAGGGTTATCATACTAATGGATAAAAAAAAGGGTTGAATATGACTACTCATGTTACAATTAAGAGTAATATTATACATAAAGCAATTTATCAATACAATTTTTTACCTATAAAATACAATACAGTAGACCCATATTAATAAATGCAAGTGAGACTCATTCACTTGTATCTTGTGAATGAGAAAATAGATTTAGAAATCAATTTATATATAGCATTTGTTTAATTACATATAAAATTGTGGCTCTGGTTTCCTAAAAAATTTGGGCGGACACTAATTTTTTGGTTCAAATTGTCATCCTTATACCTCAATAAGGAAGCGGACAAAATTAGCAAGAAGCGTGTATATCTTGCAAGCACCCTTTTATTGTCAATATTAATATGATTAATGAAGAAAAGGTGAAAAGAAGAAAATATTAGATGTGCCATGAAAATGACCATGATGATAAAACGATTGGGGAAAATGATCACAACAAAAAGGCAATATTGGTAGCATTTTCAACATCCTAATCAAAACAATGATGCCATCATTTGATTAAATGAGAATTCGTACAAACAAATATCAAGATATTGGTTCAATTATGCTGCTAACTAGACATTCCATGTTACGTATTAAAATAGAAACCCTCCTCCTTGTGTTGGACATATATAGAATAATCAAGACAATATTTCTATAATAGAATCAGGATTGAAGAGTGTGGTTCTATATTTCATGAGAGATGTGAAAACCTAAAAATGCAAGGCAAGCAACCATAAAACATTAAGAACACCTCGTATAGTTAGAAACTGCTATTAGAAAAAATGCGGAAAAAAGAGAAAACCAAGATTCAGCCTGATCTCAATTAATTTTCAACCTCCAATAACAATATAAACACCTAGCTTCCACCCCTAATGCGGTAACGCATTTATGCCTCTTTTAGCTATTAATTACTACCGCGAACCGAATAATTGTATCAATTGGTTGTTTGATAATAGTCACAACAATCTTTTCACCTACAAAGCCTACCTTTCTTACTGTATGTAATGCAATACAATTTTAACAACAACCAACAAGAGGAATGACATAAATGAGATGCAAATAGTCAGTTTCATTTTTTCAGCCATACATCAATGAATTTGGTGGCGCAGGCAGCCATCTGTTGAAGGGTCATAGAGGCATGTTGTTTTAGGGCACAAGTTGCATGTTCCAGGTCCCATCACAGGTTATATTCTCCTTCAAGGGTATCGAGGAATCTTGTTTGGCCATAAATGACAACCGGAAATTAATGAACGTATGTTTGAAGCTACCTTTGCTTTGGTTAAATTGTCAGAATTACCAATTCATTTAAAAGCTTAATGTGTTAGAGAGAGTATTCAACGAGTAAGATTTAAACATAAGACCTTGCTTGGTCTGACATCATGTTGATTTATTAAGCATGAACTCGTAAAAATTTTTAAGATGTTAGAGAGACAAGTAACGTAATTTTCTTACTTCTTAACATGCCCATAATGTGTAGATAAGCTCTCTACTAGAAGCTGGCTAAATACGTGAAAACATAGGACTTTGCCTGCTTTGATACCATTTTAGTTAAATTATTGATCATCAATTCATTTAAAAGCTTAAGCTCATCAGGAGTGGGCCAAACATAGAAGTATTCAATGTATAGGCGGGGAGTTTTGAACATAGCATTTTGCTATCATGTCGAATGGTTAACCATTAATTTATTTAAAAGGTTAAGTTATTAGGGAGATGAGTAATTTAATTATTTATTTCTTAAAACATCCACTTGCAATATGTATTATGGACTAGAACTGAGAGTTTTGATGAAGCCTTCCTAGTGAAATACAATAGAAAGAAAGTTCACCCCCTAACATATTACCTAAAACATGCCAAACATTCAATAGGGCATATTATCGACAAAAAAGCCAATTGAGTTTAAAAGAAAATTATACTATCAGCATGAGACCTAGTAACTAGCAAACCTATCTGATTAACCTTCTAGATAGGCTAATTTTGTATTCATACTTAGCGTCCATAGAGCCATAAAGCATAATCAGCAGCATATTATTTGTTTTAATTCCCATGGATAATGTGGCCAGATGAATCAGATGATTAGTGCAGTGTATTTGCATAAACAATATGACCTAAAATACATAAGAAGTATGAAGTATTGATTAGTTTTCTGATTGTTGAGGCCCAAAAAAGGAGGCCACTGCAACCAACATATAGTTGTTTGTGGAAATCCTTAACTCATGGTTTCATTGCTTTTCAAATGCAGCCCTTTTTTAGGATAAAATCATTGAGAAGGCTTTCTCCTTGTATGTATATATGCATATACATTCACATATGTACAGAAGATCACACACTAGGTTAGATATATAAGCTAGGTGTGAGAAAAGCATGCTTCATGACACAGTGCTCTAAGACTGTTTAATAGTACCTGAATGACTCGGTTTCCAACAGTGATCGTTTTGGTTACCCAAATTCTTCATCCAAAATTAAACGATAAAAGCATTCATACGCGAAACATGTGGTCCAAAAAGAATGTATAAAAACAGTAAATTAACATTAGGTAATACATGAATAAATAGGATATGTATAGAAAAAAAATTATTAAAATATTTTAGAAATAGTAGATGAAGCATTAGAATACTTTTGGAAACAATTAACATTTCAATGCTAAACAATATTTAGAAAAACTTGTAAGAATAAATATATATTATTGTTGAAAATAAGTTACAAGTTTAGATAGTATGGAAAATCAAGATCTTCTAAGAGTATGTTACAAGTTCTTTTGGAAGGTGTATTAGAGTTTATAAGAGGCCTTAAATCTTTTTTTACCAAAACCTTTTACATAAAATTTTATAAAAGTTCCATTTTCATTTTGAAAATAAGTTTTGGGGAAATAAATTCCCCCAGTAGAGAGGTTCATAACTAGGAACTAACAAACAAAAAGTAATCACAGACAGTATCATGGTGTTGCACGAAAATTTTTCAAACTTCATATTCAACGTCCAATTGTTACCTGACCAATTAACGGGATTTATCGTCCGTCCGTGATAAACGTCTCTTCGAGAATTTATTTATTTTTAATAATAATAGTCATTATCAAGATGCATCAAGCGAAAAGAAAAAAAAAAAAAAAAAAAAAGAAGAATTCTGATATCTCCATTTACTAAAGAGATATGGGAGCCGTAGCAATGTCAAAAGGAGATTTTAGCCTATGAAGCAATCCTATTCTTAGGATAGATACATACACAGTCTATACAACAGTGTGGAGAGAGAGAGAGACCCTCTATCTATGATATTCTTGTCTAATGCAGGCCATAAACAGTGCAGCTAGATCACTCTTAAAATAACAATACCCAGATCAATTTTATTTTATTTTTTTAAAAACGAAAACAACACAAAATCACCACAATGACATCAAGAAGAAGGAGAAGAAGAAGCATAAGAACAAAGAGATAAGATTAGGGTAAGTAGTGCACGACCTCGAATCGGTCGAGTACTCAAAGAGCTTTCCTTTAGTGGAGAAGACAATCAGAGCGACCTCAGCGTCGCACAAGACCGAAATCTCATGAGCCTTCTTCAAGAGTCCGGACCGGCGCTTCGAGAAGGTCACTTGTCGATTGATCTTGTTCTCGATCCGCTTCAACTGAACCCTACCTCTCCCCATTCTGGTTTCTTGATTCTTGATAACGGGCTTGTAGAGTAAACAAGAACCCAAGAAATTAATCTCAAGTAACAGCTCAAGAAAGCTCTGAAAAAACCCTAAATTTTAGTTCATATATATATATATATATATATGTGATTTTCTGAAGAAGAAGAACACAGTAAAGTAAAAGGAAGATTATATATTACGGGAGGAGAGTTATAGTTATAGTTATAGATGTAGATACAGGTGTTATTTCATGTTGCTTTCCATATTGGTGTCTGTTGGAGGGGTGGGTGTAGTGCTGCAAAAGCTAAAGGTTGTGGGTTGTATATATACAAGTCTAGAAAACTAGGGTGAGGGAGATGAAAAACCCTGGCAGGGTAGTTTCTTGGTGGATGCGTTGTCGAGTTCTGATTGGTGGACGTACTCCTGAGTCTTTTTGGACCACAGGTTTTGGAGAGCTTTCGTACAACCCTCCTCCTCGACACATACTCAGCCCAGTCTGCTTTCTGATACATGACCAAGACCAAGAGCCCAGTGGTTCGCTGCTCTTTTTCTTTTTCAGTACACTGAAGATGGCAGTAGATATATGTCGAACGGTCTATAAGCGCCTCAACCTCGCTCTTTCTCTCTCTCCCTAAGGAAAAGTTATTCAGTGCTGTGGGAGCATGGTTAGGTGATGCTTCCTGCATCAGAGTATCAGACCAATAGGAGATTTATCATTGTCAATTGATTCTCCGCATCAGGCCAATAGGAGGGATGTATCTACTTTAACCACTTTTTTTATTTTTTTTATTTTTCTTTTTCTTCCTTTGTTTCTTGAATTTTAGCGCGAAAGTTGCACTTACAGCGCACCTTATTCTTCTACATCTATTTACAGTAATTTATGTGCAACTACGTAAAAAAATTATACCCAAAAATTTCTGTTCTTCCCCTAATTTTTACACTAAAACTTGCTTAACATGATGTTATAATAGCCATTTTGAATTGTGAACAAGTGAGGAAGTTTCTTGGTTTAAACGGCAACACCTACTTAGAAAAAAGGAGCTGGGAAATTATTCATCATGTATTTTTACTTTTCCACTGGCATGGAGATGTGTTGCTTATCTATTAAGGGAGCTATTTGACCCCACTTAATAATAGGGGACTATATCACTATATGAGTGGTAGAGTAAGAATGATTTAATACGCCAAGAGAACTAAATAATTTTTCAAAGGAAAGGCGTGGGGGATGCATTGCGTAAATTTACAAGCTTCTCATGCATGATAGATAGAATTTGTATACGTTTTATGAGTTGTAACTCTCATGTCATCTAAATGCCTTCTCATATTAAGTAGAATTTTTTTTTCTTTCTTTTTTTCAGTATTAGGAGTGTCTAGGTTAATTTACGAGCACGTCGACTAATTTTTACTTAGTTGGCTGAAAGGCAAATCATCCGCGAGAACTAGGGTAGTTTAATTACACTTAGCAAAAGTCAAATTCTTAACCTGTCAAAGGAAGACCAAGAATCTTGGAAGTTAACCAGTTGATTGAAAAATAGATTTTTCAGTCCATTTATACTCAGTTGTAAGTTTGTAACTACCAAGGAATTTGTAGTCCTACTATCTATGAACAATTTAATTTTAGGGTAAGAGTACCATTTTGTAAAAAAAAGGAGGGGGGGGGGGGGGGGGGGAAGGGAAGAGGGCAGTCTAGTAAGCAAATGCAATTGAATATATTACATGCAGAAGGTAGTTATTAGGTTATTAGGTTACCAGTAGATCAAAGACATTGATGCCATGCTAACTTCTTCTTTCAATTTGTATTTTCGTTTTTAATGCTAACGAGATGAGCTGCTTAAATTAATTCCTTGATCACCAATGGAAAAACTTAACTGGAGGTGAAAATTTTGTAGATCAGCCAGTAGGAGTCTCCAAGTTACGTTTGGAAGCACGAAACACGTATTTCGATCTATGCAATTCTATAAAGAACCCTAAACCCCTTAGTTCCAAACGTTAGACCGAATTGGATGGTTATATTCAAGTTCTGAATATTAGAATTCACTGAAGTTTATGATGCTACTTGGTGTTTTTCTAGGTTTTTCCCTTTCTTTCTTTCTTTCTTCTTGGTCTTCTTTTGCTGCAAAACAATGCTATTTCATTCAGTCAATATGATATTCTTATTTCATTTTAACACCCTCAAATCATTCCTGGCTTCAATGTCAGTAGTTTTCAAAATCATCAGTGCCTGACATCTTCTACTTCTTTTGTTCCCGAAAATTCACATTTTATTTTCCAAGTAATGTATCCTATATAGGCTTCTTGATTCATAAGCACCAGGCAAATGCCTTTCTTTGATTCTTGAAACCCTTTCCCTTAGCATTCTTATGTGTGAATTTCCATTGTAGTTCTTGTTGGAATGTTCCCATGCAATTATGTTCGTTAAGTACTTGTGTCTTATTCTCAATTGAGCTTAAGCCGGCCTTTGGTTATAATATGCAACACGTGCTTTTTTTTTTGGTTGTAATCATCACTTAATTTGGTGCATATCTAAATTTCACGCTCCTTTTAAGTTCGAAGTCCTCAATATTGAAACAAAATTACATTTTTAGTATGTCACCACAATGTATATATATAGATATGTATGTATATGTGTGTATGTGTTTATATTTTATCGGGACGACAATATATACTTAAAAGACTAGTAGTAGACTAGTAGTAGAGTACTGCCCAAGAAAATTGTGGGTGGTTTTCAAAATCCTTGGATTGAATGGTAAGGGCACTGGAGTTGAAAGTTAGAGTTGAAGAGCTTAAACAGCTCAGTTAACTTGCTACTTGAATTATTCACATATACAAACAAGATGAGTATTTATATATAGTGGTGCTTGGGTTGGATTTGGTTCAATTGGCTTAGGATCTTATTGGATCCCTCAGTTTCTGCTCCATTAGATTTTGTTAAACTTAATTGAACCCACTTGTGATTATACAATTGTATATATATACATATTCTCTCTCTGTCTCTCTCTATCTCTCTTTCTCTCTTTTTCTTGGGTTCAAATCATGTCCAAATCAAAAATTTGTCCAACTTAATACAAGATAATTGCCTTAATGCTATGATAATGATGATTGTGAAGTATATGTTCTTGTGGTCCATCCTAATTAGATTATATGGATAGGTCTTTTTTGGATGAATGAGATTACTTATATTATTCTATAATACCATGGTTGGATTTGTAAAACATAAATTTTTTAGTGTAAGTGGTCCCGTAACATCAAAACTAGTTTATTATTGTAATGAAATATTTCAAGTACTACAAGGAAACTGTATAATTATATATGGGGACCATGGTACACAACCATACTCAATCGACTAAAATACATAACTAGTACAGAAACTGTTTCATTAATATCCTTTGTTATTTCCATCTACCAAGCTTTAAGCCGGGGACCATATTACAGATACCAAAAAAAAGCGAGAATATATGGAGAAAAAAAAAATACGAGAGAGGAGGAGAGGGACGCATGTAAAAGCTTTAATCTTTTCATATTTTAATTAATGTTGCAGAGAACAATATTAACATTCTCAAAGAGACACATTTCGTGAAACACGCAAAGCGCTTAAATTTCAGATTCCACCCTACCTCGAAGCTCAAGAAGAGAATAGCATTGAGACAATATTAATTGACCAAACCCTGTAGCTTAATTAGTAAGCTAATTGGGAACTCAAAGTTAGTTTGACTAGGGTTATCTTTGTTGTCTTTGTGTTTGGAATAAAATGGTGGGATTAGATTCCTAATCCAAAAGGGTCCACATATCCTCCGTTTGGCTTAAACAAATATGCCAAACTAGTTATTAAAAAAAAAAATCATTCATTGTAGGCACAGGAAATATGGTACGACAGTTTAGGAAATTCAATTGGAACATTAATTCAACGTTAAAAGCCAAAATTGTGGCCAAAAAGTTAGCGAACTTGTAAATCACATGGGGCTAGGCTAGGGTTTCTGGCTGCAGGAATTCCAACACCTAGACACTGAATTATAAAGAGTGTAACAAAGAAGAGAAAAAAAAATGTAAAAGAAAAGGAATATGTCAAGTCATTTCACAAGCCTCACAAGCCTTTTGGGTTGGAAATCCCAACCAAATCAAATTACAAAATTCGCCTAGAGAAAGAATGTTCTTACACAGTTGCCCCAACCCAAGTTGCATAAAAAAACAAGTAGAGGTATCTTTTTCTCTCTCTAGGCTTTGGTTTACATGATGGCCTAAATAAGGCATGAATGAGAACTGTGGAGGTTAGTCCCATTCCAGCACCCATTTTCGCCCTTTTTTTTTTCTAGACAACAGTGTGAAGGCATGACGAGTTTTTGTTTCCAAGATAACTTGATTTTTGAAATTTATTATTAAAATATTAAATTTTAAAAGATTATTTTCACAATAACTTAAAACGACGCTTTGAATTGCATGATTTGAAAGAGAGAGAGAAGATAGAGAGAGAGAGAGAGAGAGCTCTCTCTCTTCTCTCTTTTCTCTCATTCTTCATTTTATTTTTTTGAATTTTTAAAATAAAAATAATAAAAATTTTAAAAGTATTATAATTTTTGTACATGTTTTATATATGCATAAAAATTATTTAGAAACTCAAAAAATAAATAATAAATAAACCATGTGAAGATAGAGAGAGAGAGAGAGTGAGAGAGAAATACCATTGCCATCTAGAAATAAATTTTTGGCTTGATAAGAAAATTTATTTTTGAATAGCAATGATATTTCTGTAATCGGATCTGTCTGTAACTCTACACCTGATCTGTCTTTATTTTTTAGCCAAATAAAACGAGGTCATAAACGTTAGATGTGAAATTAAAGACAGATTCGATTACAAAAATATCATTATTATCTAGAAATAAAATTTTCTTATCAAGCCAAAAATTTATTTCTGGATGGCAATAATATTTCTCTCTCACACTCTCTCTATATCTTCACATGGTTTATCTATTATTTATTTTTTGAGTTTCCAAGATAATTTTCATGCATACATAAAACATGTACGAAAGCTATAATACTTTTAAAATTTCCATTATTTTTATTTTAAAATTTCAAAAAAATAAATTAAAGAATGAGAGAGAGAGAGAGAGAGAGAGGAGGGCTTTAAGGCTAGCTCTCTCTCTCCTTTTCTCTCTCTCACTCTCTAGTCTGGCTAGCTCTCTCACTCTCACTCTCTCTCTATCTTCTCTTTCATTCTCTCTCTCTCAAAGAAAATGCAATTTCAAATTGTGTTTTAAAAGAAAACCCAGTTTTATTTAGATTCCTTCAAAACGTAATTCAAAGTCGCGTCTTAGGTTATTGTAGGAATAACCTTTTAAATCTAACATTTTAGAAATAAATTTAAAAAATAAAGTTATTTTGGGAAAAAAACTTAATGCTTGACATGTAAAATGTTACACTGCATAATTTTGGGCTGACGATGCTATCCAGAAGACTATAGGGTTTCCGTTTCTTTTCTTTACACTGTTTTGTCACCAAACATAGATGAAGACAGAAAGTTTCCTTTGGGGAGCCGAAGGAGATATTGACAAATTAGAAAAGGAAAAAAAAAATTATAGTGCTAGTATTTCTTTAGGTCTATTAACAAAATATTTTAGCTAATTTAGTAATAACTATATTTTTCTAGCAAGCTTATTGCTAAGTTTATGCCTAAATCTTAATAAATTTATATGCATTATTGGAAGATATAAGAAATTTTTTTTGAGAAAAGGGGGCCAGCCTCAAATTACTTAAGGGGCTTATTACAAAATATCTGGAAGATGCTAAGGAAATATTAGTGAGTTTGGAGGGGCCATGGCCCCTGCTAGCCCCTACCTCCCTTCGTCCCTGTCACCAAATATGGTTTAATGCTATTCTTATGAGTGTATTGTCTAGTAACTGTTGGACAACGGGTTGGGTACTCAGATCCAAATTGAGTGTTCATGATGGGTCAACCCTGTAATTAAATAAGTACAAACTGTTGGACAACAGGTTGGCTACTCAGATCCAAATTGAGTGGTCATGATGGGTCAACCCTGTAATTAAATAAGAACAAACATGCCTATTGATTGTAATCTAAAAATATAATTATTATCCCTAAATTAGTTACTTGTTAAATTTAGAGTAGGATTATTTATATAATTTTAGTTCTAATTTATTTCTAACTTAGTATGTTTGATGTAAATAGGAATCGTGGACTAAAAAGGGCAAATTCAGACAAAAAAGAGAAATTGCGTTTGAACGGTTCTAGTTGGCATTCGAATGCAACGAAGGGCGTTCAAATGGTACAACAAACATTCGAATGGATGTAAAGGCATTCGAAACTTTAAAGAGCATTTTTTCCGTTCAAATCAGGTTCGAAGAGCATTTGAAATTTCACAAGCTTGAACATAGCATTTGATGTGCATTAGATGACTGTTTAAACGAGTGTTCAAACGGTTGGTCAAGCCATTAGAACAATGTACGGGATTCTGCAATTTTTGCGTCAATAAAAGCTGGGATTGAAACCTATTTTGGGAAGTAGTTAGTTTTATGTTTTTTTGAGGGTTTCTTTAAAAGCTTTATATAGTTGTAGAGTAGTTTTTTCATAGTTTTTCAATATTTTGTTATCAAATTTCATAGTTTTTAATATATTTCAATACATATTTTGCATATCTATAATGGTAAGGTGTAGTTAATTTCATATTGAGATCAATTGTGAAGATCGATTGAAGATCTCGGAAGAACAATGGAGGTAATTAAATTTTCAATGTTTTTATCTTTTTTTCCTTAATTCTTAGTTATCAAATCTTAGATATTTATGAAAACTTTGATTTTTTACTAAGTTTGATAATATCTATGCATGAACCCTAGTTTGGTATAGATACTATACAAATCGATAGTATAAATCTATGACTTTAACTTGATCATAAATCTAGAGTTGATTATCAAAGGGTTCATAATTCTATTGCTAAATCTTTCGAATCAAATACTCAAAACATATTCAATGATTTGAGTTATCAAACCTCCATTGGAATTTCAGGCATAGTTAATAAAATACAGGACAATAAAAGAACGGTACATAATACGTATAGGTTTAATTTATTTTTTTAAGGTACGGTAACAAAATTCGACAGAAAAATACAAGAACGTAAAAAATTTGAATATATAATTTATTAGCCCTAAGTTTATTCAAATGAAATTTTATATATGATTTTGATGATAACTTACTTTGATTTATAAATGTTTTTTTGATTAAATATATTCAATACTTTTAATCCCTAGTCTAGTTGGTGTAATTAAGTTTTACAGGATTATAAAGCTCTTGAAAGAGAAATCAAAAGTTGAAAAGTAATATCTAAATTCCTGAGAATTATGTTTTAAGGAAACTTGATTTAAGAAAGAAATTAGAAGACATAATTTTCTTCTAAAGTTGTAAATTAGATGAAACTATATCTTACAATATAGCCATAGTATTTTGCCCATATCTTTTGATCTAATTGTTGTTGGCCCAAAAGGCAACCCAAGAGGGGGGTGAATTGGGTTTTTCGAAGATTTATAACAATTAAGATTAATTAAAATTAATTTCAGCAATTTAATAGTGATCCAACTATATGTGATGCAATGTAATTAGTAGAAATAAAAAAAACAGAGCAATAAAAAGAAGACACAGATTTACTGAGGTTCAACCACAAACCGTGGTCTACGTCCTCACCCCAAGACCTCCTTGAAGTCTTCTTCCACTATGTAATCACCTATTACAAATGGGCTGCTGATTGATAAAGTGCTCAGCTCACTATACACAAGAACTCCTCACCGTGCTCTTCAATCTCTAAGTGGTTTTGTCCAAGCTTCACTCAAATTTACAAGAGTTTTGCTTTCACAAGAGAACTCTCGAACTCTTAATTACAAGTGTATAAAAAAGTATACAAGTAACTAACACACTCTCTAGCAAGAGTTGATTTTACAATCTAAGCTCACAGATGAAGACATGAGGAATATCAGAGTATATCAGTGGATCAGTTAGTGTGATCTTGTTTTTATCTTTAATCACCTCTATAAATGCAGCTGGAAGCTTGTATATATACTCTTGTATTGATTCCATCCGTTAGAGGTTGTTGGGGATCATTAATGCACGTCCAGTCTGTTATAACGTTAAGAAAAATAGTCGTTATATCCAAGGAGTTGGTTCTAGGTTTGTGGAGTTGACACTTTCTGCTTCTGCGTTTACCAGATGTTGTTCACTGACTTCATGAGTCTGCTCTTCATATCAATGAGGCGACTCCTTGTTGATTCTGTCTTCACATCTTCGGCTTCTGTTGTCATGAGGTGACTCTTCATCTTTAGGAGTCCGCTCTTTGTTCATTTGATCTTCAGTCTTTTACTTCTATTGCCATGAGGCGACTTTTCGTCTTCAAGTGTCCGCTCATTGATCATGTCATCTTCAAGCCTTTGCTTCTGTTGACTCGCCCCCAAATGCGGTATTCCTATAAATGGAATTAGCACCCCGCAAGAGTACGGGGGTCACGATGAATTATAAACTGAAAAATTCGGTATCGTTCTCTCCCAAGGGACCTAGCCAAATATAGGCTCTAACACTCAACTCCCACCAACCTAACCTAGGATTAAATTGTAATAAAAAGGGAAATTGGATCTAAAAATAAAATGAAAAATAAAAGGATCGAAAATGTTTTGAATTTTTTATGATGGTTTTGAATTACTAATCTAATGCAATGGAAATTAAAGCAATTAACACTAGACAATTAAAGTAAAGCAAAGTGAAAATAGAATTAAAGCAATTAAAAGGGAATTGGGCTCAAATGATTCAATCACTCAATTTCATCCAAGTTTTCCAATGGGGTTTATAACTCAAATTAAACACAACATTTAAGTGTATTTGATTCGGAAGATTTAACTTTGAAAACCGATAATTCTCAAGCAATTGAAATTAGATACATGTTCAATGGGGAATCAAAGGTTAATACCATCGATTCAACTTAGTCAATACCAAATTTGTGATTTGTGCATTGATTAGCTAAACATAGTCAATAACCTAGGTTTTCTAAGACATCTTCAATCAATTGTTGGGAATAAATTTCTAGCAATTGTGGAGTATTTTTCTTATCAAGAGTCCTAAATTAATACCATCGATTTGGGTGACGAAAATCCCCAAACTTAGTCAATAATCTAAGTTTTCTAAAATTCCACACCTAATTACTAGGAATTCGAATTCTAAGAAAATATGACAATTAATCCATGAGATACCTCCAAATGAATTCCTTACATTATTTGGGTAATTTTCATATTTAAACCCAATGTAAATTCTAGCTACTTGAATACATCATAAAAGCTTGTAAAAATGAAAGAGAAGCATAAAGAGATTTAAATCTAAAATTAACTACAATAATAAGACTGTTTGGTTCCAAGGAAAATGAGAGAAAATACAAGAAAGTGGAAGAAAATACAATACAATGAAGAAAATTACAAGTTTCTACACTATACTATAATTACAAAGCTAAATCTAAGCTAAAAATAAAGAAAAATGGAAAAAACTAACCTTGGAGAGCTTCTCCTGCCGCCCCCTTGCTCCAAACTAACTCTAACTACTCAAAAACTATACAAAAAATTCTAAAAACGCAACTTCGGACGCAAAAAATGCATTTTGGATGAACAGTAACCGTCCGAATACCATTCGGACGGTGAACAGTAACCGTCCGAACAGGTACTATTCATCGTTGTTCGACCTCAAAAACTTCAAAACTTAATTTGACCACCCTAAAATTCGATTCAGCCGATGCACATTAGACGCAAAGTTGTAGAACTTGAAGTCTTCTTTCCAATGAAGTAAAAATCAGCTTAATCGGACATCGAAGTAAAAAGTTATGGCCAGAATACCGAGATAGGTTTGAATTTTCATAAATAAATTATTTGCCTTGAACCTGCTTTGATTATTCTTGCTTTCTTTTTGCCCTTATTAACTTATATAACCTACAAAACACATACAAAACATACTCAAACAAATATCTAACTAAAATAAGATAATTAATTACAATATAAGTCTAACACAGTACAAATTAAAGACTTATGATTACACTTTTAGGGTGTAATCATCTGTCACCATGAGGCGATTCTTTATTTCAATGAGTCCACTTTTTATCTATTTGGTCTTCAGACTTTTTGCTTCTGTAATCAAGAGGCAACTCTTCATTTTTCATGAGTTCACTCATTGTTCATTTTGTCTTCAGGCCTTTTGCTTCTGTGATCAAGAGGCGATTCTTCATTTCCATGAGTCTCCTAATTGTCCATTTGATTTTTAAGCCTTTTGCTTCTGTAATTAAGAGGCGACTCCTCATTTCCATGAGTCCGCTCATTGTCTAGAAATCTGCCTTCTAACTTCTAATGATCTAGCTCATCTCAGCACTGATATAAGATCTTCAAGGAGTATTTCTTTGGGGTATGATGATCAATCAAATGTCTTTAACTCATCAGAGTTAACTTCCATTCAATTTGGTTTGAATCAATCATTGGATATTGATTTTCTCTTGACTCTCAAACTGTGAAAGCTTCATTCGATCAATGTTCATATTTTTTTCTTCATTTGCAAAGCTTTCTTCTTTCATTGTAGAACATCTTCTTCAATGCCAAGCTTCCTCAATTATGTAGAGCTTCACAATGCTTCATTTCTAATTTCTTCTCTTTGCTCGCAATTCTTTTTTCTTCTTTACAGATCACTTCAATGAGACTGTTGCAGGCTTGATGAAATCTTTTCATACATCTAGTCTTCATTGATTCTTTATACTGTAGAAGAATTCTTCACTTGGATTCCAAGTAGAGATCAACTAATCATTGTGAGGCATGTTCTCAGCAACTTCAATCACATAAGCTGGAACTGAACTTTGCATACTTGATGAAGTTATCTCTTGAGCATTTTCAATCTCTTTAACAATCAATTCCTCTTCAACTGATTTTTGCATATTCTGATGAAGTCTTTGGTCTATCTTGAGTGCAAATCAAATTTACTGAGTCAATGCATACTTTGATAGAAGCTTCATTTGAACACCTTCAATCTCTTCGAATGTAGAACATTTGTTTGAAGTAGAGATAGGAGTCAATCCTCTATTTGGTTCATTACATAGCTCTTGGAGTTCATTGCTTGATCTTGAATTTGTTGTGCATTCTCTTTGACATGCATTAGACTTAAGATTGAATTTTAAGTCTAGATTATAAACTTTGTTAATCTGCACACTAAGTAGATTCATTAGTAAAATAACACGAAGTTTAGTTATCATCAAAATCGATATGGAAATTAACCTTGAGTCAACAAGGATCAACCTTGAGTCAACAATTGTTGCATTGATCTGATTCTTATGGGGCTGGAAAGCAGACTCAAATGTCTAATTACGATGTTTCATGAAGTTTTTATAGAAACAACGTTTTGTGAGACGAAAATGAGTTGGAAGGCGACTTATTGGATTTGAAATTCAAAATATGGCAGTTTGGAGACAGTTATGATTAAATTTCCATATCTTTTGATCCAAAAGGCCAAATAATCTAATTATTGCAGCTACTGAAAGAAAAACTTACATATCTACCATATCTCTCTTATATGAAATTTCAAATTCGAATGTTATCTAGAAGAAAAAGGAACATACATCTGACTTAGTGTTGCAGAAATTCAAAGATGACAGTTAGAGAGACAGTCTAAGTATTTTACTCATATCTTTTGAATCTGATATTCAAATGCTTTGATTCCTAAGGATCTAGAAAGATAACGTCTATATCTACATTTCATATTTATAAAGATTTTCAAAATCAAACTTTTGCTATATGAAAAAGCTGATGAAATTTGACATAGCTGTGCATAAATTCAAATAGGCTAGCTAGGAGATAGCTCAAGTAATTTGATCATAACTTTTGATCTGACCATTGGATCGACCTGATTCTTAAGATTCTGAAAAGTTGACTTCCATGTCTACAACTTATGTTATATTTATTTTCAAATTCGAATGTCATCAAGGAGAAAATCGAAATGAAAGTGAAGCTATCTGATTAGAAATTCAAAAATAAATCTAACAGCAACTTGCTTAACAAGAAGAATTTTTTTAAATGCTCTCTAGTGGCTAGAAACTCATTTGAAGCTAAAAATTAACCTTCAATATTCATTTATAAATAGAGATATAGTTGAGGAGCAATCAATAACATCAAGAGCAAGAAGAGATTGTGCATCAAAGTGATATTCATCCTACAAAGTCTTTGAGAACTTAATTGTCTTTTATCTTGTAATTTTTTGAGAGCTTCATTGGCATATCTATTATTTGAGAGAATTTATTTGTAAGCAAGAGTAGTTGTACTCTTGTTTTTTCTTCTTGTAAGTGAGAGACTTGCTAAGAAAAATAGCTAGGGTTGGGTGTGACTAACATCTTTATAAAAACTAATTGAAGTGAGGAATCACTTAGTTGGATGTGACTAACATCTGTGTAAAAACTAGTTGGAGAGGTGTGACTAGCATCTGTGAAAAAAAACTAGTTGTAAAGGAGAACTAGAGACTGGGTTAAAAGGCTAGTGATTGTATCTACGATTTGGATATAGTGGAAAAAAAATCTCAAAGAAGGAGCCTTGGGGAGTGGACGTAGACTTTGGAATTAAAGTTGAACCACGATAAATCTTGATGTCTTATTCTCTTCTCTCTATCTCATTTACTTTATAGTTTGAATTGCATGCGTTTATTTACAACATATTATTGGTTGATTAATATTTGTTTGAATAATTAGTTAGAATTTTTAAATCTGAAATTATTTGTTGAATTATTGTTTAAATCCAATTCACCCCCTTCTTGGGTTACCACTTGGACTAACAATTGGTATCAGAGCCTGAGTTCTTGTAGTGGACTTAACTGTCTTAAAGTAAATTATGACAACCATTTTTAGTGCTACACTTGCTGACGATCAATCGAATAATAGTCCATCTTTGTTTAATGGCACTAATTATAACTATTGGAAGGTTAGAATGAGAATATATATTCAAGCTATAGACTATGAATTATGAAAGGTCATTGTTAGTTGGTTTAGGATCAAACGCTTACCACTGCACCAAAAACAATTGTTGTTAGTCAAGGTGCAACTTTATTTCCTTATACCTTAGCAGCGCAGAGCGCTACACTAAGTGGTAGGTGGGTATGAGGATCTGTGCCATGTAAGCGTCACGGGTTGACCAGTCACGTACTCCATATGGGTCCCCCATAAGACCCAACTGAGTTAAAGGTCTATTATTAGCCCTCATAAAGCCAAGCCAATAATCTCCCCCCCAACAACGACCCTAGGACTCGGACCCGTGACCTTGCTCTGATACCAAGTTTAAGATCAAGCGCTTACTACTGCACCAAAATCAATTGCTGTTAGTTAATGCGCAACTTTATTTCCTTATATCTTAGCAGCGCTGAGCCCCGCACTAAGTGGCAGGTAGGCATGAGGGTTTGTGTCATATAAGCACCACCGGTTGGCCAGTCGCGTATTCCATGTGAGTCCACCATAAGATCCAACCGAGTCAAAGATCGATTGCTAGCCCCCATAAAATCAACATAATTATTCGGGTATTATACGAACATTAGTTAAAAAATTGAGACAAAAAATGGGTAACATTTATAAGTAATTTCTTCTTATACATGTTAATATATAGTATTTTGGTCTCATATATGTTAATTTTTAAAATATATTACCAACAAATAGTTAAATTAAAGTGATAGATAAATAAAATTTGTTATTCCAATACTTGATATAAGAATGGGTTAATTTGTAATTTAATATTTTGAGTATTAATAAGAAACTCTATACAAATATATTTAATGATTTAAATATATCAAGTATTAAAAAAAATATCCCCAAAACATATGACATGATACTACTAAAGATACACAAATCATGAGTTATACAAGCTTTTTTTGTAATTGATAAAGTCAAATAAGTTTAATGGTTAATAATTTTATTGTTATAATCATTTATTAAGTCTAGAATTAATAATTTGCTAAAATTATATTAAATTATATCTAATTTTTAATTTAAGCTTTTTTTAAAAGTATAATACGTAAAATGTTTACATGTACTTCACGGTCCAACTCAAAAAAGCCTATATTTTTCATTAAGTTTCACATTTTGACAGAAAATGGAAATTTTTTTCATTTATAGATATGTACGGGTATTATACGTGAATAATACGAGTATTTACTAACTAGAATTTTAGGTGAATCAATTAATCAGATCAATTGATTTTAAGACCTTTCTTTTATATAATTCAAAACTCTTTTCAATAGCTTAGTTTAGTTAAATAAACTCTTTCAAACTATTTTCTTTTTATATTATTGAAGTGTTTTCCTGAGACTTCTAAATCATGGTAAATTTTTTTGGATGCGTTGACCCTATTCCCTGTAGATTGACCTCGCACTTATTGAGTTATTACTGTATCGCGGCCATGTACTTGCGGAAAAAAAATTATAGCACATTTCTGAAGCGATCACTTATTGGATAGTGACCTTTAGGCTCCGCTTGCAATTCGAATTTTCGATGAAAAAAAATATGAAAGAAAAGTGAACAAAAATACTCCTTTTTTTTTGTTCATTTTTTCTTCACATTTTTCTTTTTTTTTGTTTTTTTACTAAAAATTTAAATTCTAAACAAAGCGTTAAAGATGTGTCTTGGGAGTACTATATAAAAACTTCAATAAAAATAACGTTCTATAGGCAGCGTTGTTCTCCTTCCTCTCTCTCTCTCTCTCTCTCCCCCTCCTCGGTCTATGTAGTATGTTAGAGAAGGCTCTTGTAACTACACTTTACTTTGAGTATTGATACATGAATTATAGATGGTATAATACTTGAACCATCCTCATTGCAGGACAGAAACAGAAATCTTGTTGAGAGGGGGTTAAGGTAATTTTATTTTAAATTTTGATAGGTAAAAGGTAGAATTTTTTGAAATTCATGATACCAAAGTAAAAACTTTTGTATTTTGAAGGGCTAAATTTTTTTAATTTTGGGGTGCCAATACACTTTTTTTTATTATATATATTTAAAATTTAAAAATTTTATATAAAATTTTGTCAAAATAGAGAGCCATAGCCCCTATTATCATAAGGTAGGTTCCTCATGCAATTTTGGTTCAAATTCAAGTTTGATTCAAATAAGGTACATTTTCGATTCGAATTCAGATTTGATCAACGTAAGGTACGTTTTTGGGTTTACGCTTCATCATTACTTATGTAACTTCTTACAGTAACAATTTTATTGATTCTGGGTGTGCATAGTAAAAGCAAATAGGTTTGCTTCGAAGTAAGGAAACTTGGAAACGTGGTCATTTTCTCTAATGATTGATCAGCTGAGATTATAGAGACAAACACATACACACATATATGTAGATATATATATATATATATATACATGTAGATATGGACTATATTGGTAACTTGGGGTGCAGTATGCATCGTTCCAATCACTCCTGGCATAAGTGCTGTAGCTAGGTATAAGCAGTGTGGGCAACTTAGCAGACAAAAGCCTCTATGTGAGTGGTGCATGATTTGGGATTGGTTTTAAGCCTTTTGTATGGGATCGAGGGACTAATGGTAGTTATTATAACAAGGATTCATCATCTAGTGGTTTGAGCATTTGAGGTATAAAATGGAAGACAAAGCATTGTCTGCCACCGGGAGGACCATCTGTGTATCTTTGATTGAAAATTGTACAAACTTTCTCTATAGTAAAGTAATTTTCTTGTATGCTTCTTGAAGAAAATTGAAATAGAAGAATTGATTATTAATATGGCTTTTTGGTGATTACAAGAGCAGTACTTCCGTGGATGAAATCCAAATCACCACCCCATTTTCCGTATATCATACGCAATTATGGGAGACACAGATGATGACTAGGGTATCTCACCTATCTTACCACCAATAGCTAAAATGGATTTAGCTAAGGAGTGATGGTGAAATTCTTCTTTTCATATGTCTTTCACTAGTGGTCACAAGTTTAAACTCGTTTGTGCTAGCAAGCTATGATTATATGCCTTCCTTGGGAGTCTAGCTTGGCACGGATTTATAATAAGCATGCCCAGGCATGGATTTTATTCGGTTCGCCTCTCAATACCTCTTTGCTCAGTAAAAAAAAAAAAGCAGTTAATTACGCTTTGTACATTTATATTTTACGCTGAATTTCATTTCAAGATCTTCGTTTTTAATTATAACAATTAAGTCCCTATACTTCTAATTTGTTGTAATGTTAACCTTCAGTTTGAAAAATAGAGAAAAAATTCATATCTGATAACTATATGACTTTTTTCAATGAAAAAATATGTCAAATTCAACATTTTTCTATCTTAAAGACTCACATGTATTGCACGTGAGTTGAATTGAAAGTTTTTACATAAATTCTAATTATATTACATGCACCACAAATTAGATTACACTCATGATTTTGGGAGTGATTTGATAGGAGATGATGGTAAATTATTAGGAAGAAGTATAATTTTACATCTTTACCCCTCAAAACATGCAGGGTGCTTGTCATATGCGAATTTTTCATCTATTTCTAAACAAAAGTTTGCAGAATGTTGACATTGCAACAAATTAAAAGTGTACAGTCTTAATTATTACAATTAAAAGTAAAGTTCCTGAAGTGATATTTGGTGTAAAGTACAAGGGTGCAAAGTGTAATTAATTCCAAAAAAATCTCACTTTTTTTTTTTGTTGGCATGTCTTTTTTTGTCCCTTTTTTTCGGCCTTATTTTCAAAGTCTTTAGGTTTGTCAACCAAGAAAGAAAATGAACCCTTTTGGAGGGTGCTGACAAATAAAACCTTCCGAAATGAAATTTTAATTTTTTTTTATAAAAGAAGTTACTAAATAAAAAAAAGCTATAAAATAAAAAATAAAAAAAATTATACCAAATGGAGACGTTAAGTGTGTTAATGACATTATCAAGAGCATAAAAAATGACGTAATAATGATTGAAACTGGACCGAAAACAGATTCCCAACAAAGAATCCTACCAGGGAAAAAGAAAAACCCAACTAAGAGTGATGGAAATAGGAGAGAGTATCATACTTTCATCATTCTAATTGTAAAGCATATGGTTTCTTAAGAAACAAATGAATGAGCTTGAGTGGCCTACTTGCATCCACTTTATAAGGTCCTTATGATGCCTCGGCTTGAGCTCGGAAATTCCCCTTTTAAATTTCTGTTTCTACGACATCTATCCTCAAAGGCCTAACTCATGATGGGCCAAAGCCCATAAGAGGCAAGGAACAGAAGTAAAATAGATGAATGGGTCGAAGCCCAAATAAATTGGGCAGATGTCCAAAACAACTAACGTCTCTAATTGGTATGACCAATCAAACTAGTACTTCAGCTTCTACATAAACATACCAACCATGTAAACTCAAGAAAAAATAGCTAGCAGATTTTCTCCACCAGAACTAGTCCCATGATCATACATTCCAACATATACATATATATATATACTCTATGAAGTGCAAGCAGCCAAGCACAAGCATATCTACTCAACTTGTTAATCTAGATGGTTTGTACAGCTAAAAATTAAGTACAAATTTTCAAGATCAAATTTCTTAAAATCGATAGCGTGCCATAAATTCTTACATACCTTGGTCTTACAGTTCTCCGAAATTCATTTGCTGCTGGTTCATTATTATTATTATTATTATTATTATTATTATTATTATTATAGGTTACAGTTCTTTAATTTGAAATGCATTTACCTGGTAAATGTGTTTTCAACTGCAACTCTCAGAGCATCCACCCGGGGATTAAACAGTTCACATTCTGGTCATGAGTTGCATCAGTTATCTGGTTTGAAACTTCAGGATTGTACCTGCAGCCACAATCATTGTTAAATGGAGGAATTTTGAAAGTGTGCATTGAAAATACATTTGACAAGAAAAAAAGATGGATTAAGAAGTTAAAAGTTTACCCTATTTGCAGATTGGAATGGCATTCCAAGGGCTGGAAGAACCCCTGAGATTGAGCATGCTGGTGCCCATATGAACTACTTTGCCCGCCACCAGCCCACGAAGATTGGAGGTGATTTTCTTGGTAAATTTCATCAAGCTGCCATACAAGTAATGATAGAGAATGATAGAATCCCATCAATAGAAAAATAAATTCGAAAATGGAATTTACTGAAGTTGAAGTGCACAAGTGTAATCTCATATATATATTCATATTAGCCTGATTTTGCACATAATATGATCATGTTTAAGCGTTATGTTCATGTTGTTACCTTCATCTCTAAAGCCTTGTTGGCTTCAAGCCACAGTTTTTCCTGTAATTGAACCATAGCTAGTGAATAATTGTAACACGTAAAATAAATTTAAAAGAAATTCAATTTCCTAATGCAGATACCTTTGTTTGAAGATCAGAAAGCTGATCAAGCATAAACTGGGTCTGCAAAGCAGGGTCAGAATTACAGTTAGAACGTCAAAGAATCACAGTAAGCTCCCCTAATGGAACATATATGTGTGTGTGTGTGTGTATACAAAACTTCAAAATCCTATAACCTCTAAAAATCCAATATATTTCGGATTCTGCTTCCCTTGCATTTCAAATCACTCAATGCCCTTGAAGACCACCTTCTATTTATCCATAAATCACATAACAGGAAATTAAGAAGTTGCAGAATAGAGTACTGCAATGAGCAAACAAAATGATAGAAAAGCCACTATCAGAGCCATCAACTTATCATGTGAAATTAAGAAGTTGCAGAATAGAGTACTGCAATGCAATAACTGGTTTGATCACTTCACCCAGAAGTTTTGCATACTTTACATGACTTTCTGTATATTCTCATGATGTATATATATATGACAGTCAGCAGTGGCTTTACTAGGGATTTATTGGCTTTACAATACAGGTGGTGATGTCAGGTATTGCCATTTAAGGTTTCTTTCTTAATAGGCTAGCTGAGTTCTTCAAATGACAGACTACTGAAAGAGAGTTTTACTATAAAAACTTGATTATGTATGAAAATGCACGAACAATTCCAGCATGCACTCAAGGAGAATCAGATGTCTTATATAAGTCCCATTAATCAAACTGATCCAACTCATGCAATGGTTACCCTAATTTTTGAAGCCAGAAGTTAGGTACACCAACAATCAATAAATACAAAAAATTATAGGGAAAGAAATAAACTTCTCATAATATAAATGTTCCAATTGCAAATTGAAGATAACTCATTGCAATTTCTTTATCCAAAGAACAAAATTATACAAAATATAGGATAAGCTAAAGACAAATATGTAATAAAGAATGTTTGATGGTCCTTAAACCAGGCACAATATTTTGCTTCAGCTGGTCAGCTTCAAAACTGCTGTAGGATGCACACTGTCATCTCCCAAACCACCAGCCAGAAGGCCAGTTGTATTTAAGGCAACAATATTGTTGGTGGGGCAACCTACAGGAGAAAGCTTGCCAGGGGACCATAGTTTTTTCAGCAAACACTCACTCAGTTGCTAGAAAAAGAACGTCTCTGCTAATAAATTTTTGTCTCACAACTTCCCTCTGGTTACTGGGTTTTCTTCTTTTCCAAGTTAACACAAAGCATGAAAACACATCATTCAACTCCCCTTGTCAAACATTATAATATATCATCAACTTAAATCTACTGAGCATTCTTTCTCCCCTTTGGTGACTGTCAATGCATGTAATAAAAGCTGTAATTACCTTTGTTGACCTAGCCTGCTTCAATGATGTATCTAGTTGATGCTCAAGATGTTCAAGCTCCTTCATATTTAGCGGGCCCAGGTCTTCACCAAGAAGGTGTCTACCACATTCACGATTAGAAGTTACATGAATTCAGTGTTCGATGTAGAAGAAAACTGCATATTTATGTGGGATCCAAGGAAAAAAATGGAGAAAGGAAAGATAAACTAGTTCTTCCATAGAAAAAAAAAAAAAAAAAATTAATGTTCAGAACACGGAACTGGGGGATAATTTTTCATGGAGGTTAATTACCTTTGATAACGTTGGAGTGCCTCATATTTAGCTTTCAGTTTTAAGTACTCTCTGTAGCTACTTTGCTATAGGACATCACAAGAAGCAACTCATGTAAAAAGTCATCAAAATAAAATACATAAATTGGAACTAACAATGCACCTGAATAAAATTAAGAGCATCAGTTGACCACATCACAAAAAGCAGATTACATGCCTAAAAACCTCTTGGATTTTATTGTTATATTGTTACATCAATATTATCACATTTTGGTGAGGACTTAAATACTACCTTAGTTAACCAATAGGAAGTTAGAGGCATAATAAGCTACCTCAATCTCTTTGGCTGATTGGCTAACTTCCAGTGTAGCATAACTGCATTTTTGGTACCTTTCAAGTGTTTTGGGCATGCTGAGAATGAGTCAGTAAATAAAAAGACAAAAAAAATTAGGTAGCTGAAGGCAAGAGAATAAACAAATAAATTGTTGCAACAAAATAGTATATAACCATAGAAAACCTAAAAAATAAATACACTCCTGCTGTATTTGGGTCTCCCGGGAAGGGAATTGTAACCAAGATGACTACAATAGAAGCAAGTGGAAAATAGTCGAGCTATGGTTTATGGAGCTAGCACCAGACAACACAATTCTATGGAACAAGTGAGTTTAAAGTCTGCAGATGTCAAGGGACCATAGTCTCGATACTCTATCCAGTGTTTCCTATAATGCAATTCTACATCCCAATGAGGATATGACACCTTATCGCGGCAAGAGTTGCACTAACAAATCAAACATAAACAGATGCAAACCATAATATCAGTGCCCTAAAGAAGGTTTCCTAGTAATTCTTAAGAAATGGCACGTTTTGGACCGTCTTAAGTTAGGCCACCATGAAGTTTCATCTTCCACAGTGCATAAGCCATTCATTTCATCCATTTAGCTTTACATCTAAAGAACCAAGATTAACCATCACAGACCTGAACATATTTGGGCTTGACGTACAAATTTTAAATTCCAATCAGACCTCAAATTAGCTATGCAGAACTAATACTTGGCTTCTTTCCTCCTCTGTCCCAAAAAAAAAAAAAAAAAAGAAGATTGACATACATATATATATATATATATTACTTAAAAATTTCCATTGTTTAATGAAGAAGTGTATAAGCTGATGAAATCTGTATACGGAATGAAGCAGTCTCCTAAACATGGTTGAAGTGATTTAGCTTAATTGAAACTGAATCTAGGTGGAAGCAATGTCAAGCTAATGGTAATGTCTATCTGTCAAACCCATAAGAGAATATCATAGTTCGTACATCACATGTGATTGACATTGTAATGATGGGTAAACCATCATACAATGGGAAGCCTTAATCAAATTTTTAGGTAGCAGGTAAGCTTAAAGGTTACTCCTGTGCTCACCAAGGGAATCTGCCAATCGTTTCTCCTTTCTACGAACACAAATTTAATGCTGGTAAGAGGGAAAAATTAAAAAAATCTGAATTTCCAATTGGATAATGAGTTTAAGATCAAAGATTGTATAAGTAGAAAATGATTTAGATTGGAGTTGCTAGATCCAAGAAGTACATCTTCATTTCTGAAGAGATGAACTATACATGTTTGTCACTTATTGAAGAAAATGATATTTAGGTTGAAAGGCCTAAAAATTTTGAATAGAACAAAGCTGAAATTCATTGTAATTACTCTACCTGATGTCAAAGTATATAAATCCTCTTATTTCTCTCTAGCTCATCAAACATTGCTTTATACTAGTAAAGAGAATGAATCGATTTGTTCTGCAATTCCATTTAAAGATGATTTCAAAGATCTTTTACATATTCAAGTCAACCGATGTGGTTTGCCAGGTTTAATACTGAAGCTGATTGCAAAACAATGGCTCAGAGGATTTGTTCTTCATGCAAGATTCTACTGAGATATATATAGCGCATTAGAAGAACCTATGAGCCTCTATTGCAATAACAAGCAGCTATAAAGTTTATATCATGGCCTACAAAATTGTGCCTGTGTAGAACTTATTCCAAAGAAGAAAAATTAAAACCACCATGGTTGAACAAACTAAATTGCTATGTGCAAAAGCCTAGATACCGGCACGGCAGACATAATTTGACAAATAAGACACGCAAAGTCTGACACCACAACATCTCGCCCCAGGAATCATATCCAGATATTCCTAATTTGTAGGATGAATATTGCGGTTTTCCAAATGATTGCTTGACTAACATATGCTAAGTTAAGATACCACATAAAGAACACAAGAAGCCACTGCTAAAGAGAATTTGAGGGTCTTGACTTAGATTATGATCTATATCCTATTTTGGACCTTCCTTTAAATTTTGGGTACTTTATTCACCTCCACAGGTTGGTTCTCTTACTTGAAGAAGCATATTGGAGCAACTGAAGTTTACTTGACCTCTGTTAGAAATACAGCAACATGGCCCACATTACTGCCGCACAACCTATATTGCTGCTGCACACAAATTTTGACTTGGAGCCGCACAGCCATTCCAATGTAAATCAGGACAGCTGCTCTAAATTGATTTGGGTTTGATTGTTTGTTCGTGTGAAGTCTGACACTTCAAGGTTTTGGTTTTGTATTCTTCTGTATATAGTCAGTCTAATGTAAGAGATAAAGTAAGCTTCTGCATATTGCAATACCATTTGTCTTCATTTTTAACAACCTCATTCCAACAAGTTGCTATTACTTTGACATATCCCCTCTATAAATACATTAAGTCAATTAAAGTTTACCTTAATCCAAAATTTTGTGTTTTATTCACCAAAACACCATTCAACAATCTTCTTTTTACAATGAAAATTTGATTTCTTCTTTTCATTTCATTTCCAACCTATGCACATAGTTATATAGGTATGTCTGTAGTAACTTCTAATAAGTATCTTTATATTGGGTGTCGTGTACTACATAGTCATCTAAAATTTAAAAAAAAATAAATAGAAGAGATAGTTATAAATTTCACCCTTGAGGGTCGTCTTAGTACATGCCCAAAATGCTTGGTTGGCAGGGAGGGCAATTTTCTTTTCTTTCGGTGATGGTATGTATAAGAGTTTTTGCATATAAGCAAACCGAATAAACTCAAGAAATTTTCGCCTATTGGTACTGCCTCTAGTCCCTTGCATGGAGCACTCAGTTTTAGTTAGTCTATTTCTTTTGATCTACATTCTCAATTGTTAAGTGCAAATTAAAGTTGCCTAGTCCACACATTGGTTCTTAATGATACAACCTTTGATACTAGCAAATCACCTTTCTAAGCAGTTGTTCGTTATCACTTGGTTCTTACTGTCAATTTAAACCTTTTTAGAAAGAGAGAAGACATGATGAAATACTTGAAAAACCGAAAGCCTCTACCACTAACTCTACTTGATTATTATTCAAATCATTGAATGATTAAGATGAATACTCAAACCATTGAATGCCTAAGATGAAGAACATACCTAGTAGCTTATCATGAAATATAAACAAGAGCCCTAAATCTAAGTTATGTTAGTGAAAAAGTTTTTACCTTCTATACTATTATGAACTAGAGAAATGCTAAGCAACCTCTAACATATATTATGGAAATACTTGGATTTCTCCAAAAATGTATCAATACCAAAAGGCATGTATATAATCCGCAAGGTTGTCACCCAGTAATTTTATCCTTTCGACTGATTTGAGGTTTATGTTGTCTTTAATCTCTTACTAAAGAGAGACATATTTTTTTCACAGTGAAATATATTTGTGAAGTCACAACTCTTTTGAGATTGAGGAAGATGTTGAGAAATGCTATATTATCATGTAAGAACTAAGAAGTGATATAAAACAATAAAAGAAAGACAAACACAGGAATAGTGTTTTATAAGGAGATCAGAAAATACTTAGCTTTGAAAAATGTTTTCCCCTTAATTTCGTGTTAGCTTTTACAACCATTTTGGCCTCTTCTATAGCCTCTCTCTCTCTCTCTCTGAGAAGGAGGGTTGTGAAAGAGCCCAACTGGCTATGAAATTATTAATTTTGTCTTTAAATTATAAAACCATGAAGTTATAAAATAATTAAACAGATCCCCATAAACTGCAATTAAATAACAAATCCTAAATGGAACAATAGTACTGAACAACCAGAGTGCTTTGTTGGAAGATGTGTTATTCAGGTTCCAAAAAGGATTGAAGAAAAGTAAACTTTGTCTGGCTACGGCATCAAAATCTCATGTTCATTATAAACCAAAGTATATACGACTGTAGTCTGAGGACTTAAACAAAAGTTTGCAAATCCAGGTCGATCCAAACTGGGCAGTATTCTCCCTCACCCTTAACTCGTCCCCTCTCTCCCTCTCTACATACACAGAGGGGTCAAACCAAATCGTTTGAGATCATCAACCATCTACCACTTAAAAAGAACCAAACGCAAGAAAAGAATTAGAGAGAAGTAAAAGTAAACAGAATTCTGCTGAAAAACCGTACAATTTGCTACCATTTACCACTTAAAAAGAAAAGAATTAGAGAGCAGTAAAAGTAAACAGAAAGCATGGACTGGAAATTAGATCAAACCTAAAGGTTGACTAAAGAGAAGCAGGTGCTTATGTGTGTGTCGATCTGAACGATCTACAGCTGAAGTAGTAGAAATTTTACAGATTATTATTGAGAATATACAAATAATTTAACTGAATGACTAAAGAAAAGGAACCCAAGATGCAAAAATCAGATAAAGCTGAGCAGATCAAAACCAAACCCTGGCCATATGAAATTAGAGAAAAATCTGTGCTTATAAATACAAGAAAGAACCACAAGGAAAGACTGTTATATGATAATGGAGTACACCAAAACGTCAAGCCTCCTCAAAGTGCACAGACCCAACAAGGAAAGAGCAAAAAAGACGTTTCTTGAAGAAGAGAAAAATGACAGATCTTTAGTGTTGTCGAGAGAGAGAGAGAGAGAGAGAGTATGTGTACTTGGAGCTGCTACAGAACTCATAGAGCTTGCCACGGCTGGAGAAGATGATGAGGGCAACCTCAGCATCGCAGAGAACTGAGAGCTCGTAAGCTTTCTTGAGGAGTCCATTCCTTCTCTTTGCAAATGTCACCTGCCGATTTATTTTGTTCTCTATCCTCTTCAGCTCCACTCTTCCCCTTCCCATTTCCTCTTCTTTTTTTTTTTTTGAATTTATATATTCTTTCTAGATATATCTTTGTCTATATCTGGGTATGTATTTATCTTCTTTGCTTCTTCTCTTAGCTACCAGTTGATCTCTTGTCTTAGAGAGTACGCAATGTAACCAAAAGGGTGAAAGGAAGATTGAAACTTGAAACCCTAGAGAGAGAGAGAGAGAGAGAGAGGGCGTAGTTCTGTATCTGGCTTTCTTCTTCTTTGGAATCTCTCTTTTACCCTCAGGATTACCATCTGCAACCCCACAGCAAAAATGAGAGCTAGGGTTTGTGTTTTTTCCACTTCTTACATTCATATTGTCAATCACTTAGAAATACTACGCCCAATTTCGGCAATGGCGCGTGATTAACAAGCTTTCTGATATTATGGAAACGATGTCGTCCTCAATTGCTTAGATTTGGAAGGTTATGTAGACGCCTTTTGTTGGAGCGTGGTGGTGTACATTCACTTGTAATAATGTCCTCAGAAATATCAGAACGTCAAACCAGAGACTCGGAACCTTAAAATGCCAGCCAAGTGTCGTTTCCTCAGTGGCTTGACATCCTCATCATGCGCAAAGTTCTCGTCCGTTTATTTAATTTTTCAAAAAAATAAAAATTCACGCTGCTTAATAGATCATGTTCATACTTCATACAACAAATATATATATATATATATATGTATATACTTATACATTATTATCTTATAATTTGCGTCATAGGATTAGGAGCCGTGTATAAATATATACATAAATGCATGGCAGTCCCTGCCGTGCATTGAATGACACGTGACAGATACAACCTCCTACTTTGGTGTCTAAAAGCGACCTAGAAATGCTTCCTAGCTCCTACACTACTCATCATTTCTGGCTGCACGAGCAATTTGTTTCAATTCAGTTTGGAATCCACAGCCATAATCCCATTCAAATCAATTAATATCAGTCTAAATCACAACAAAACTAGATCATGAGCAATATTGCGTGTTACAAAGGCCTTAAGATGTATCCGATGTGTTCCTTATGGAGCCTAAAGCTTGTCTAGTAAAAGTAGGGATGCTAATTGAACCGAATTTGTTTCATTCAACTCCTAATAGAAAGAGTTTTGGATATGAATAAATAGGTTAGGGGCAAAATATAAAGAAAAAAATAAAATTCGATGAGAGTTTAAAATAGGGTAGGATTTAGGTTATCTTATCCCGAACCCACCCTCATTATATTATGAAAGCCCTAAATAATTATATTATATTTAATTATACAAAATATCCTTAGTATATAAATAAATATTAAGATTATAATGTTACAACATATATCATTAGGTTTAAATCTCTTTTTTTTTTTCAATTTTATATTGTGTTAGATTTAATATAATTTATATTATTTTTTTATTTTGTTTTAAAACTTTATACAGGTAAACTTGTTTTAACCCGAACCCCAATTAACTTAAATAAGACGACAGTAGGTTGAAGAGGTTCAAACCGTTACATATTTAAAACGAAATGTGAGTTGAAATATTTTTATTGAGGATAGAATAGGATTTAATTAAATTCGTACTCAATTTGTTCCGTTGTCATTTTTAAGTTAGAGCGACGGCACCCCAAGGAATTTTTTTGTGAATATAAACCCAAACCAACATACACGCGCACACACAACGCAGTGCCCCAAGGAATTGACTTCTCTATTAATCATGTAAGAGCCACCTACTACCAAGTCGATTTATCATTCATAGGTCTTGAAATTTTTTTATAGACTCAATTAGCTTAGTGAGTGGACTTAAAATTTAATTTTGAGGCCCAATCTAACTATATATAAAATAATATTTTTTAATATTTTTTAACATCAATTTTGCTATTAGATTTTATATTATTTAACTTTACTTTCGAATAAAAAAAATCTATTAAAAATATTTTTAGGCAAAATAGGTAGGCTTGGGATTTGGTTTTGAATCTTATAAAAAAATTTTTTAGTAGAGTTCCAACCCGAACCTAGCTTGATCCGCCCAATGTCCACTGCTACAGCTGAGATATCATTCATTAGTCGGGCCCCTGTTGATAAAGAGGTTCATCTACTTACATACTGTCACATACACACGCGTTCATGGACTATATATATCACTACAGACACAAAGGATGGAGCATGGTAACTTCTGTCAATTGTGGTGCTAAAGTTAATTGGTCTGAGTTGTTCATACTTTTCTCTTTATTTATCTGCTTCTTTTTTTTTCTTTTCTTTTCTTTTCTTTTTTTTTTTTGTGGGAGAGAGAACAAAATGAATAACTCTTAAATATATATATATATACACAAGATATATAGTAGCATTTTTCATGGACAAGAAAATACAGCTAGTGATTTGAACACTAATGTTTGGTCATATACAGTTATGGTGGAATCATTGGTAAATTAACAACCTCATGGCATGCTAACTGATCCTTTATAAAGAAATCATGGAGGATTGTATTTTCTACTAAAGTCGGATAGCACCCTACCTGAAAGGATTAGATGGATATGCTGTTAGATCATGCGGTTCATAACAAAAGAACTATATGTGGATGTATAACTTTTCCAAAAAGAAATGCTATCTACGCCAATGAAGGTGGGGGACTGGAGGGGGAGAACATAAACTAATTTCCACCAACCTTGGGAACTCGAATTTTTGGAGGAAAAAATAAAGAAAAAAAAAAAAGAAAATGTAAACGAAAAGAGAATAAAAATACTCCTATTGTAATACAAAGCATAAGAATGACGAACTGACTATTGTAATACAAAATTAGACATGTACGTATGCTTAGTCAACCATGAAATGAACCTAGTTGAAGTTATTCTCAACGGTAAGAATTTTACACCATACGTTTTTTGAAGGAAAAATTATCCCATATAATCATCACACCGATTTGATTTCTATTTTCATTTGATCATTTATGTAATTATGTAAAACCTATATGAATATTGACATTACAGTAAAAGTCACATCATGTGACGATTATTTATTTAGTGGCATGAATGACAAATATTTACTCTTCTCTCTCCTAACTTGCTTTGAAAATAAAAAAATTTGCCCAACAACCAAGTTTCCAAATATACAAGATGTAAAATCCAATGAATTATTATAATTTGATGCTTTAAATTGATATACAGATAAATTACTATACACATTTGTCAAAAAATATTACCTCTCAGTATTATACAATTATTTAAAAGAAATTCAACCGCACTTATATAGGCATCGGAACTTAGATCTATGTGCATTGAAAAGTAAGTTGAGCTTCAAACTCTCTCTCTCTTTTTTTTTTTATTTTTATTTTTTTTGATTTTTTTAGGGTAAAGTGCGCAGTGAAGCTTGGCATGCATTGTGAACTATACACTATCTTTTTCAGCGGCTAAACTGTGCATGCATATACACAGTAGGAACAAGAGACTTACAGCTCGATGACAAATCATAGTCACGTATCCACGTGCCCCTGAAACTCCGTTATGTCCTGTGTATAACCGTCTGTTATTCTTTTCGTTCGAGTGCACCAACTTCCGAAGATTGTCAGCTGCTATGCAAGACCAAAAAAAATAAACACATACGTGTCTGTCTTTCATTCGAGGAGATCTGCAGTGCACAAAGGACTGAGGGCGAGTCCTGGTCAGTGATCGTACTCTCCAAACGGCATCCGACAGGCTTTGTACAGTAATTTTGTCTCGAGGTGTACACGTGTTGAGATATGACAGGTCAAAGACCGGATGGGGCGCGTGCGACTAGTAAACAGCAATAAAAATTGAAGTTCGGTCCGATTGGACATTTTCAGACTGTTTGGAACTTGTAGGAGGGGAGGAAAATAACGGAGAACTTTTAAATTTTTGTCCTTTCTTTTTTTATATGTTACTTGAGACTTGAGAGCGAAAAAGAACGAGAGAAAAATGAAAAAAAACAAATTCACTCTTTTTCACTTTTCTTTTACAGTTTATTTGGAACTGGAGGAAGGAAAAAGGAAAGAAATTATCATCTTTTAATTTGGTTTCGCAAATAAAATTGAAGAGAAAAAAAGAAAAAAGAGATAGATTGATTAAAAAAAAAATTTCTTGCTTCTTTTTTTTTTTTTTGCATTTTCAGTTTTCCTCCCTTTCTTTTTCCCCCCAAGTTCCAAAAAGGCTATTATTTTCTTTACAAAACTAATCAGTGAAAGCAAAATATTTTTTTTCTTATTTTTCCTTTTCTTTTTCAAGTTTCAAAAAAAGCTCTGTTTAACCGTACGTCGAGAGATTCCAGAAAGGTGGGTTACGTAACATGATGTTCTGTCAATAGAAACTAAGCTAACATAAGCCATATATATGCTTAAGAATCAGGAATAATAGTAAGGCATAAACCCAAAGTCCAAAGCTGAAACTAAGACACCACTTTAGTTCCTTGTTTATTCTAGAAAACATCCACAGCAAAATTCTACACAGAAGAGGGAAACCAAGGAGCCTTTGCATGTGGAAAGTAATACCATAAGTGGCAATGGGGGAACCACATAAATGAACAAGGATCATGAAATTATCAGGAAGAATCCAAGATAAAAGCCTAATTTACGTTGAAAATCTACCCGATATTTTTTCCCTGAGTTGACACCAATGCAGGGCTTCAACAGAAATTGCTTGGCGCGGGTAGATTTCCAGACGCAGGATAGATACAAGTGATAAATACCGGTCATGTTGGAGAATGCAAAATCATCTGGACAGTCATTTTAGGTTTTCTGGTGCATAGGAATCGAGCTGAAAGACTGGTTGCCCTGTTTGCTGGAATGGAGATGGGCACCAAACTAGGAAATTAAGCTTGAGATCATTAGGCGTAGGAATCAAGCTGATAGATTGATTGCCCTGTTCACTGGTGATGGGTACCAAGCTAGAAAACTTTAACTCAAGCTATAAACAAATATGTTTACAAAGATATCTATTCTAATCATCCCAATATTAAGGTAGAAAACACAAAATCAAAGGCTACATATTTCCAATGCTGCAAACAAATGTATCATTTTGTTCCTATATACCATGTGAAATGAATCCGAAAAAAGCAATATTCATGACTTCTACATTACATAAAAAGAAATCTTTTAAACATCTTTTCTTTCTTACAGATCCCAAAAGAAAGAAAAAAAAAAATCTTGAAAAAATAAGTTTGTAAAAGCAGACAAGTTCAAAGAGAAGAAATACTTTTACATGACGTGAAGAAGATCAATCCTGAGTAAATTTAGAGCATTCAGGACAGTTGAAATGCCCTTTAGCTTGACATTTGGTGCATCTCAGCTTTGATTCACCCCCAAATGACTGGGAAATATCATTGACTGGAATAAGATTGAATGGTCCACCTTCTTTAACTAATCCTAATCCATTACATCTTGAGCATGCTATCATCCTCAGATCGCCACATCTTTTGCACATTCCCAGAGAGCTGCATATTCAGGGAGTAGCATAATGGAGCACAAACTTTTCAGGATGCATGCATGTTATCCCATTCTTATTTGTGATCACAAAAGATATTTAGTTAAAACTCATATATGAAGATGCTGCGCTACTTATATAGTAAACTCATGTTCTAAAAAAAATAAAAAATACATATATCCATCATTCTTTCACTTCAGTTTCAAGGTTTCAGTTGTAAATCATTGGAATATAAGAAAAGCTGCGACATAATTTTTTTCACAATAACTTGTATAACCATAACTATTTAGTACATCACTAAATGAAAGATGGTTTCAACATACTCGGGTATTCTTAAACTCGAATTCCAGTTCATAGCATATATTTCTCATGATATGTGGACAAGATGCAAGACCTCAAAATTTTCTACTTCACCCTAACACAAACAGAAAATTGCCAAGAAGAGGGTTCAGTAAGTTTCAGTTTTCACAATTTTCAACACAGATAGATCGGTAGCTGAGGTTGGGAGAAGATGTGTTAGTCCCTACAATTGCAGGAAACCCTTTGAGACTTGTCTTTAACAAATTCAGGTTCTTCATTCATATTTTTATTTTAAGAAGTGATTTTTCTTTGACTTATCAAAAAAAAAAAAAGAAGTGATTTTTCTTTTGAAAACATCCTATGTACCATAGTCATTCTCAGTGGGGACAACATTGTATACCCATCTACAATTCCACTTATACATGCAGTGTCAATCTTCAATTCTGAGCAGCGTTTAGAATTATTTCCCCATAGAACACAGGATCTGAAAAATCTCACGGCCAAAAGGTCACAAAAAACAGAGATTTATTGATAACTACTTTTTGGCAAGCACCACTAGTGGATTTCTCTAAGCTCGGGCTCCAATGTACATAGTGCCCAGTCCTTCTAGAGTTCGAAGCAGTGATAAACTCTATCCTCTCTCGTGTCTACTAAAAGTGAAGTTCAACAATCCAGTGAGAAAACAAATCATGGTGTATAGTTTTCCATGCATTTACCTGCAAAACTCTAAACTTCAACATATTTTTGTTTCTGAAAATGAAGCCATCTCTTAAACAATGCACATATGAGTGAGGGTTTGAAATGATATTGAATGAATCAACAGTTGATCCCCATCAAAACAAACTGGACTTAACACCAATTATAAGTACAGCACAACAGAAAGATTCCATCCCATGGGACATTTTGCAAACCCATGCAATCACTTCTAATACTGGAAAAGAATCAATGGCGCATACTTACAAACATCTAGTATCCGATACATTCAACTTCTGTGGGTATGCTCAAATCATTTAACTAAGGAAACTTAAAGGTAGGAGCTAATTAGTGCAACTAAGTATTAGCAATTAGGCATTTCAATTATCCCCCATTCACCCTTTCTCTTATGTTTTGAACTGCAATTTTTTTCTCTTTTGCTTTAACAATTACATTACTACTAGATCTTGTATGTAATATCTCAAACAATCTAAACTGTCTTGTTGATTTGCCAAAGTGAAACCGACATATACCATGTTACCCAAGTTTTTTCAATAGGAAACTAACAGGAAATGAAAAGAAAGCTCAATGGGGCTTATTTGGTGTAAGACAAACTGAATTGGTTCAAATTGAACAGAAACCAGAAGCAATAATGAACGAGGAAGTGTGAAAAAAGTGTTACCTTCGCTGGGAAGCAGAAATGAGAGCATCGATTTTGGGGGCAGATATGGTGGCACACAAGAGCAGAGCGCCCACCCCAAAACCAGCCACTTCACTTGCTGTTATGTGTTCGAACATGTTCTCTCTCTCTCTCTCTCTCTCTCTCTCTCTCTCTCTCTGTGTCCGAAATTAACTACAGAAGACTGCTAAACTTGCAAAGAACGGTCGGTGTATCTTTACCTTATCAGAATCTGTTTGAGCTTGTTCTACCTAGATATTTTTGCTACGCTTGACCGTTGACGTATTTCAACGGTCATTTGTGAGTTTCGGGTTCGAGACCTGGACGGTCGAAGTTTATATTCGACTGGTCCGAAGCGGGGTTTTCATTGGGCCGTGAACGTCGCTCCCATCAACATGGGCCGGATCTTAATTTCTTTGGGGATATCTGATGTTTAGCGGAGGAAAAATACTTGTAAATGGAATTCAGATACGAAATATGAAAAATGATTTGGTAAGGGAAAGGGAAGTGAAGGTATTTTTTACTGTTTGATTTTGTAAAAAAAATAAAAGAAAAATAGAAGAAAAGAAAAGAGAGAATGATTTAAAGTTTTTCTTTCTTTTTCCTACCCTTTCTCTATTTAGATAGAATTATACAAGGGAAGAAAATATGAAGAATTTTTCCTTCCTTTTTCTCTCCTCGCCAAGTACCAAACAGGCAGTAGGATTTGCCAAAAGTTAATCAATGCCCCACACGTGTTTTCTGCAATATAGCCAACTTTGTGTCTATGAATTTAATTTGTCCGAATTCTCCTGCACTGTTTGAAGTAAATGGCTGAGCATTTGATACTTTTATCTGGTAGCCCTTCTAAATCCTATGGTCAGTAAATCAATACAGGCGGTTATCACACATAATAGCCTGCTGCCAGTTTATTCATTCATGATTTGGTACAGTTATACAAATTTCTCTTTGATTTGCATATGGGGAAGTGCACAACTTGCCAACTAGCAACACATTATAAAAAAAAATTGAAGTTTAAGGACATGACAGGCCAAATGGAGCTGGCCTAATTTGGAAGAGATGGATGGAACTTATTCTTTTAACCATATGAATGGTACATTAATTAAGCTAATTAAGACCAACTGGACTCGAAACCTATTCATTATCTTCCATTGCTTCCATCAGCCTTTTAGAAAACATACCCTCCATCGTTCCAGGTAATTGTATTCCCTCCAGAAGAGTAAGCAGTTGCCTGATTTTGGATGGCTATCTTATTGTAGTCACTCGCCCGGTCCAGGCGACCGCGTGGATCATCTACGTTCCACAAGAAGCCACCCCATAAGCCATCCTCTGTGATGGTGTCTGACCAGAATGCAAGATCTTGGCTCATCACTGCAGGCAAGCAGTGATCCTCCACGGTCGGGTACATGGAAACCATCTCTTGCTTGCCTTGTGTCTCGGCCATTATTTCGTTGCACAATTCTGCATTCGGTGAGATCTTAGTCATGCCATTCTCTTGTTGCTTTAGTTTGTTTTGCTCAAGAACTTGGTTCTTTCTCTTTTCTTGCTTTTGGGTGGTCTTGAAATGGGTTCTCCAGTAGTTCTTTATCTCGTTGTCTGTTCTCCCAGGCAAGTAACGAGCAATTGTAGACCACCTATATATATTGGCATAGAAAAGAAAGAGTGAGGAGAAAAATTCAGAGAGAGAAAGAGAGAGAGAGAGAGAGTTGCATTACTTGTTACCCCATAGGGCATGGAGTTCAATGATGATGCCTTCCTCTTGAGGTGTTATCTGGCCTTTCTTAAGACCAGGCCTAAGATAATTCACCCACCTTAGCCTGCAGCTCTTGCCATTCCTATGCAGTCCTAAAAACCCAAATTAACGAATTAAAGAACAGTAATAAAAAAAAAAAAACTATATAGCATACTTTCATCAATCAAATTAAGCTACCAAGATAGGTTAAAACCCGATGATAAAGAAAAAGAGAGGAAAAAAAAAAATTAAAAACCTAGTTAGGTATGTCTAATATCTTTGAACAAAAGGGTACATTAAGCAAAGCCCAAATGAAAACTTGGTGCTTGTGGGTGAATCTTGTGTTTTTAATGCTTACCTGTAGACCTAGGCACAGAACTCCACCTTCCCTCCCCATTCAAGCTAACATATTCAGTGAGCAACCTATCCTCCTCAGGGGTCCAAGGCCCCTTCCTCCACCTTTGCTCAGGAGCTCCCCAACCCATCAACCCTACCATTATCTACCCTTTCAGCTATTATATGACTATGTTGTCTCCTATATGTAATACACAAACTGCACCAAGGCTTTGCTTATATACTGCCCTCTCTAGAATCATTCACTTAATTAATCATCTTCCTTTTTAACACCATGATGATCTCACTAAGACTAAATCTTTTCCACCCTATAGTTTTCACCCAAGTGTTACCAGATTATGTTTCGGCACTGATTTTTAAGCAATCGGGATCGGACAAGTGGGTGTTCTAAATCCTTGTACGACATAACGTCAGGGACAATGTTCCAACATCACAATTCCCTAACAAAACTCAAAACACATTGTTAATCATAAGATTAAAGAAAGCATGATCTTGATTCAGCTGAAAAAGCTAGTGGGTTGTTGATGTTTCCTCGAAAACGGCTTCTGCTCCAATCATCATCGAACATTTGTCGATCTACGTAATCCTTAGCAGCATGCTTTGCCAATTTTTAATTACTAATGATGTATAATTTATAGGCATAAAGAAGCTTCTGGGATGCCTATTTGGGTAATGGAGCATTAGAATATGTGAAAGGGGACACTTACAATGAGTCACATGGTAAACACCTGACCTTGATAAATAAGTTACTGACATATTTGGAATGTTAGGACATTGTTTTATTGGTGAAATTCATTAATTAATTATAAGCATATTTATAATGCTATATAGGTAGTGATGTGTTACATACACCACTTGTTAATACCAAGCTTTTGGAAGATTATGGTAGACTTCGAGATCTTGTAAAGTACCAAGATCATGGTAAGAAATGCTTGATTTTGATATAGTGAAAAGCTTGTGGGTCTTCTCCTTTGTAGTTCCCCTGTGAACTATTTGAAAGGCATTTATATATGTATCAAGCATGTTTATAATTGCTGCTCATCCTGCAACCTTATCGAATATAATAAACTCTATCAATGGCCGAAAGCTCAGACTTCCTCCCCGACATTCAGAGCCATCCATGTGTACGGTAAATCTACGGACAGACGGGGGAAGGATCTCCATTAGAAGCATGTTATATAATTTTGTTCGAGGTGTATCTCTTTACAGTGACCGACGGACGAGATACTATTGTTTGAAAACGCTTCTAGATGGATCTCTGTTTAAAATTGTGGGCCTAAGGACCAAATAACTGATTACACCCATCTCAATGCGAATCTATGAAGGGTCCAAACGGTGGGCGGTTGTGACTTGATAATTTTTATTATTATTTTTTTAAATTTATGTGTATTTATTTGATTTTAGATTGTAAATGTATTTTCACTTAAAATACTAACACTTATATTTTGCCTCGTTCTGAATTTATTACAATCTAAATTTGCTTCCACTGAATATTAACACTTCATTATTTGGCCAAATAAATAACATAATCTTAATTCATAACCCTCCATTCAACTATTAAATTAAAATGCTCTTATCTATTTAATATTTCATTTATCTAGCTAATATCTTTTACTGATGATATAGCAAACTCGTGGTGTCTTGCCTTCAGGTCCAAGATGAACTCCCAGCCAACCGGTTAGTGATCTCCTGTACTAAACACACAGATGTGGTGGTTGTCAAAGGTCCTCCGGTGTTCAAATTAGATTTCAAGAGATGAAGTTGATGGAGAGGGAAAAAATAGTCTTAGGGTTTTCTTCTGGGTAGGTGACCTATCCCCGTGGCGGCCTCTAGTTGAAGGATTAGAGCGGTGTCAGAACACTTGAGAGGGTCATCCCTATACTCCAAGGTGGCGTGTGTCAGAACGGTATCAGAGGCATGGCGATTGTTGCTGGTACACGCCACGCCCACGCCCCTAATGTATGTCAGGGTGTCCGGTGTCAGGTGTGGGCCCTATTGACATGGTCAAGGGCCGACCCGATCGGAGTGCACTTCCGAGAGTCCATTCTACTTGAGAGGTCGAGGACGAACTGTTGGGAGACCTGATCGGGCAAAGGCCAGATGGCATGAGAAAGGCGTGGTCTGGTCGATGTCGATCGACAAATAATGCGAAGCCCGGTCTAGTCAAGAAACCATCATTACCATTTACTATTTTAAAATATCAAAAAAAGACCCAAATCCCAAAACATTTTGTATCCATAGAAGTTTGGTTAACCAAATCTCAAAATTTCTTCTCGAAATTTTGAATCTTAGCTAGCTAATTTGAGTTAAGGTTTTTCATGGCGGTATAATTTATTGTATCCAACTTTTGTACAGATGCGATACTCCATTTTTCGGTAACTTTAATATAATTATCTCTTTATTTATTAAAAAAATATTATTAATCAAGAAAAAATATAGTGTGCAATTCTGCATAAGTTTTGCCCCTACTAAATAAAATTCTTGAATTCGGCTCTGCGCCTCTCTCTATATACCTAGATATTCATTTTGACATAGACAAATACTTTTCATAACCCCTCTGCTGAAGTCTTTTCTTCTTCCAAGAACTCATGCTAAGCTTGGAGTTACGTATACCTTATATGCTTTTCTAGGCTTTTTTGCTTTTTTTTTTTATACTTTTTTTTACTTTATTTTAACTTACAAAATTAAAAAAGTAAAAAAAAAAATTATAACTTTTTTGTTTATAAGTTAAAAAAATAAAATAAAAAAAACTTAAAAAAATTGTATCAAACAAACACTTAATTTGTCACGTGGCCACTGGGGAGATGTTCCCATCATTGCCTGCGCATAATCAATTCTGAGTATAGGTAGGGCTCATTTCCTCCATGATTGTACCCATTGGCTGCTAGAACATGCCTGCATCATCGCTTAGGGTATGTTTTGTTTCATGGAAACCAAAAGGTGTTTGCAGAGAGGGACCGATTGGTCTTCGTTGCTTCAGAATGACCAAGGGGCCTAATGCTATGTATAATAAAAAAAATTAAATTCTTTGCATCATATTATTCTTCAAAAATTTTATATGTAAATTTTCTAATAGAATAGTATTTTCCTTATCAAGGGGTATTGTTCTTTTTGTGATCACAAGAATGGTGAATTAATAGTTAAAATACTTTTGGTTAATTGGTTGGTAGTAATTTATCCCAAGGCAAAACTAGGAATTTAAAAAATATATTTTTTGCACTAGTCAACCTCCGTTGGTTGGTCACGTTTATTTTATGAGGAGGAACTTGTTACAAGGGATAATAGTGCATTATAGACAAACCTTTGGTATGGCCAGTGCAATTTACCCTTTTTTTGGTTCTTTAGTTTCAACCTCTACTTAAAAGTTAAAAGAGTACTGCTACCCACAACCGCGGTTGTAGGTCAGTCACCAGCTGATGGGTGACACATTAGTTGGACAACCATTGCACCAAGCAAATTTTCCAAATTTAGGTAGTGTTTGGATAACCATAAATTTTGTTGTTCTATGCTGCATTGACTAAATTAGGGCTCTTAACATAATGCCTCATAAATTGAAATGAGTTTGAGCCTATAGTTTTTTTGTTTCTTTTTCCCTTTGATTTAGCTTGCTACTCATTTTTTTTGACAGGCCTATAGATTTATAGCTTGCTACTCCTTGTATGTACTCTTCTTTTTCTTTTTCTTTTTTTTTGAGAAAAGGTTAGCTTGCATAGATATGCCAATTACCCTTGTCCTTCAGTCATGCATGAATTCATTCAAATTCTCCATGTCAGCCATATGAGCCCGGGTGGATGGAAGAAGGGTCCAGTGGGGCTGCCCCCACTACATTTGTTTCCTTTTTATTTACCAATACCTATATTTGTCCCTACTGAATATCACTATACCTATAACAAAAAAAAAAATGTGTATCATATTAACCTTTTATTATTTAGCCAAATAAACAACGCATTTCTAATTACCTCTTCATTATATGTATACATAGACTTTTGGTTATCTAAATCTCAAAATTTCTTCTTGAAATTTTGAACCCTCAGTAGCCAAATTTGGATTAAAGTTTTTGATAGGTTTATTGTGTACAACTTTTGTAAAGAGGCGGTACTCCTTTTTTGATGTCTTAAATATAATTATCTCTTTATTTATCAAAAAAAAAAACTATTGTCAATTAAAAAAAATCATCGTATAATTTAGTGTAAATTTTGCCCTCACTAATAAAAAATCTTGAATCCGCCCCTGTATATGAGGGGTGGTTCTTGTAAAGGTAAACATACACCTTCACTCACATGAAAAGGTTGTGAAGAAGGTATCATTAGTCTAATGGAGTGAAAGAATCTTGGTGGGACTTGATCCTTTAATTTCTCGTAATGAGGCAAGGAAATGAGTTAAATATCTGTACTATAACAGCCGCATTGGGTTAGTTTTGCAACTCATTCTTTGGTAAAACAGGTCACTAGTTTCATTGGGGGCATTAAGTCATTAGTTATGAACTTATGATAAAAGTTATAACAAAGAAATACTAAACTTGTTAACGAGAATAATGTATTTCAATTTGACTTGGTTCTACTATCTTGGGTTTAACTTTATGATGAGTTGATCTATTTTCTTTTTGTTATGGGAGGTTGCAGGATCAAGTCTCACCAATCTTCTTTCATTTTAGTTGATAGGTGATACCTTGTTTGTAGCATTCTAATGTGGGTATCTACTTTATGTACAAAAAAGTTGTCTTTTGATCTCATATTTTTGCTTTATTAATTAGAGGACATTATAAGACCATGAGATGGCTCATTGGAGTGTGGCCTATAGTTATTTCAAATCCATATGTGGTGTGGGTTGGGCACATATTGGTATTTGGTAGTGTTAGTAAGTGAATATGGTGTTCAACCTTTTGGAAGAACTTGAACCCAGGCTTGTGGTATGACCTCTGACGAACTTTCAAATGAAAAGGAAAAAGGAAAATTTAAAATTTGACGTCATCTTTATAATATGGTTTTATATGCACATTTACTTCACATTTACTTCACTTATGATGTGATATGTAGGTTCTACTGTCAAAATTTCAGCTTTAATTGTCTTTACATTTTGTTGCCTATCGGGGTCGATTTCGATATTGCAATCTCAAGTTGAGACATTTGGAGCTAAAATTTTGGTGGTGGGACCCACATATGGTCTTTGTAAATAAGTATTAATTGAATGATAGAAATTATTGCAAGCATTATTGTGTATTTATATTTTCTATGGGCTGTAAACATATTGTATCCAAAGTTCTTTGAATTTGATTTGATATAGAGTGAGGTGAAAATTGACATATGTAGTAATGAATCTCCCTATGCTATATCAAATGTGGCTTTATCTGTTGTAGTTTGAACAATTTGGTTCATGTTTTGTTATCACATCAATGTTACAGCGTTTCTGACTTGCTTTTGCTATTTAGTAGGCTAATTGGGCATCCCTCGAGCTAAACCTTGTAAATTGATGGCTTTCTTGACACATTTGTTAGACATTCCGTGTCCAGTATTGTACTGTGACATAACCATTCCACTGAAATTTAGGCATCTTCATTTACCTTAAAGATATTTGCATAAACGTGCTGACAACCGGTCTGGTGGTTATGAATTATCTTTAGTATCACTGTAAGTATAATTGCAGGTGGCTAATTTGTTGATCGGATGGAAGGAGGGTAGTGTTTTCCACCTTGTGTAGATTGCATGTATTCAAATGATTCTGACAGTGGTTGGTAGTTTCCTTGGGCTCATGTGGGAGCTATCTGATTGACTCTTCTTTACATGAAATGCTTCTGTGCAATAAGAGGCCTGTTGTAAGCACGGTATGGCTACTACTCGAGTGGATACCATCACTAGTAGTTCGGTTTGGGGTGGAATATATGATGGAAACAACTGGAACTTGATATTCATGGGACCTTTATACGCCCCTTGATATTGGAGGAAGCAAAGAGTATTTGACGAGTCTAGGACCTGATATATCAGATGGTTAAAGAACTAATTGATGGTCAAGTAAATGGTCATGGGAGCTAATAAGCCTTGGGTTGCAGCAAGCTAAATTTGAAAAATGGTTGCCTCCTCCCACTCAGTGGATGAAACTTAATTCCGATGTATCAACCATTGGAAGCATCGGCCCAGCAGCTGTTAGAGGTCCCATCCAAAGGAAAACGGGAATCTGGGTGGTGGGACTAGAGTGGGCTATGCATCCGTTATGACTGCAGAGCTATTGGCAATATGGAAATGGTCGCTTATACCATTGGAGGAGGGCCATAGGCAGCTAATGGTTGAAAATCTACCAACCCAGTCTAGTGGATCTTAACTATAATTTGATCAGTGTGTGGATTGGTGAGCTTAAACATGTTGGAGGGAAGCCACGCCGATGCGTTGCTGCTTAGTTAGCTTGGAGGCCCTGCATTTGGATGCAGGTTCTACACCAGAGTCCCCCTTCTATTAATGTGGGCACGCAGGTTCTACACCAGATAGCCTTTGTTGGCTTTTAAGGCCATAGGCCTATTGGGCTCTAGCTGCTGGGCTTTGGCCCTCCAATTTACTGGGAAAAAAAGAGAGAGAGATGTCTTTGGCTAATAAAGTTTTATTAGTGGATTTGTGTAGTAGCTTGTTAACATTTATATGCAAATTGTTGTCAAGCATTCTTACTTCGATGAAAACTGATGTTCTATTTCAATTTTGTAAAATAACTTCATTGCTTTTTTAGTGTTGGCAATTGATTTGTTTTTTTTTTTTTATACTTGGAAAGGGATTACAAAAAGAAGAGCAAAAGGAAAATAAGCTAAGACTTAAATGTTGAGAGAAGTCAGAATTTAGGCTAGCCATAGTTGATTACATAGATTGGCAATTGTCATCATTATTGCGAGCTTTTTTGTTATTTTCTCATAGATCACCAGCTGAAGTGATAGCTTTAACATTTTTCTCCTTTTTTAATTGTTACCATGTCACCATGTTATGAGCTTGTTACCATATCTAACCTATGTGTCACGGGTTAGCAGGTCGAGCACCACACGATAACAGTAATGCGACTCGTATAATTATACGCAGCGAAAATAACCTGTGAGACGACTATGCACCAAGCAATAGTCTCGCCAAACTCAAACATCGAGGCATAAGAATATACACTCGTCCAGGATCTATCTGTAATGTCTTGCACATCATTTAAGCTCCGTCCTCTAATGCTCAAGCCATACGATTTACCCAAGCTATAGGCGATAACAACGCCATTCTCAAATGCGCGCACACACGACAAGCAATATGCTTAGCGCTAGTCCCTCTAGAAACACAAGCAATATAGCCATGTGCAACTGGACGTGCACGTCAGCCAAACATCACTCATTAGGCACGACGTCTCCGTCCATGAAGCTCTTACCGCCCCGCGTCAAGGTTGCCCGCAAGGATAGGCACCACCGATTAGCAACTATTAAGCCCACAACACAGTGTCCCATGATACCCATGCTAGCTAAACCAAGCGGCCGTGTGCACAAGCGTGAACCCAATGCGCAAGTGCACACGAGACACACAACATGCAAGTGTACACACCGAGGTCCAATCCGTCATGAACATAAGCCCCGAAACGATATGAATGCGGCATAGCGGGTGCGTATGTCACAACCCCATCCTCGACGCCGATGCCCAACATCTGCTCCACCAGACACAATGCCGCCCATGTAGCCCCTTGACTAGCGTGAGGACTGCAGCTGCGTGCTACAGCTGGCCCCTAAGTCTTGCCCACTCCCTTGGGAAACTCACTTGAGTGCTGTCCTTTTTGGTAGCACCGGGAGATGGTAGAGTCAACACCAAACCCCCTTTATAATAGCATTCTGAGCCATCTCCAAACTGATAGAAAAAAACATCCTACCCCCTTGAAGAGTCATAATCCATAAATTCAATAAATATAAAAAATACAAATTACGAGATTGCCATGCCACCGGCCAGCCATGCTCAGACATGCCCCACACCAAGGTCCCTCGCGGCCTTAGACGTGCCATGGGTGGCAACCCATGATATTCACCCCCTGATTTCGGGTGAAGGCTGGAGAGCCGAGGTACTAGAACAGTGTGAGCTGATTTTGAGTGAAGGCTAGAGAACTGAGGTACTGGAACAGCATGGGTTGTCTTCGAGTGAAGGTCAAAGGACTGAGGTACTGGAATAATATTATGGGAACAGTTGGAACCGTTTGCCAGTGGGCAGAGTTTACTTCGACAGTGCAGATGGACTTGCATCCGGTGGGAGTGTTAGCCAGTTGGGAACTAGTGTAGGACAGAACCACAGGTTGTCGTGAGGGCACCTTTGGGCCGTGCACAAGGTGAATTTAAATGTCAAGTGAGCTTTTGTGGGTTCAGTTGCGAAGTTGTGTAGAGGGTGCAGGTGGAATGCTCGTCGATGAGGGCATCGACCCCTTGAAGTGGTGGAGGGTGCGTGACGGTCAACGCACGCCTTTCTTTAGTGTGCGACGAATAACGCCTATTCAGGTACATGTTGCCGGCGGATAGAGCAATATGGTACGGGGCACTTGCTCAGAGGAGTTGTGGTTGCTTAATGTGGTGGAAAAGGTGTCTTGTTTTGCTTTGCTAAGTTCAGCATGGGAGTCTGAGTGAACCTTTGCTTCAAGTAGCTGTGGGGGCAGACTTGGGGGAGACCACATTTGTAGGCTATCAGCACGGAGGTGTTGGTCTGCGATGAGTGGTGGCAACTCATCGTGGGGGCATATAAGCACTATCGCATTTTGCGTTATACTTGGCATCAACGAGGGCGTTAATTGTTCGAGTGGTGGAGAATGTCAGGAGTTGGCACTGGGTTTTAGCATCATCGAGGACGATGATGGTTGAATTGGTGGAGAATGTCATGGGTTGCCACCCGTGGCACTTTTGGGGCCACGAGAGACCTTGGCGTGGGGCATGTCTGAGTATGGTTGGCTGGTGGCATGGCAATCTCGTAATTTATATTTTTCATATTTATTGGATTTATGGATTATGACTCCTCGAGGGGGTAGGATGTTTCTTTCTATCAGTTTGGAGATGACTCAGAATGCTATTATAAGGAGGAGTATGGTGTTGACTCTATCACCTCCTGGTGCTATCAAAAGGGACAACACTCAAGTGAGTCCTTCAAGGGAGTGGGCGAGACTTGGGGGCTGGCTGTAGCACACGGCTGCAGTCCTCATGCTAGTCAAGGGCTACATGGGCGGTATTGTGTCCTGTGGGATAGATGTTGGGCATCGGCGTCAAGGATGGGTTTGTGACATACGCACCCACTATGCTGCATTCATATTGTTTCGGGGCTTATGTTCATGACAGATTAGATCTCGGTGTGCACACTTGCATGCTGTGTATCTCGTGTACACTTGTGCATTAGGCTTACGCTTGTGCACACCGCCGCTTGGTTGGGCTAGCATGGGTGTCATGGGACACTGTATTGTGAGCTTAACAGTTGCTAATCTGTGGTGTCTATCCTTGCAAGCAACCTTGACGTGGGATGCTAAGAGATTCATGGATGGAGGCATCGTGCCTAACGACTGATGCTTGACTGACGCGCATGTCCAGTTGCATGTAGCTATATTGCTTGTGTTTCAAAAGGGACTAGCGCTAAGCACATTGCTTGTCGTGTGTGCGCGCATTTGAGAATGACATTGCTATCACCTATAGTTTGGATAAGCCGTATGACTTGAGCATCAAAGGACGGAGCTTAAATGATGTACGGGACAACACGAATGAATCTTGGACGAGCGCATATTCTTATGCCTCGGTGTTTGAGTTTAGCGGGACTATTACTTGGTGCATAGTCGCCTCACGAATTATTTTCGCTGCGTATGATCATGGCGAGTCGCATTACTGTTACCAAAGCTTGGGTTTACTGTTCTTATAATCTGTCTTACATTTCAGCTTATTTTTTAAAATTGTCCCAGAGATACATTTGCATCTAATGGCTGGTATTTATTCTAGTTGAAATTCCACGGTTCGGATCAAGTTTTCACCACCTCCAACATATTCATATTCAATCTCCCGCCTAAATGGGTCAACATCCTTCAATGTCTCTCTGCTTCTCTCCTTTCAATTTCTGACCGTCAATATCAATTAGTGTGTTCCAGCAATTAATGAAACCAGAGAACACGTCTGGCTTGTGGGCGTGTTGCATGTACCATTGATGAACAGAGCATTAAATGCTCTCAAGACTTTGATACGTATGGCCTTATTGTATCTCTATAACATAACAAAGTAAGACTTTTGATCCAATGGCTAAATACGTTTTCCTCCTAACTTTTGTAGCTTGATATTTTTTTTGTCCAGACTCCTGTTGCATTCTGGTTCAAATTTTGAAATCAGTTGTCGCTTGTTTCTTGTCGCTCTCATCTCCTTCTCGTTTTCATTCTCGCCTCTTTTTTTTTTTTTTTTCATGTCTGTTACCTCTCGTACCTCTCTGTCTCACATTCCTCCCCAGGGCTAATGGCAGGCCGTGGAGGAAAAAGAATAAGAATGATCGGTCAAGTTAATAGAGGAGGTCCAGGATGAGCTCAAGCTAATGGTCTGTACATTTTCACGCTTTATCTCCCTAATTCTTTTGGCTTTGCAAAAGGATGGCTTTGAACTAAGATTTGGGTCTATCAGGGGTTGTTTTGCCCCCAAGTTATCTAGAAGATCTGTAATAGTTGGTGCTTATCATATATTGACATTTAATTTGACTAAGAGCCATATTATGATTCTCAGATTGAGTTTTATTCAGTCGTTTGCAATTATTCCTTTGCTGCTGGTAGCTGGTTTGGGCATGCATCATGAGAAATTAATGGACTATATACTGAGTGGCAATGCAGTCGGTTGTTGAGCAATTTGCTAACTCACAGATAATACAAGTTCCATCTGTTTCATGATATATATATATATATATTCTTTTGGGACAAAAATTTTCCTGATAAAATATTTTCTTGAAGGTTTGATGCAAACTTTTATTTCCTTTGTTCTTATGCAGTTTTTACAAACCCAAGGATTTTTAATCAGCATCTCAAATGGCAGTGGCATTCGGGTATCTATTCTTTGTGGACTGTTTGGTTTCTCAAATCATTTATCGGCATAAACGTTCACGTTTATTCATAATTTTCCTTGGTACTGTTTGGATTTCTGCCAGATTTATGGATCAGAGTTTAGGACATGCTATGAGCTCTATGCTTTGGAATTCAATTTTCTTTCCATCAGTCCTTTTTTAAATTCTTTTGTTTTTATGCTAGCAGAAACTGGATAAAAAGACCAACTGACCTATGAATTTCCCTTTAAGCTATGGTAATCATTTTGATTGTAAACTTTTCCTTTTCTTTTTCATTTTTTAGATAGACGTAATTTTACAATATAAGCATAATAGTATATGTTGAGACAGGAATTGAAAAAGAGGAAAAAGTAAAAAACATATGAATAACATCTTTAGAAAAAAAATATTTGGTACCACATCAGTTTTCCCATCACCAAGCAGTAACTCTGTGATTCTTCTCTTTGGTATAGGGGTAAGTCGATGAATATCCTAACAGGATCCTCAGACCATGCTTGCAGCCAATCATGACAGTTGATACAACCACCCTAAGTTATTAGTTAAATTGGAGGTTCTTCCTTTGTGCTATATGTTTCTTAACATCTATGGTTGTGTCAATAATTCTAATATGGAAATTTGATGGTACCGAAAAGACAAAAACCAAGAGAAGTGATAACTGGAGTACATCTTTGAAAGTTATACATCCTGCTTGACTGCTTGCTTACGATGTTGGTGCTTTTAGCTTCCTTTAGCATGACTTATTGCCAATATTGTTCTTCATAGAGGCAACATATTTGAATTTTTATAGTAAGTGATGTGTTTTCCTTAGGTTCGTCTCTATTCGCGAAAGCACTTCAATGTGAAGTGGATTTTTACAGTGACTAAGTGATATGTCTTCCTTAGGTTCATCTTTATTCACAAAACCTGTTCTCCATCTCTCTGGTTCTTACAGTTTCTCTTGGGGTATTGACTTAGATTTGTCTCCTCTCTCACAAGGCACTTTCCCTTCTTCCTCTTCCCCTCCCTTCTTAAAATCTCTCTGTTTCTTACAATTTCAAGGATTTTGTATGAAAAAGCAGTAATTATTTGCATTCAGTTGCTTATAAAGACCGTCTTTTTGTTTTCTTTCTAACATTGGTATTAGTTCATGCAACGAATCAATTTGTTTAATTTCATTTATTACCGGTAACTTTGCAGAACATAGATGGGAGAAGTTCAATATACCCACAATCATATTTATTAGTTCAATTTATTTGCTAATATTCATTTGGTGCTTTTGCAATGTTAATCAGTGATTTTTTTTTATTTATTATTTTTCTTCTTTTCAAAGGTGGTAGAAGGTTATGACCATCAGCAATTTGTTCCGTATAATTGACTTTAGCTTGGATGGAGTGCCTGACATGTCAATGAAGATTCTCATATGTTTGGAGGATCCATATGATTTTTATGTGTTCGGATTACACTCTCTCACACACAAACAAGGAGTGAAATTAGTTAGTTTTGCTGATTAAACTCTGTTGGAGTAGTTGAGATTATGGGAAAAGAATTAGGAAAAGCATTGCATTGCTGAAGTCCGAAGGAGTTGATTATACCCTCTGGGGTTCTGGTGTTGTTTGGTTACAGGGTAGACTAAGGAAAATAGAGGAAGTTTGGTGGAGTTTCTAATTATATGGAATTCGTTGTTATGTAAAGTATGCGTACTCGAGCCGGTTTAGTTTTACTTTTCCCCCCTCTCTATTGATTTGTTCTTTAATACACAAGGACACAATGGTGTGTTATGGGCTCAAATGAGACCCAAGGATCAAGACTATATGTATGCAAATTTAAATTTTGTTAGAAGTACTGTAGGCCCGAAATATCTCTAGGTAATTATACATTGCCTGAAGCATCATGGTGAAGGTTGCAAATGGGTAAATCACTAACCAACGAAAACAGTAATAATAAGAAGCGGGTTGGTTAATTTGTGACTAATATAAGAGGACTAGACTAGGACCCATCATTTCACAGTCCGGCGCCCCACATTTGTACGGCGATGGCCTTTCCTTTGGCCTGTAATGACCGACCATTTTCATGCTAATACAGAGATTTTGAACAAGCTTAACGAAACAGACAAGCAAATACAGCTCGGTTGGTCAGCTAATCAAGGCACTCCTTTGGTTAATACTTTCTTTTATAGTCCATTGTACTAAGAATGTTCTAAATATATTTTAATTAGAAGTTAAAAGTAACTTAATTAAACACAGGAGAGGAAATATTTGATCTCTCCATCGACTTAAGAGCGAGTAATTAACAGTCCCCTTGACTTGGTTTTTTGCAAATGTAGGATTTCCAATGTTTTTTTAAGTTCATGGAATCATAAAGAGGTTGCATTTGTAACTTGGCTCAAGGGTGTGGAAAGTAAAACCAATGAGGAAGAGAGCTCTTTTATCCCTATATTTGTATCTAAGTTGCAAAATTGAATCTGGGTATTGGACATTCCATTTAGTTAAATTGCAAAAAGGTTAATAGTGCTTGTAAAAAAGTGAATAAATCGTTCAAGTTAGGACCAGTCTTTATTCCAGGAACAAGTCACTACAAAATCTTATATATACATATATATTATTGAGATCATCAAATGACAGTCACGTTTCTGTCGATGTATTCCTTTTCATTTCTCGCATGCTGTCATGGAAATGGTCACACCTAGCGGCCAACTTCGCAAAAGGCCAGACGCAAGAGCCGAAGAATTTAATGTTTACCCACATAAATTTGACGCATGTTCATGCCAAAAATTGCTTTCACGGCCTATTGTTTTTGGACTTTTCAATATGTTGTTATTGAAACTGATAATTGATTCTCTCTCTCTCTCTCTCTCTCAACTTGAAATATGGTGGGTGGGTGAGATGGATGGCACTTCCAATTGGGAGGCAAATGAGACATTGTATTTGCACAAGGCAGTCATTTTCGCATGGCGTGTAAGAAAGCATAATGTACAATAGCTTGAAGCCCAAAATAAAAGTCTTTAAAAGTCATATAATCGAACAAATGGCTCAATGTCTAATGACTTATATGCTAACATTATCACAAACACCTAATTGGATAAGTGTGAAGAAGTTTCCAACTTAAATAAGACAGTTTTGCATGCATAGGCAAATTAGGTACAATTAAATTAACAACTATTAAAGAAAACACAGAAAGCATAACCCAAAGTCATATTTCAGATAAGTTTCATAGTCTAAACAAGGAGACTGGAATCAAAACAATTGAGTAAAAGCCAAAGCTTATTGTTGATGTCATTGGCTCCAAACAGGACAGAAAATAAGTTTGACTGTTCACATGATTGAAAAAACCTTAAAATTTTAATGAAGTGGGAGACCAAAACCAAAAGTCTGTCCTGTTTTATCCTTGGAAATATCGTTCCATGGTGGGAGTGAGCCAACTTTGTTAGAATCTCATGCTTTGACCAACTACAATCCAGAAGGGTCAATTGCATATAACTATTAAGAAAAGTTTCATTTTCTTGTTTTCTTCTTGTGGACATGTTACATAGTTCCAAGAGCTAGGCTTCCATGTTCCCACCTGCTCCTCTTTCTTTGAAATTAAGGTTTCTCTTACAAATACCATAACATCCTCCTACATCCTTATTTCCTATGTTTGGCAGAAGAGAAAGTGCCTCCAAATTTATAGCAGAAAGTAGTCATAATGAGTTCTTCATCTCCATCAACCAAGCCTGATGTTACCTTGTCCTTAACTTTGTCATCCCCTACTGCCCTTGAAGCCTTAAAGCCTGAAGAGAGGGGCATTAAGCTAATCCAGCTCTTGCTAACATGCGCCAACCATGCGTCCTCCGGCAACCTCCACCGAGCCGACGCCTGCCTCCGGCAAATTTCCCAGCTTGCCTCCGTCTCCGGTGACTCCATGCAGCGGCTCGCCGCCCAGTTCTCCTCGGCCCTGGCAATCCGGCTCGTTAAGCGCTGGCCCGGCCTTTACAAGGCCCTGAATCATGCTGGACCAGCAAATACTGAACCGGACAGAGCCTGGTCCATCTTCACCCAAGCCTTCCCTTACCTTGGCTTCGCCTACGCCATCATAACCCGAACCCTGGTCCAAACCATGTACGAGGAGCGTGTCATCCACATCATCGATTTGGGCTCAGGTGATCCGAAGTTGTGGGTCCCACTCCTCCGGACCTTGGGACATTTGCCCCATGGGCCTCCCCATTTGAAGATCACTTGTGTTAGTACCAACAAATTTGTGCTAGAGAAGTTAGGGACAAAGCTTGTAAAAGAGGCTGAAAGCTTAGACATGCCATTTCAATTTAACCCTGTCAATGTTAGGCTAAGGGAGCTTACCACAGACATGCTTAAGGTAAGATCGGGCGAAGCCTTAGCTTTGGCATCGGTTTTAAGTCTTCACGTCTTGCTAGCTGAGGATGATCGGGTCGATGCACATTTCGGAGCAAACAAGAACAATGGTGTCAAGGATTGTAAGCAAATGGGTGAATTCCTAGCAATGGTACAGTCAATGTCACCGAAGCTGGTGTTGTTGGTTGAGCAAGAATCGGATCACAACTTGAACCGGTTGGTGGATCGGTTCGTTGAGGGTCTGCATTATTACAGCGCAGTGTTTGACTCGATAGATGCTACATTCGGGGGATCTTCATGCGAAGAGCGGGTTGCTTTGGAGGAGACGTTTGGGAAAGACATCGAAAACATTGTGGCTTGTGAAGGGCTAGAGAGGGAGGAGAGGCATGAAAGGTACGCAAGGTGGATGGTTCGGTTTGCTCGAGCGGGGTTCAAGCCAGTGCGCTTGTGGTTTGACTCCATGGAGGAGGCAAAACGGCTGGTGGAGGCATATGGACCGGAGGGTTACATGATAATTAATCAACGGGCGAGTCTAATGATATGTTGGCATGGTCGACCTCTCTATTCGGTCTCTGCATGGAGTATATAGTTTTGGTTAATTTTAGTTACGATTGTTTAAAAATTTTGAACTTCCTAGTGAAATGTATAAAGGTGTTTATAAGATTGAAGCATCATTGGTAGGGAATCAACTATGTCCCTTCTTCATATAGAGAAGCTCCAAATTCAAGTTCCTTCACCTGCGATTCACATATTGGGAAACAAATTTTGTAGCTCATTGTCTGGCAAAGGCGCAACTGAAACGAAACTTATGATGTTTAATCTTTTATGTTTTGATATGCAGGTGAGAGTGGTATTTGTTGTTCCTACTCGTGTTACCTTAGCATTCCTTTTGCTAAATAATATAAAATAAAAATTATGTTCATTTTCCGCTAGATTTCTTACTCTTTTTTTTTTTCCTGGTACATTGAAAAATAGAAAGAAAATAAAAAAAGAAACAAAGGAATTAAATCCCTTTGAAAAGAGGTGCCGACTATATAGACAATCAATAAATGTTTAGAGAATGAGTTAGCTTACTGATAGTGGTGCATTCACTTAGACCATAAGATTATACGTTTAACTTATCTTTCTTTCTTTAGGACTTTTATTTTATTTTTAAGGAAAAAAAAGCAAATGTTTAATCCCTCGGGCATTATTCTTCCAAAGTATCCAAAAAAATAAATAAATAAATAAACAAATGTTTAATTTGCTCAGAAGGAGCTTCAAGTATGACAAGTAACTCAATTAGACTACTCTCGTATTGGTTAACGATGTTTGAAAATAAACACCCAATTATTGCAAAATTAAGCCAAGAAAGTTAGAGAAGTTCTATACAATAAAGGAAAAGTAAGGTTCGATTGGGTTTTTCGGTTTAGTTTTTTTCAGTTTATAAGGAAAAAAAATTATTTTTTTCTTTGTTTTTACTTTTTACCTTTTACTTTTTATTTGTTATTATTCAAAAAATTTATATAGAATTTATATCAAGAATGATATGATTAAGTTGTGGGACTATCATTTTAAAATAAAGAATTACTACACCTTTCTAATTCAAAATTATGTACAAAAATCATAAAAAAAAATAGCATTTTCCTTTAGTTTAGTTTCATGCACTCATTCCTTTCGGAAGCTCTCAGTCTGTAAAAGAACCTTGCAAGAAGCAGAACGCTCACCTTCTTCGTTATCTCCTCCACCTCCCACCGCCCGCCGCGCCAGGAGGAGCAAAACCCCGAATTGGGAAAACCCTCTGAACCATCGAAGTACGAGATGGTTGGTGATGAAGAAACAGGGGAAGAAGAGAAGCAGAGAAGCGAAACAATATCATCTGATCTCAAAGATTACACAATCATAAAGGAAGGAGAGGCTGAGATACTCATGCACGCCAAAAACGAAGTCTTTCACAACAAAATCCAGGTCTTCATATATCTAGTACCCCTTGTTATTCTTTTCAATATCTTGCCTTCTGTATGTGACTCACACTGAAAGAATGTTTGGAATGGTTTATTGTCTGAGAATTGATTTCTGAATTGAACTCTTGTTGAGTTATTGCTTCCGTTATATAATGTACTAATTGTGTCGAAGGCTACTTACTAACTAAACTGAATTTTTGACGGGTTAAGTTGTTAATTACGATTGCAGAATGAGGACTTTTTGGGGGAGGGGGTCGGGTGGTTTTGTAGGCCCATTCTATTTTTATCTTGATTTGATTATAAATTTTGGGTGTTTTGAAATTAATAGGTTATGTGGACTTGTTAGAAGGTCCGGAAATTTCTTGCATTTTCTTTTTTGTATTTTGTTGGCTAAACTACAAAAAATACGGTCATTCCAGCAATTTTCCACACTCAACTCAACTCAACTGAGCCATTTTCCAAACCAGTTGGGCTGCCTATAATTCATTAAATCGCAATATAACATGCCTTTCTTTATTATCTCAACCCTAGTTAACTTAGGCCCCGCTCATAGCCTAGCATTATCCTCAATTTGGATAGTATTACTCTTGGCACTTATTGGTATTCGTTGTGTATGCTCAAACCTATGTCAATCAATTTTCTTTCATTTTATCTTTGATAGTTGCTACCTTGGATCATCTCACGAATTTGTTCGCTCCTAACCCTATCTATCCTGGTTTTATCACACATCTACCTTAGCATCCTCTTCTCAACTACATTCATTTTGCTAGCATGTTATTTCTTGATTGCCCAACACTCTTGTACTATAAAGCATGGCTGGTTTTATAGCCGTTTGTAAAGTTTTCCTCCTAGTTTCATAGGTATGCGTTGATCATACAAGACACTTGAAGCATTCCTTTTTTTAGTCCATGCTTTAATTGATTAATTCTATGAGTGACATCATCATCATTTTCTTCCTTTGTATGTAAAATTGTGCCTACTTACCAAATTGTTCACATCTACAGAATTGTCTTTATTCTCAATTTGGTTCTCGGCCTGTTATTCGTATTGCACTTTCAGTTAACTTATTTGTCATGTGTAAACAAATAATACAACATTACTATCTTAGATAATTCTTGACTTTCCATCTGTCATTTAGCTGGAATTATGCCTCACCTAGCTGTACATTTGTTGTTTTCTGGTGGAGTAAGAGGATGCTGACCTTGCAAATCTATCATAAACAGGTTAACAATAGGGACATATCTATGGCTGTTCTGAGGACATTTATGTCCAAACGCAAACAGGAGCATGCAGCAATGCTGTCTAGAAGAACAAAAGCAGCACAAAAGGTATCAGGTGAGAATGCTTCCGAACTAGAAGCACCTACGGAGTTCGATATGCATAATGAGAAATTTAATGGTGAAGGTGAGGAGCTGGAACAGAGATCTCAAGATGAACCTTATAGCATCTCAGAAGAACCAGTCAAAACCCCAGAGTGAAAATTTATAGGGGAATTGAAGCCACCAAGAGTACTTGAGGTTTTATTTTGCTATCTTCTAATATTATGAGTTGATGTTACTTGTCTTTTTGTTATATTTAATTATTTTGATGCATAAATTTTCAGGTCATGCATCCTTTTAGGCTTTATTATTTGATTTACACAATGTTTTTCCTTGTGTCCTAATAGGCATTGTTGGCTTTTGGGTTAAGAGCATTAAGATATGCATGTGAAGTAGAAGGAATAGGTCAAGTTGTGGCCTTGGATAATGATAAAGGTATTTTATCTTACTAATACATGCTCTGAAGCCAAACCATTCAGGAACTAATATGGTACATGCTCTGATGCCAAACAATTCAGGGACTAAGTGACCTATTCGTGGAGTGGCAGCAAGAGCGTCCTTTGTGACATTTTCTTGAGAGTGGGAGCACCTATATACATTCATGCTTATTTATATTTTATACTTTTCCTCAAGCAATTTTTAATTTTTTTCATCCATTAATTCTTTGAAGAAGTAACTGACATTTGCTGAATTAAAGTAGGTAACAGTTTTTTTTTTTTTGGTTTAGAAAACACCACTAGAATGATATCGCAATGGTATTATTTAAATTGTGAGCTAAAAAAGTGGGTGTTTGGTTTGACATGAAAGGACCACAAGTAGCCACATCATTATGTATGGAAATCTATACAAAATTCTTTTGGATAGCGTTACTTTAATGTCATAAAAAGAAACATAAAACGAAATCACAACCATGTGATGGCCTGCTGGTAGGAATTTGTTTATTTATGTTGTGGTCACTGGTTCAATTCTTCTAGATGGCAACTTAAATCCTTTATGTTCTGCTAGATTCCATTTGGTGGGGTGGAGTGCTACTGTGTGTCTCACTTGTATGGTTGAAAGTGAATTCGTTTGAGCACCTGTGGATTTGACCCAATGTATCCACAAATTTGATTGGTTTTTGCTCTCAATTCGTGAATCAGCGAATTAGAGTGTGATTCAGCACTTTAGGTTCGCAGATTAGGTTACTTAGTTCAGAAACACGTTTTTTCTTTGACACATATTTTTTCTTTGACATGAAAAAAGACACCTTCATGTATGATCAAGCACATAGAACTATATGAGGATGTTGTTTCCAATATACACAGACGTTGGTATGCTCTCCTACTTTTATGTGTCCTCAAATAGAATTACCAGGTTTTCACAAGTAGTTTTACATTAGAAAAGGTGCAGCTTAAGGAGTACTTTGTTGTTCACCTTTTCTGCAGTGTCTGTTGAAGCATGCAGGAGAAACACAAAATTCAATGGTTCAATGGCATGTGCAAAGGTGGAGTCGCACCTTGCTGATGTTCGAGTTTTTATGCTAACCCACCCAAAGGTATGTTGTAAATGTATCTTATCTTATGTGCAAACTTCTTTTTAAATGTCTACAAAAAATTATATGCGGATATAGTTTCTCAAGACAAGCATATCTTTTCTTTCAACTTCATTTGATAACTGCATGACAGAATTTTTTTTGTTGATGTTTCAGGTGGATCTTGATCCTTATGGTTCGCCTTCTGTGTTCCTGGACTCTGCTGCTCAGTCCGTTGTTGATGGAGGCATGTTGATGTGCACAGCAACTGATATGGTAGTGCTATGTGGGAGCAATGAGGAAGTTTGCTACACCAAGTAAGGTTTTATGCTCCCCCTTCCTTTCATGACACAACATCTTGTGATTACTGGGCATGTCTAATGATGCTTGTGGAATTAGATACGGCTCCTATCCTTTGAGAGGCAAATATTGTCATGAAATGGCGTTGAGGATCCTCCTTGCCTGCATTGAGGTACTTCCATTTCATGATAAGGATGTTATGTTTGACATTTGATGTGCGTAGTACAAAGTTCATGATTCAGAACTCGTTTGGTTCATCCTATTAACTCGGCTCATCCAATCATAAGTGTCTTCAAAATTTGAGAATCCCAATAATATCGTCCCTTCTTTTCTTTTCTTTTTGTTGTTAGCCTTTCCCAAATACAATGGGGTGTTTGTAAAGTTGATTAATGATCATTATGGGTGTTATAATGAATTTGACTGGGAAGTCCAATGGCAAAAAGAAGGGGATATATTAGCTCGTTATCTAGTACGAAATTATGAATCAATGAAATGACAGAATCTATGTAAAATTTTCAACAAGCTCTGCAAGGAATTGATTGGCCATATTTTGATTATTGCGCTTAATAAAAATATAATCGTTATCTTTGAGGATCCTAAAGTTTTTTGTCTCTCAGTGATCCTTATCTTTTGGCTGAGATCAAGTGTTGTATTTACTCTATGTTTTGTGTATCTCGTTTCTTCTACGGTATAGTTTTCTGTCAACAATTGATAGAATGCATGATTGACATCTTTATGGATGTGGACCTCTCAAATTTGTTGATTCAGACTTCCACCACTTTGGCAAGCCATATGTTTGAGCTCAGGGATTTCTTGGTTCACATTATAATTGTCTCATCATTCTTACTGGAAACGCATTAGGGTATTATTTATTTCCCCATTCTGAAATGCTGTCATAATGCTGCAGCTATGTGAAAGGCATGGCTGAGCTTAGCAAAATAATAAGTGAATCACTTGAGACACGGTCTCACCTTGTAGGTGGGTGTAGAAGTAGGATCTAGAAAGCCCCTATTGTCCACGGCTCAAGGGTTGGTAGATGCAAAACCAAGAGAAAAAGACAAGTCAAAGTTATGCAACAATACCTCAATTGAATGTGAATATAAATTGGAGAAGCAGTTGCTTACAAAAAATGCTTAGTGAAAGGTGTTGAAAGTCATTAAAGTTGATATTGAAATAGAGACTTTTAAGTTAAAATTGAGAGTGCTCCACATTCTGAGGACCAGAATTTTTCCAGAAATCGGAAGTTATTTTTCTCCTCTTCGAACAGATATTTGGCTTGAACTGTATCAAGCTAATATTACTTTAATGTTGCTTTCTTTATTGTTCTTGACTATGGCTAAGTTCTATGATATCCATCAGTTTATGCCAAACAGATCGTATATCCTAAACAGGTATATTTTGGGTATAATGGAGCCTGAATCAGTTGATGTCCTTCTTGTCTTGCTGTTTAGACTGCTAGAAGCTCGAGCCTAAGAGAATTACTCATATAGAACCTGGACCTCTTTGATCCATGTGTCATAGAGATAATTTCTGCAGCTTCCGGTACAATTTTGTGTTAATGCTCCTTTTTTTATTTCCACCAAAACTTGTCATACTTGCTGTTCATCATTAACATACCCGAGCAGTCCCCGGGCACATGCAGTCCTTTCTTCCCACATTATGAATTAATTACTGTGATAAATCCCTAGGGATGGCACTAAGGGGAATGACTCGAACTCTGGACCTTTGCTTCTAGCTATAGTTTCCTGGCCAGCTCATCTACTCCTTGGGGTTTGTTTGCATATATAATTTACGTAAGACTTTGTGCCCATCTTTTCCTTATAATTTAGTGGCGAGTCTTTTTCAAAGTTTATTCCTTTTCTTAAATGCAGAGCCATGCAAATCGGTACAACCGATATATTGTTCCAGTTCTATCGGTTCAAATGGACTTTTACATTCGGGTTTTTGTTCGCATATATACGTGAGTCTCTTGTGGTCTTGGTTTTGCTTCAAACAAGCTAGTAGGGTTTGCATAATCACTATGATTAAATGATCATTGCTCTTTATGTTATTACTTGTTATCCGGTTGGTCCCTCACTTAGTTGTATTTGACTGAAATCTGGAATTATTGGTTACAGCTCTGCAAGTGCAATGAAAAACACTCCTCTTAAGCTCTCTTATGTTTATCAGTGCACTGGTTGTGATGCTTTTCATCTTCAGACTCTTGGAAGGACTGCGTCAAAGGTATACATCTCTTTGGTATGCTTATGATGTAGCCTTTAAATCATCTACTTAATGGGTGTGGATGACATGTATCAGTCTATATGATGACAATTTAGAAATGGAAGTTTCACCTCATTTATATTGAAGGTACTATTATTAACTTAATCACTAGTCTGAAGCACATCTACTTTTTATGTATATGTTATGACACTACTCACCTAGTTGTTCAGAAATGCTTTTACCTATGGCATAATATTCTTTTGTTTGTTTGAACTATTATCTATTATAACACGGGGAGTAAGGTCTGTTTAAATTCACAGTAAGGTCTGTTTAAATTCACAATGGAAATGTTATAAATAATTAATCCAAAACCCAAAATAATTAAGAATACTACTGTATACATATTATTTTTGAAATAACGCATGACAAAACGATTAATACATATTATGATTATGAGTTGTGAGGACATCTTTACTTATGACGACTCAACAACCGTGAGCAACTCCCCACATATTAAATTAGATCGAAGAATCATTAGGTTGAACCACAACGCCCTAAACAGCAGTAATTCAGTTTTTTATTACAGTAATCTCTTCGTCCATCGATATGCATATTCAAGTTTACTATAAATAAATAATTAAGTTTTGGATGAGCTAGCTTTGGGCTGCCAGGTAGCATTATTTATTATTTTCTTGTTCTGTAATATATAAATTAATTATCTTCGAAAGATATTATCAAAAGGCCGGTCAAGAACCACCATTCAAATCTATTTTTTGCATGCATATATATATATATATATGTATATTTTCTTGACAGATAGGGTTCGAATTTCTTGATCTGTAGTATAGTTCCTCCACGCGGATTAACAGGTATATATGTAACATGTTTCATAAAATATCACCAATCCTAAAGTTTCACATATGAACCTGTTAAATAGATATACATACACAAAACACACAAAGAAAAATATTTTTAAAAAAAATTAAAGTTTACCGAAATTGGAGATGATCTTTGCTATAAAACCAAGCAATAGAATGGAGATTCATTATTATTAAACCTTATCAATAGACTGACTTCTAACAAAAAGAATTATCAACCAAGAGAATATGATTACAAATAATAAAGATTAGCAATAATGGAGATTCATTGTCTTATCAATAATGGCGATTACTTTTGTTAGTGAAGGAAGTTACTATGTGAATAATATATTACTATATATGGTACTATGAAGTGGTTTGATAAAACTCAAAAACTTGTAGCATCATTCTATCCTATCTCTAAAAAGTTCCAAGTATATATATAGTACTTTATTAAATTATAGTCATTTTTTTCAGATATGAAGTTCCATAAAAAGAGTCATTTAACATGATAAGTACACTGAAGTGGGATATCGCACATGTTAGAAAAGTCTTACAATTTAATGATACCATCCTTCTCGGGATAATAGGTAACGTGTTAATTCAATTTAATGATAATACAATGTTTTAGAATATATAGATTACCCTTCAAATTCAATTGAATTTTTTATTTGTATTCATTTGCTGTGTTAATATCTTTGAATTGCTGCAATGTTGGGTATTTGATTCGGGTTGATTTTGTGATGGGAAGGATTTGGATATTGCAATTGTCAAAGCCACCAATAATGTAGAGAGTCCTCCAAAAGAATGCCATGTTAGAAGTGAGTACATGATTTCTATATATTTTGAAACACATGGATTTCTTTAATAATTTGTATGATAATATTCTCCTATATAACCTCTTATTAGTGGATCACGTAGTTGAATCTAAAGTATAATTTAAGTGACTTTAGTTGAATACTATTGAATAAATATAACATCGTAGAATTTATAGAGTAGTAGATTTATTCAATGGTTATCTAAGATTTGTATGATAATATTATCCTATATAACCTCTTATTAGTGAATTAGGTAGTTGAATCCGAAGTATAATTTAAGAGACCTTATGTAGTTGAATATTATTGAATAAATTCACTGATGATATAATATCTTAGAATTTATAGAATAGTGAATTTATTCAATAGTTATCTAACCAATTGCCTCTGTAACATGGCATTTTTAAAAGTATCATATCATTTAGAGCGTCACGTAAGAGAGAGGCAAAATTTAGAGACGAACATAACTTATATATGTATATATATGATTACCAGTGGCGACTTCATGCATATGTATGTTCCTATGGTTTTATATTCATAATAATGAGTTATATATTTCTCTGATTAATTTGAATACATGCTTATTTACCCTTGTTTGTGTTTGATGGTAGGCTGGTAGCTCTGGTAAACAATGCTCTACTTGGTTCCTGAAAAGTCAGGAAAACGTATTTGCAAATATGGAAACTTATGTAGCTGTTATCTGGGTTACTTAGACTTTTTTAAATTTATGAAATACCGGTATCGGACACTCAACACTCAGACAAGAATATTGGATATGTGTCCGCTATGGCTAAATGGATATGCATCTGATAAGTATATATAAATAATTGGGTTTACTATAAAACTCTGCATGAGAGTTATATTTTATGCATAAAATGCTATATTTTAGTTTGTAAACACCACTTTACCTTTAAAAAATAAAAGAAGGATTTAAAACATATGAAATCTAGCTGTGTCTGATCCCAGTAACATAGGCTGTTATTTATTTATGTATTTTTGGGTGAAAACCTAGCTGGTTGGACAGGAGCCAAATCAAGAATAGAAGAAGTGTAAGAAAGAATGCGAAGATTATAAAGATAGGTCCTTGCCAGTAGTGAGCCATAGTGCAATCACGTCTACCCCAATAAATTAAGAATTGTAGGGCTTTTATATCATATAATGTGCATCATACACTTGAGGTGCAACTTATGGGTCCATGGTATAGATCAATGGTTCTGTTCTCTTATGTCATTTTTGGTGCTAAACTGTAACAATGTTTTGATACTCTTTTTTTTTTCCCTTCCCTTTTTTCAAGAATAACAGTGTAAGGTATCTACCTGGGTTTGGTCCTATTGTTCCTCAAGAGTGCGGCGATTGTCAGAAGAAATATAACATGGGTGGGCCTGTATGGTCTGCTCCCGTCCATGATCAAGAATGGGTAACTTCCATACTAGCAGATGTGAAGTCAATGAAGGATCGGTATCCTGCTTATGACCGAATCTCTGCTGTATTAACAACAATTTCAGAGGTATGCTTTTGACCGTTGGGCTGATTTATATTCTACATTGTTGGAGACTTGGAGTATTAATTACCTCTAAGCTATTCAATTCCAGTGCAAGGAAAATTATGAACTTAGAGCTGCATTTTGATAGATAAAATAATTCGATTTTGTCATTTCTTTATTATGGTTTGTTGTTTGTAAGTGGGTGGTTGGACCATCGAAATAGAGTTAATCCTATAAGCTCACTCACTAGGATCATTTAGAGCAGAAAATATAACTGAAAGCAAAGACGCATTTCAATGGATCCAATCAATATTTTCCAATGCTGGGTAAATAAGCCAATTTTTCTTCATTAAACCTTGATACAGCAATTATGTATGAATTTTCTTGTTTTCCTGTCCACAATCAAAGAGTTGGTGATATTCTTTTTATTTGGTATACCTAATAGGGAGATGTTTAGGAAGTATCTTGGTATCTTGTTTCTGGGACATTATTGATTTGATGCCTACTCTTTTTAAAGAAAGGGAAAAAATGTTACTCCAACAGTTCTCCCTCTCTCTCTCTTTGCTGGTTTTTTTTTTTTTTTTTTTTTTTTTTTGTTGGGGGGGGAGGGGTGTTTGATTGTTGGTTTGGTGTGTGTTTGTGAAACTTTTTTTTTTGCTTTCATTGGTTGCTTATTCTTATTTATCCAGAAAAGCAGATTTGTTGGCAATGCCAATACGTTTAACACATTCTTATGGGCTTAATGTTCCCAGGAATTGCCTGATGTTCATCTGTTTCTGAGTTTGCACAATCTTTGTGCAACACTAAAATGCACTTCTCCCCCAGCAGTAATATTTTGGTCGGCAGTGATAAATGCTGGATATCGTATATCAGGAACTCACGTGAATCCTTTGGGCCTGAAATCGGACGCTCCTATGGATGTTATTTGGGACATCATGTGTTGCTGGGTAAGTACTACGTTGAGTGTTTCCATGTGCAAGCATGCGTATGTCTGTATGCATTTTTGTGCTTCCCAATTCACAAACCTTGTATGTTTCAACAAGGATAAATAAACAAATCTACAAGAGTCCTGCACTCGCATCAGAATTTTTTTTTTCCTTTCTGCGTAGTAAAAAATCATCCTGTGAAAGCTCAACTGCCTGATCAGGCAGGAAGTGTTATACTTGCCAAGGCACCAGTTCTTCAAGTGCATTTCAGTTTTTTCCCTCTATATGTCACGCTTGTTACTGTTATTTTTTTTTTGTTCTCTTTTTTGTTTCATAGTCATTACAAATTTCTTAAAGGTCATCTGAGATCAGATTTGCAAGACACTGGAACAACCACAAAGACACACAGGCACATCAAGGAAAACAAATGTTCTCTCTCTCTCTCTCTCTCTCTCTCTCTCTGTGCGGGGGGTTGGGTGAGCACCGAGCATTTACACCCTACATTCCCCAATTTTTCCAACAGGACTGAGCTTCTTATTTTTATCAAAGTCTAGTTGGGAAATCTTTTGAGATTCTTGGTTTGTAGCTTCAAAGTAATCCAGTGTAGGGGTAAGGGATTTATTGGCTCTTCTCTGTTTCTGTGTAGGCTAATTTTGCTAGAGCTGTTGCATCCCTCGGCAAAGCACAAGCCAAGAAGGTTGCACGATTTCTTCCAAATCCTGAAAGGCATTGGGGCCCAAAGCTCATGACAGGCCGTCAGATCACCAGCAAGCATGTCTCTCTTTTGGGTCCAAGGGCACTAAATGGAATTAATAACCACAAGGAAGGCGATGAGGCCCAAGCGAAGCGTATCAAGACGAATGATACCACTTCCACTTCGTGGAAAGCCTCCTATGAAATGTTCATGCTTCTCTGCTGAAGCTGGCACAGAGCTCTTTTTACTCAGCTCATTTCTGGTTTTTATCTGCATTTTCTTGCAGGGAGGGAAACAATAATTTATCCCCAACAGTGCCCGCCTGACAGAAGTTCTGCAGAATGCCATCTTGAAATTGGGGGATTAGAATTTAGAACCATATGTGCGTGAACTTGAGTATCAAAGTGCAGCACAAGATTTTGTTTCATCTTTTTTTTTTTTTTTTTATAAATAAAATTTTTAATTAGCTTTTATTCTTTATGACTTGCAATTGTAGCAATGAAAATTCTTATTGCCACCCTGAGCTTCATGTGAGAGAGACTTTTTTAACTACTGAATTCTTATATATTGTATTTACCATTTGTAGTTTATCTCGTTTATTGTTAGGTATAGCTTTGTGTCTCCAATTCATAGAATGCATTATTGACATATCTTCAAGGACCTCTGGCTGAAATACTGTAACCCTCTTCTTCTAAGCTTGCTGCTGGGTGTCTAGAGCTGGATTTAGAAAGCCTCCATTGTTCAGGGCTCAAGAGATCCAATAGAAAAAGACCTGTCAATAGATATTCTGCAATATCTCAATTTTTCAAAACCAACATAAGAAAAGAAAGAAATTACTATTTCGTGAGAATGTGAATCTGTGATAAATAAAGCTCGTGCAAACTTGCTTGCAATGCTGGGTACATGCCCTTGAAAAGTTACAACATGAGTTACATGATCATTTCTTGAAATTCCCCAATATTTAATAATGAAATTAAAATTTTTTTATTTCTTTTTGGTTGTTCTGAATTTAGATTTTCTTCTAAGCAAGCGGTGTTGGAGTTGTGGGCGTCAATGACAATAGCAGTAATAAAATAAATATCCTCTGCAAGAGCCAAAACATCTGGTCGTTGTAGTTTAGTGGTGAGTATACCTGCCTGTCACGCAGGTGACCCGGGTTCGATCCCCGGCCACGGCGATAGGATATTTTTTTGGCTCCAATTGACAACTCGGAATTCCTGGGTCTGGGTTGTAAAGTTATAAAAATTTAAAATAAGAAAACATTTTACAGCGTAAAAGGGTTTGATGGGGACCTGATTTTTTTTGCTCTAATTGACAACTCGGGATTATTGGGTCTGGGTTGTAAAGTTGTAAAAATTTCAAATAAGAAAACATTTTACAACATAAAAGGGTTTGATGGGGACCTTATTTTTTTTGCTCTAATTGACAACTCGAGATTCCTGGGTCTGGGTTGTAAAGTTATAAAAATTTAGAATAAGAAAACATTTTACAGCATAAAAGGGTTTGATGGGGAGCTTATTTTTTTTGCTCTAATTGACAACTCGGGATTCCTGGGTGTGGGTTGTAAAGTTATAAAAATTTAGAATAAGAAAACATTTTACGGCATAAAAGGGTTTGATGGGGACTTCAACTTTCACCAGCTAATCCACAAGCCTCGGCTAATTAGCAAAAATGAAGAGGAGGGGGAGAGAGAGAGAGAGAGAGAGAGAGAGAGAGAACCATAAGAACACATGAATTGCATTGTCAGTTCGAAGGCTAAAACAAAAGGGTCATTTATTGTTGTAAGCTCATAAACTGTAAAATAATAAGACACTAATCCACCAATCTGCATGCCCAAACATGGTTGCAGATAAATCTGAGAACATAAAGCAAATAAAGATACAATGTTCGAGAACTATTTAATCGTCACTATAGGAAACTAAAGGCAATTACTGTTACTCAAAATTTTCATTTGGCAGAACCATTAGCCAGTTTGGCAGAACTCTTAGGTGGGTTGAGCTCATCCCAAGCTTCAATCCATGTGACCATGGCATCAGCAAGCTTGATAAAGTATTCATCTACTTTGCCAAGCTTTTCTTTGACATGTTTGGAGAGTTCAAGGTAACACTGTTGGACAGTAGTGCAGTCCTTTGGAAGGGTGATGGCTTGGAAGAATGGGATGATATCTTCTTGCCAGAATATGCCTTTGTACTCTTTCCTTAGGTTCACAAATGGGTTGCTGGCTTTGCTGTGCCAAATGTAGGGCAGCCCTGTCTTGACTCCCAATCCCAAATGGTCACATATCACCTAAAGAACCAACAATCAGATATATAGGCTATTATTCTTCCATGCTAGTGAAAATATGTGCTGGTCAAAGTACACTCCTAAAAGGTTTCTGAAAAACTCAATTATGTTTCAAAAAATCTTGGCAAGTAATATAGCAGCAAAAGAAAGAAAAAAGGTACCTTAACGCACCAGCCAGCCCACATATCATCATAGCGACCAATTGGCTGACCATCACCCATGAGACCAAAGTACATAGCGGGGCCAATGAGATCACGGTCGAATCCCAGATTCATACCACACATGGGGAATAGAGTGCCCTTTGGTATTGTCAAAACCATATCCACATACCTACAAACCAAAAGCGTACAGTCAAGAATCAAACTTCAACATTGATATATAAATAGAAGGTATCTTTAAGTTGACTGGCTTGGTAGAGAAAAAAAAAAAAAGAAGACCTAGTGTTCCTCTCTCGAGGCTTCACAAGCTGCGTCGGTGCATCATAATCTGGGATGTTGAGCCAGAGGCCATGAGAAACAGCAGTTGGAACACCCTCACGAAGGCTAAAAGGGTATCCACGGACAAAATCTGCACCCTCTCGGAAAGGATCATACAGAGTGTTGAAAAAAGAGGGAGTTGATGGGCAGAGAAGGTTCTTAATGTGCTGTGCAAGGGCATTGATCTCTTTGCCAGATGGGTCTTTAGCAACCTAAGCATCAACATATATTTCACAACATTAAACCGAATAAATCTACACAGTTGAAACTAGATGATAATTTAACTCCCAAAAGGGAAGTATTGATAAAGATTTACAAGAAGATAAGAAAAACAGATGCTACTTGTTACTAAAATAAACAAACTGAGCATAACATGCACGCCCCAGGCATAAAGGTATATTAATTTATATTTAACATTATTTTTTAGCCCAAGTGTTACAATCATGTAGCTATCTTTCCATAGGTCACCTGCCAAGATTAATACACCGCCCACAAATTCTTTAATTCAATTATTGCTTTTGGGCAGTAAGCATAATAATAAATCTAAACACAGGGTTCACAATTAGATGTGCATAGTGGTGATTCTCCTCTGGAAAAAAAAATGGTAGTTAATTTTAGTTTTTCAACCATTCATAAGGTGGCCCCACCGGTTACATGGTACATATATGTACATGGAGGAGCAACAATCAAATTTACACTTTTCTATAACAGAGGTTTCTGATGGGGGAATGGGCAATTAGTTAGATTATTTTATTGTGTCTAAAAGTCAAGGTTAAGGTTACTTTAACAATAATGAACTCAAAAAAGGAATACTCCCCGTATATGCTACCTAAAAGTGTTAAAAATTACTTCGAAGCATAACTATTTGAATATGGACAGAGATGGAAAAGCTGTTCAAAAAAGAGAGATTCAAACTGCAAGATCTCATTAATAGCTTTATTCAAATTACATAACAAACTCTGTTTATGAGATTCAAAGCCAAATGTCAGTTAAAACTACGGCTTGAGATAATAAACCAAATTTACACTTTTATCCTCCCATGATAGGTGGATATGGAATACACTTTCATCCTTTCACGATAGGTGGTTATAGAAACTGGTTTTTTCGAATCAGGCTATGACTTGACAAAACAAATTGGAAAAGAGTCAGGTTTTTGTCTAATTATGTTCCATGATAACTAGACTCCCTCGTTTACTTATCTATTCTAATATATAAAGGGAAAACTCCAATTGATGTTTTTAAAGTTATATCACACAGCATGACTTTTTTCTTCCCAAATTGTCCTGTTAAATTTATTTTATTACTGTTTTGATTAGTTTTCTTTTCAATAACTAAGTAAAACAACAAAAAAAACGAATCACTCCAGTAGTTATCGTGATAACTGCTTCAGTTATTCGTAAACGTTGGACTGTATTGTCCTATTCACTTGCCCACCTGAATAACATCATCAACTCTGGTGATTAAAGAGATTACGACCACCATCGTGGGCGGACAATAGTAATTAAAATTTGCACACACATTTGCGTATGCCCACCCACTAGTCAAAATATTAAATCAGCCAATAACATCTCAATCTTCGGCAATACAGATTATTAGATTGTGATTCAAAAAGATTATTAGTTCCACAAAATCACCCATTAATAAAACTCAGCAGTCATAGAGACCTAATCAAGTTATCCAACGTTGACCAAGCGAGTTCTTTCAATAGTTAGTTAACCCCATCAAGCGCTCTGCCTAGAACCACCCATAATTTCAGCGAATTCACACAACAATGTAGATCAAATTGATGCGATAAAAAAAATATTAACAAATCAAATATACAAATAACAAGACACCAGAGTAACCCAACGATCAAATCACCCAATTCCCTTCAAAACCCAGATTATAACAAGCCAGGATCAACAGATCTACAAAATTGATACCCAAAACAGAGAAGATCAAAACTTCAAGATCTAAACTGTATCACTAGGAAACCAAAACTCAAATTACTGAAGAACTTACAAAGCAATCGTCGTCAATTGTGAAGATATACTTCTTTTTCGACACCATGTACCCAAAGCAGCGACAAGCGGAGTCTTTGAACGAAATGCAAGAAGCCTTAGGACCCAAAATCCTGTTGATGTCGTTACGATTGTAGAGCTCATAATCGTAACCTTCAGGGACGGCGATGGTCTTCGACGGGTCACCGTCCTGGACGATGATCAGATGGTAGGGCTGAAGGAAAGGCCTCCACATCTCGAGGAAATCGAGGTTCCGAATCGTGGGTATGACGATGTCGAGCTCATCCTTCAGCAGGGGTGTTGGAGCAGTCATTGTAGAGAGAGATACTAGAGAGAGGGAGCAGAGGGAGGTTTGAATTTGAGAACAGAGTAAGCAGACGTTTCGTGTGGGTATATATATAGAGAGGAGCTGTCACGTGCGAGAGCGGCGGAGGTGGGGCGTACAATGAACGGATACGTGTCGGAATGAAATATATATGTGGTGGAGGACTTATTCCTGGCCCGGTGTAATTGGGATGCCTTAAAAGAGTTTTTGTGGTTTTGTTCTAACGAGGAGTCCTTAGTCTTTTCTATATAGTTAGGGGCTGTAAATTAACCCAAATTACTCTAACTCGACGTGTGTTTAATTTGTCGTGTTTGATTTGTTAAAAATTTATTTAAAATTTTCTTGATAAAAATTTATTCAAGATTGGTGAACAAGCTAAACTTCAATAAAATTTTAAATTTATTAATTTTTTGAGTTTAATTCGAATTTGGCTTAATAAAAATTAAGCTACATGACTTGGGTCATAATTGACTTGATTATTGCTCGTTTAATAACAGATTAAAAGACAAACAAATCAAAATTGAATATACATTTAAATACATTGCGATGGGTTGAAAATTTTTCAATTTCTCTGATTGATTATAATTGATTGCAAAGAATTAGTAAGGGGGAATAGGGGGGTAACGTGTAAGGTTTGGTTGAGTTTCGATGTAATTAGGATGCCTTGAGAGTTTTTGTGGTTTGTTCTAATGAGTACTTGTCTTCTATATATATGAAGTTTTCATTAATTTTGATGGGCCTTGTATACCAGTTAAATTGAACCATCCAGGGATGACATTTTTTGGGTTTTTCTGACTGATTGGCAAAGAATTTAGACGGGAAACAGAGGTAGTCATGTTTTAGATCTCGTTGACTTTGAATCAAAACTAAACACGTGGCATAACATGCATTGCTTTGATCCAAGTTGGAGTGCAAAAAATTTAACTGGTTTGAGTTTAAATCAGGCTAAACCCTAACTTTTGATTCATTTATATCAATTCAAGCCAAACCCATCAAAGCTGTTTGTTTAAACGGGTTATAGCAAACTGTCTTGTATTACTTTAAGTGCATAAATTCCATAATGTGGCACGTTTTGATCCATTAGGTGTTAACATTGGGAGGTTACAAATTCAATGAATATTCACAAAATCCATAAATTGTTCTAAAATTATTGTTATTGTAGCATTGTTCCAAATGCACGTTAATGCCTGATATATGATTTGTGTGAAAGGTAGGCTATGCACAAATTTAAGAAAGTATTCTATTAAAGACTTGGACACTATAAACTATATATAGTGTACTTATGGCCTTGTTTTCATTAAGAAATTGTCTCACTATGCACGTTGAGCTTTTGGTAAAACTCTCTCCTTGACCGAAAGCTGGCATTGCTTAAAATTTCAAAGAATCGTAAGAATATCAAAGTCATGCTTCTGTCAAGATGACTTAAAGCTCGATCCGAAGACTACACCAAGAATTGAAAACTAGAAACAAAGATAGAGAGGCTGCTTGAAGCCTTTGACCTGGAGGAAAGCTGGAGGACTGCGTGTGGAATGGGCAAGCCACGCCTTTTGCTGATCGGGCTGCTCATTTGGTTATCATAATGCGCAAGGCCCTATGCCCCAGAATTACCTTTATGCAGCACATGCTGGACAGTGAGGCTTTGGTTGGACTTTTGGACGTTTAGGACACTTTTATTAATATATATGTATAAACTATTGGAAAATTTGTATGACAGTTTCCAAGATATATATATATATCATTTATTTCAGCCCAATGCAGTTATAGATGCATGATGTATCCCTCAACAAAAGAGTATTGACTTGTTCTCATGCCTACTGTGAAAGGAGATTAAGGAGGCGATAGACTGCTTGACTTAATTAGCAGCAAGCACATGTTATCGTGAGAACGTGTTTGACACTTCCACAGAGAGAGAGAGAGAGGGAGTCCCCCGCAGCCATGCCATATGTTAATGCTTGGTAACGATTAGAGGTTGGGCACTTCTCCACCGACGGCCGTCCTCACATTACAAAGTTCTTTTTTTATGATACCTGCACCGTCAGGACTTGTCATTTGAAGAATTCGATCGAAATTTGAGCAGTCTTAATTGCTTTAATAATCAAGCTTGCTTTTGGGTAGTTAAATGAATTCCAACTATCTGTAGTGTTGTGCAGGTTAATTAATTCTACAGCATAAACTCCATCCCTTTGATTTACAACCTTCTTTGGTCATCACCTTCAAGAATGAACTTTGTGTGACAATGCCGCTGAAAACTGCGAGTTGATTGAAGAGACGGAGATCTCTTCAAGCAATTATGTTTACCATGTAGACAAATAGGTATGGCCCAGTTTAGCCGGTACACAGGATTTCAACCCCAATAGGCATAATGGGCTTGCGAGGCTTGGATCTCTTGCACTCGCATGCAACTTAAATGGGCTTGTTTGGATCTCCTGGTTCAGGCTTCTGACAATGACTTTCTAGACTAATAAAATCCAAAAAAACATATGTTATTCTTCCAAAAAATTTATACAAAAAATTTGACTTACCAAATGATAAAGTAACTATATTTTTATAATTAAGAGTCACATAATAGATATTTTGTTTTAAAATAAAAGTTCTCATTCAACCAAATCACTCTATATGAATTTGCTAATTATATAGCATTATTAAAAACAGGAAGCAATATCAAAAAACTTCTCTTATATGGCAGTTTTTTTTCCCCTCCTGAAATCTTGATAATCAATCCGTTGTTTTTCCTTCGTAAAATTACAGGAATAGTTTTCTCTATGTTCCTCCCTGATTGGTATTTTTGTTTATTGAATAACAATCAGGTTTGAGTGGATAATGTGCAACAAAACATTGGAAGTTTGCCAAAATGCAAAATCTGGATTTCATTCAATCTCTAATCTGTTAGAACATTATTGTACATCCCTACAATGTTCCTTGTGATATTCTATATTTCTTCTGTACATAACAAAAGGTCAGTTAGTAAGCTGAAACCCTAATGTGCAAACCATTTGGTGCTTCAACTCTTGGAAATTTCATTAGCTTATCTCCTCCAACTTCTTCCCATCTGCATTTCAAAGGTAAATCACATTATAAAAACTCATTTAAGATTCATCTACAAGACAAAAAGAATTCTACGATTGTATTTTCCATTTAGATTAGTGGTTTAATTACCTGTATCTAGTTACAAAATAATGAAGGAATGTACAGATTTCTGCTATTCCCAGTTCCTTTCCAGGACACTGCCTAGTGCCTCCTCCAAATATGAAGAAGTAGTTCTGAGAGTCTGAGATTTTGTCCTGCATTTAGCATTCATGGGTAAGACTAGTCACTTCTCTACCCATATAGCCATATATTACTGTGATTAGCCAAAATATAATGAAAGCATTACATAAAACGTTATGATTATTTACCATCCATCTCCATGGGTTGAAGGTTAATGGCTCCGGATATAGACACGGGTCATAATTAATCTCCCTTGTGTAAACATATATTCTCCATCCTTTTGGAATAACAAATCCTGCAAAAACAGATGGTTCATTGGCCCATCCAGATCATTGGAAATCAGTTCATGTCAATAATATAAACCTCATGGTGGAATAATGAATGAAAAGTGTTATTCCTCTCTTTTAAAATAATCATAGTTTCAATTATTCATTCTACAAGAGGTGGGTCATTGAAAGAATGTTCTTGCTGGAATGGTAGGTATCCCATGTGGATCATGGCAGGGTAGGGTCCACTGGACAAGCTGATGTAGACTCCATTATTATGTGTTCTACATATTTTTTGTTTGATTAAAGTTCCTAAAAAAGAAGGAATCCTAAAACAGCTCCTTGATCCCCCTGAAGAGTACTAAAGCCAGAATCAAAAGGTATATGATATACCATGAATCTTGATGTGAATATCCTGTGACTTACCATTCATTTCCATGTCTCTAGTAGTCTTTCTCAAAACCCCATTAACAATTGTAGCTAATCTTGATGTCTCAAAGATCACCTACACCATAAACACCAGAGTAAAACTAAATTTGCTGAACCTCTTTGAGCTTAATCCAGTTATCAGGCTCAATATACTTCAAAATACTTACAGCTCTTGTAAATCGCATCGACTTGAAGTCGTTCCAGTCGATTGGATCCTCTGGCCTTTTCCTTTCTCTAATTGCCAAATGTTCTTTCTGAGAAATTAAAAAAAGACCCAGTTAGATTTACAAGCACTAGAACACATACATACAAAGGTTGATGTGATATGTTTTCGCACTCACTCTAAGTTCATGAAGAACATCAGGGTGGTCGTGGAGATATTTGATAGCCATCATTGAAGTAGTTGAAACAGTCTCATACCCAGAATACAAAATTGTGATCATCTGATCAATGATCTCTTCATCAGTTAGATTATATTTATTTTCATCACCATTCATTAGGACACCAAGCATGTCAAGTTGAGTTTCCTGTGAAGCTCGTCTCTCCTCGACTAGTCGTCCCAACATGCTGACAATATTCTTCCTTGCCTGTGACACATCTCATCAGTTACATATACATGCCAAGATGCTTATATATATGTATATATATGCTACAAGAGATAGGTTGTAGGAAAATTACCCGAAACCCCTGGCGGTAATTTGTGCCGGGAAGGTTGATCGGAAGTGAAAGGGTTCCCAACACCAACTTAAAGAATTCAGGCATGAATTCCTGAGCCATTGGCGCGGACTCAATACCGGCAATTTGGTTAAGCGAAGAGAGAAGTGCCATCTGAATGTTAAAACAGAGGAAAATGAGTAAAACTGAAATAGGCATTGTGTTGTTATTGGGTTTTTCATTATTGAAACGGACCTCTTTGGTTTTTTGTTGAATGTCAATGACTTTGTTATCCCAATTGCGTAGGTGGGATCTAACAAATTCGTCGATTTTCGGCAAAAGCTGATCTTTGATCATGGAGGGGCTAACCAGAGCAAGCAATGCCCCTCTCATGCACTTGTGAGTGGAGCCATGAACAGCTGCAATATTGCATTTTCCTAAGATGTCTAGCATGGACTGTGGGTAGCCAGGAACAAGCCCTTTTGCTTCATTCATGAGGATGTATTTGTTTAATTCTGGATCCATAGAAACAATGGTAGGGCAGCCCAATATGTGGGACTTGAAAAAACTCCCATACCTGCCATTGGTTACAGAATTAAGAGACATTAGTACAGGTTTACAGGACAAACTACAAAGATAATTTGTCATAAATCTCATAATTTTTCAGTTAAAATTACTAGAAAACCATACAAGTTCCTTATTATCATCTTACAAGGACATGGATTTCATTTCAGTTCAGTTCTGATCAGTAAGGACTTGCTTGGTTTTTAAGTGGGTTGTGCTAGCTTGTTCATATCTACAAACCAGCAAGAAGAACCCAAAATGTCATTTAGAAATCACAAATCAGAAGAGTTTTGAAAAAAGCAGAGCTAAATATCAGTTTAAAAGGCAGATTAGCACTTCAAAAAGTAATGAAACACTAATAAAAGCACTATTCACTACAGAGGCCAGTGAAACAGGAAAAAAAAAAAAAAAAACACTTTAAGTCCAGTAAACATGATGAGAGAAAAACAGAGACACACCCCAAAAAGATCCTTCCAACCAAGGAAAAAGAGCCAAAAAAGACTAACCTTGCTCTTTGGTTTTTCATGAAGTTTGGACCATGTTTGAGGAACTCTGTGGTCTCCCCAAAGACTGGCCAACCCATTGTACCAGGAGGCAAACCTTTCTTCCTGTACTTCACTTCATTCCATCTCAACAAAGCTGTGCAAAAAGAGAGTCCCAAAACCACGCCTAGGACCACCACGAATACAGCCATTGTTGCTCCCAAGAAGCTCGAGAAACCCACTTCAAAGGGAGCTGTAAATGGTAGGGGCTTGATCTAGTTTAAGCTACTCAGAAAGAGTATGTATGCATATCTATATATATAGAGAGAGAGGCCTGTGGAGTACCATATGTGTAGAGAGAGAAAGGCCATATACGCCAAAGAACCATGCACCCTACAAGGGGAGGGACCCTAGTCTCTATCCCCCAACTCCAAGTAATAAAAGCATATCCAGGTAAATTAATGGCAATAATTTTGTCATTTTTTACTAGGCAAATCGCTTAACATAAAACAGGGCATTCAAGATCCTCCCCTTCAAGAAAACTTATTATGATTCAACTACCGACTGATGAAGATTCTACCCATGTATGTTTATTTATTCGTATAAAGCACATATATATATATATATACACTTACACAGAGAGAAAGAGATGTTGATAGTTGAAATGGAAAGATACCGTACAGTATTTTCCAGCCAGCCTCAGTTCTTTAATGATTTGAGTATTAATTTTTCTTCTGTATACAAAACAATGAGGGCTATAGGCATATATGAAGAGGCACATGCACACCACCACAAGGAGTTTCGAAGAAAAGCATTCCCAGGCTCAGTGGTTCACATGTCAATCAACAAGATCTGCCCATGGAATTACCCAAAAAAAACACTAGAAAACAGTCTCTTGGCTACCATGTGAATAGAGAGAGAGAGACTTGGTTCTACTCTAACTGCAAGTCTGAAGCCTAGAGTCTAGACTGCCTCTGGTTGCAGTCTGAAGGTTCTACTCTAACTGCAAGTCTGAAGCCTAGAGTCTAGACTGCCTCTGGTTGTAGTCTGAACCTGTGGACTGTAATTCCTAGAAAAACTGTGATATTGACTTTGGACCAGAAGACTTTCACTGGAAATAAATTTCCAAAACTATCCATGGAATTATAATAATATCCCAAATTCAGGGTTTTTTTTTTTTTTTTTTGGATGCTTATGGGAGAAAGAGATAAAAAGGACTTAGCTTTCTTTCTAATTAATGTCGATCCACTTAAAATGATTAGGTGGATCCTTCTGGGCGAATGAGATAAGCACTTAGTTTTTCCACTAATCACATCAAATTGACTTAGAATGATTGGAGATTTGGAGTTTTTCATTGATATTGCACTTCAAATTGCCAACCCACCCTCCATACATGTTTTACAGAACACAGAAACCTTGTAATTCTTCCACAAACAGTACTTGAAAAAATATGAGTTGATATATATGAAAATAAAACCAAGCCGGCCGGTTCTATCAACTTCCTGTCGCTCCATAATTTGCGGGAAATTCCATGGTTATTAGATGATATTGTTTTTAATTATTTGGGTTAACTTAGAGGCATGACACTGTATTAGGTGTTAAATCAAAAGAAACCATAAAGGGGAGGAACCAAAAGAATATGAAAATATCAAGTGCTGACATGGAAAAGTCTTTATCCTTGTATTTCTTTTTTATTATATACATATATATATATGTACCCTTTAGTAATTGTTTCTATATACTTTCCTCCTATCCCTATTGGTTTTGTTGCATACAACATCCTCTCTCCCAATTGATTTGTTATTGTTATGATCCATTCAATACATGTAAATTTTCTCTAACATGCTATCCGACATTCAAAAATAGGTAATGACACTTTAGAGAAACTTATGAGGTCTGAGTTGTGAAATTTTTGAATTTGAAAAGACGAAAGGATAGTGAAAACAAAATGAAAAATTCTATTTTGAATTACTGAGTTGTGGGTTGTGAAAACATGAGATATGAAATCACAAAATGATATCGGCCAAAAGGGGAAATTATTTTGAACTCACACATTCTCAATGGCTAGAGAACCAAATAGAGCCCTAAGGTGCAAATTTGCAAAAATATAACTCCACAATAAATTTCCTTTTATGAACTTTTCTTTCCAAATTTATTTGGATGTCAAGATCAATCTGCAGATTCAACAAACTGAAATGTTGCCTGAACCCAATTATTGGTACATTCGAATGAACATAGTAAGGGGCCCTTCATCATTGATTCCCACATCCATAATAACTGTTACCCTTAATGAAGGATGTGTATTGCATTGAAATCACGAGAAATCATAGTCGCCATATATACATACATATCCTTGTACTATATGATCAATCTAATCAGTAAGTAATATGATGATCATAACAAGACGTGCAGTTTTCTTTTTATTTTTTTCTTTCCTTTTACAAAACGTTAAAATATTTAATCAATTAATCTATTGAGCCCGTGCAAAAACACTACCTATACAAACAATATAAATTTTTAACTGATCACAAAAAAAAAAAAAAAAATATCGAATTTAAAATCGCATATTTAACACCAACCGAACATCAGTATTTGTCATGTTATTTCCAATTTATCTCTTCGTACTCTCATTTTGTTTTTTGACTTTTGTTGAAGCCGATGGATTTGTCTTGATATGGCACAAAAAGTTGGATTGGATGGCGACTTGAAGGAAAGTTTGGATCCACGGGGAGATCCTTATAAAGGGATTTGACACAAAAGATATAAAACCCACCTTTTGCAATTTGAAGAAATTTCAAGAAAATTTTATAAATGGAAAACAAAATAAAGACTCAGTTTCATGCAAGGTTGTGCATTTAAATACTCGAAAACGTATATCTAATGCTAGTATGGATAGTGAACGGTGCCTTAACATCATTTTTATGCAAGAAAACCTCATTAATTTTGCGAAATACTTGTACGATTTTGTGGGTACGTAATGATTAATTAATTTGGTCAACCAATTTAAATATTTTTCGATTTACAGCCACATAATTCAAGAAAAATATTGCCGACAGGGGAAACAAATTTGAATCAATTAGAAAAATCAAACAAACAAGCAAATGAATGAACTAATAAATAAAGTTTATAGAGAGATGGATAGTCACTTTTTTTTTTTTTTTATTTCTTGTGGAAGGAGAAGGGGAGTAAATATTGGGTACAAGATGGTATCACACTAATATGGTACAACAAATTAATAAATTAAAGTTACATAATCACACTTATTTATCAAAAGTATTAAAATTTTTTTTATCTAAATTAATATGTTATTATAATGATTAAAATCTAACATATTTATGTAATTATATATAATAATATGGTACGATGGTACCCAATATTTTCTCGAGGATAGGGTGATGGCTGTGGGGTAGAACAAAGATAGGGATGTTTGAATGATAGCACTTAGGTCGATCAAAAAGAGGTGCACGGAACTGCGGAAAGGATGCATACAGTAGGCTGAAAAGAGAGAGTGGAAAGGTTACATATAATAAGTGTAGAGAGAGAGAGAGAGAGAGAGAAAGGTTGCACATAATAAGTGTAGAGAGAGAGAGAGAGGGAAGAGAGAGAGGGGGTGGTGGACAAGAAGGGGGGGTATAGGAGGAATGTCTACCCACACGTACACATGCAGCTATTGCCCCTGGGCTTCATTAAATTTGTGATGTACATTCAAGACTTCCAGTTTGCACGAGGGCCTCTCTTTTGTACTCTTGTGCTTTTCTGCTAGCATTGGTACTCTACCGTTCTCTCCTTCATTGTTTCCTTCTAATTATTGGCAATACATTACATATACACATATACATATATATACAGTGTATATATTTCGATGAAGATAAAACTAAAGGTGTTTGTGGATATAACTCCTAACAATATTAGGTCAGCAAACATAAACTCCATTAAAGCATTTTTAGCGTATACAGAAACTTCCATTGCAGTTTCTTGTACTAGTTCTGCATGAAATGTTGCTGCATCCTTGTTCCACCGATCATGCTCATCTTATTTTATAAATGAACTTTCTCTCACTGTTGATAAGCCTTGTCTAATAAGTGATAGCACCAACTTCTCCTTAGGTATATGGTGAGAAATCTCTGATTACTTGCGTCCTTAAATCAATTTTACTAATTAATTAGATAGATGAGGATGGTGTGTAACAAAATATATATATATTTTTTTTCTAGTTATGAGGAAGTCGACATTATCACTAATTTAACCTATGTTTTCATAATTTTTTTTTTGCAAATTCAAACTAATTATTGAAGGCAATGCTAGCATCGGACTCGTCTAATGGACATTCTTGCAGGCCTGATGCTAGTATTTCACAATCGTTAAACCTAATTACTGATGAGAATGACTGTAGCATGTCGTTGGTATGTCTACTCAATCAAAAGAGATGAAAGACGAAACAAAACTTGTTGAGAATTGAGTTATCCCATCATAATGAATTCGTGGACCATTGTGGAACACTAGGAGCCAAAGTGCTAAGTCCATCCAATGTCAAGGTTGCAGGAAGGGAGAGGGAGGTGAGATGGGGGACCTCTCTCAGTTTTTTCATTTAGTGGCTCAGAGTAAACAAATGAGAATTAATAGGCTATTAAGGGAAAAGAAAAAGAAGAAGGAATGAAGGCATGGAAGAAGAGGCTATGGTCAATTTTCCAACTTAAAACAATTAAAGGCAACCTGCTGTATAAGTCTCCCACTACTGTATAATTAAGTGAAACTATCACATCTCTATAGTAGGATTTGTACCATCATTTTTTTTTTAACGCGTTTACCCTATTATTTTTATAATTAGTTTTTTTATCTTATATTAATATGCTCAAGAGCAAATTATATCCCTCTTTCTGAAAGGGAAAAATGGGGAACACTAAGAGAAAATAAATAGTTTGCATTTCCAAAGAGCATAGCACACCAACATCGATGAGCTTCTCCTTACTACTTGAGAAGCTACGTTAAAAAAGGAAGGGAAAAAATAAAGGAAGAAAAAAGGCCATGTAAATAAATAGCTATCTGGTTTTTAACATAAAGTGGGCAAAGACAAAAAAAGAAAAAAAAAATGGGACGTTCTTTCAACCATTGCAAGTAGCAACCTTTTTTCCCCCACACTTTCTAGGGTTAAAACTTGGAGCCGGTGGGTGATGAACGATGATATGTATGGGACTATCTGTATATTGTTTTTTCTTTGCTAAAAGTGTCGAGAGAGTAGAGACTCACAATCTGGGAGAGAGAGAGAGAGAGAGAGTAAATGCCAATGCCAGATTGTTTGCAACTCCAATGCTACTACCACACAGATGACAGAACCGCTACCCTTAAAAGGGGTTCATATTAATAAGATGTTCTGTATCCATTATTGTTTTGCTCTGAGCTCTTATCTCTAACTTATTGGGACAAGGGAGACTGAGAGAGAGAATGGGTGGGTAGCTCTTATGATGCTTGGATGCACGTGTGGTACGTATCCACGTGCACCCGTTTTATTCCATTAAATCGATTGACTTTTGTCTCCTTTCTTTTCTTTTAGTTTCTTTTCAATTTTCTCTTCCCCTACGCTCCATATTTCCTTTGTTCCTTCTACCCATCTGTTTTCTTCTGTATTCTATTAATCTCTCCTGCTCAATATAACTCGTATAGAAGGCAAACAAAAGATGGGAACTGTCACCCCTCCCCAAAATCTCATAGTCATGTTTATGTTCATGGTCATGATCCTAGTTACCGCAAACTTAATTGCCAGATTTTACCACACACAAAACATTTACTTAGGTAGAATGTTTATCGTACCTTAGCCACACTCCCAATTCTTGGAATTGTACTATGCTCATTCTCAGCTTTAGAGTTAGTCTTCAAAACACTCGTTTTATATGTCACACTCGTGGTAGTTATGGATCATAATTTTAATAACTACTTTTTTACCAAAATATTTCAGTGCATGTTTTGCAAAAAATTTCATTTAATGGTCAAATCTTTTCTTCTTTTTAATTTTTTTTTAAATTTAACGACCAAAATTTTGAAAGGTAGCAAGTACCAACCCACCCCCCATAACCCTTCCTATCTTCTCAAATGTCACTTACCCGTAGTAAATTTTTTTTTTTTTCACTTTCGCTTTCACTCATTATTTTGCATTTACACATTTCCCACTGCCTCCAAAGAAATTTTCCTTTTCTTTTAGGCACTTGCATGTGCTTCAATAGGTGCACCACACACCAAAATTGCATGGCTCAAATTTCATCTCTTGTTGAGCTGAGGACGAACCAAGTGGTTGGAGCACTTAAGCCAGCTCATCAAGGTCGGAGTTCGAAACCTAGCAACATGACCCCCACCCTCCAACCTATAAAATTGAAGCTCTCTTGTAATATATATATATATATATATATGTATGACCTCTATTGCTCTTTCGTTTGGGAACGGGTTCAAGTCTTGTTAGGAATGGAATAGGACAGACTTTAGGTTATGAACTATATTTGCTAGGGAAGAGAACGTGGGTTAATTACTTTTCTTCTAATAAAACTCCCAAAATGCGTATTGAAATTCACGCTAATTATTTTTCTTAGGATTTGCAGAAGACAGTCGTTGATCAAAATTTACAATGCATGAATCAACCCATATTTAACTCTGAATTGTTCAATCACGAGAACTCATCCCCGGAAGAACCCATATCACATAAAATTACATTGTTAGCTTTAAACTAAGACCAGCATATATATATATATATATATATTATGCAAGTGCGAAGGAGAAAAAAAAAAAAAAGGGACACAACACAATAAAGATTGATATATTTTTTAAGTTTAGGATTATGAATATATATAGAAGGTACGTGGTACAGCTTGCCCAAAGAGTGTGATTCCAACCAACATATTGCAAAAGAATCTTAGCTAGCTTTTAGTTGGCTCCACTGCACAAAGCTCTCAATCACCCCCACCCCCCACCCCATGTGTTAAAGGTCCCCATTGAAATTTGTTTTGATGTTTAGGTGCTTGTCTTTGCTTTTGTTTCTTCTACTGATCCCCTCTGTGTTCATAATTTTCTTTCTTTTTTTTTTCTCGCTCTCTTCGGCCCACATTAGGTACCCGTATATAGAAAAGGGGGTGCTGAAACCATGTGATCGGGTACTTGCTTGGCCACAACGGGGATGAAACTTAGCCCCTTGGTGGGGCTTCTGCTTGGTTGGTCTTATGTCACAAACAACAATGGGAACAATCTCAATTGCATGTTACTCCCTCGTGGGGGAAGGAATATTATATCAGTCGTAGTTGTCCTTGAATAGGTACGATTTTATATATATGTGTATATACGTGGGACAAGTGACTATTACTGGACTCCAACTGATGACCCTAACCTTACATATTTCGGTACTAAAACAAAAAGAACATACAACTTCATCTCTATTAGTTCCAATTGCATCATCAATCATGTTTTATATATCCTTAAGGTACGGCTGGTAGTATTGATATATTCCCTCTGTTTCCTACTGATTTTGCTTTCTCTGATGAAATGAAGGATCAGCAATTAATGTCGATTGACAGAAAGATTCATAGCCTTTTTTCTCTTCTTCATGTATGGAAATCAAGAAATAATAATATGTTCGTAAGAGCGAAGAAGCATGGACAGAACAATATATATATTTGTCTTATCTCTTGAACCTGCGTGAGAAATTCTGTGGCACCATGATTTAGAAGAAAGTGGGGACCTAGATATACAGAAAAGTTGTTTCTATCATCTGGAAGTAAAATATTACTGATGAAACAACTCAGATGACAGACTTGAGAAGAGATTCGGATAAGTTACCTACAAGAATACAATGCAGTTCACAACATGCATTGAGACTTCAAATGTTTAGGGTCACCCTAGTGATTCACCTGATTTCTACTACTTTTGGAAGTTGGCAGAATTTAAGTGTAAATAAACCAAATGTTGTTTTCTTTGTTTGGCTTCGGCCTCCTTAGTACCAAAAAATAAAAAATAAAAAACCCAAATGTTTTGTATGTAGAACTTTCATTATCACTTATAATCACAAATAATAAAAAAAAACCAACAAGGAGTTGGTTCAGCGACCTTATCTTCCTCACTTTAAGTGTTTGCGTTGAATCTCTCCATAGTCTCTTGTTGGGACTATTCATACTCTATAACTTCATGAGCACATCAACGCCCTAATAAACCCATTATATGACTTTGGACGAGGTGTTTTAGGGGCTCTTGCCTCCGCTTCTAGTGTTATGGGACTCAGCATCCCATGAAATTGTGGCATAACCTTGCTGATTCTCCTTTGTTGTTGCGGCAAAAGAATAAAAAAAATGCTCATGTACAAAATTCTGTGTGGTTTTTGGAATGTCATCTTTTGAAATTCGAAAATTCCATACCATCCTTAGTTTCGCGAAGGATCGTATTATCATCATTTTTCTTCTTCCTAATAAAACAATTCATCTAGCAACGTTGATGCATTTAAATGAGTTTTTAATCTCTTCGACCCAAGAAAATATTACAGAAAGGTGACAGTAAACTTCAATTGCTGGCACGAGAGGCTATGCGCGCCTACTTGCGAATATTCTTAATGCATATCTAGTTGCTGTTGCATTGAGACACGAGTCCATGACCATGATAGTCAACAAACACAGAAAGATAAGATACTAATAGTAGACTGTTACTTAAACAAAGTCTCTAATCAACCTATGAGGAATGATACACAATCATTGACTCCCTCTCTCTCTCTCTCTCTCTCTCTTGTTTTTCGAATGTGGCATCCACCAATAACATGAATCCCATTATTCAGGCAAAGTGTGACATCGAAGCATGTTACTAATGAAATCAGTATTAGGTTAATAATCTTGATCGGATATCTTATAATACTTTAGGACGACAATATCATAATATAATTACTATTTTTATTAATATCTTAAGATTGCCATCATGTGTTAGATACCTCTTAACCTACCTACTCACATGCTCCACTCAGATAAAAGTTCATAGCCTGCAGAGCACTAATTATTATTATTATAAATTAATCTCTTGATCTTTGAGTCTCAAACTTCTGAAGTCAGTGTTTGACTGATTTCCAATTACAAATTTTTTGACTCAGCATTCTTTTCTTTAATGTACATAACGTGAAGTAACTATAACACTACATAAATTACTTGGAAACTAAGGCCTCATTTGGTAACGTTTTTTGTTTTCGTTTTTTATTTTTTTTTCAAAAAAAACAAAAAACGCCATTTGTTTAAATTTTTTTTTTTGTTTTTTACAAAATTTGAAAAAAGAAAACTAAAAACACTAAAATGGGTGTATTTTCTCTCACAAAAACATTGGTCTAGTATTATTGGCACAACGATAACCTATAAACACTCATCATCAAACCACAAAAAACACACAGCAAAAACACAAAACAAAAACACACAGCAAAAAACAAAAATTAACAGCGTTACCAAACGGACCCGACGCGCACAGTTTTCTTGTTCCATGAATTATGACATTGTAATTTCACTTAGGGACTATTTGGATAGATAGTTTATAAGTTATAAGTTATAAGCTAGTTTCAAAAAGTTACTTTTTAAAATAATTTTTTTTTAAAAAACGTAATTAGATATAAGTAATTTTTTAAGCCATTTTTTTTATGATCAGCCAAATTCAACAAAAAATCATAAGCTTAAGTTACAAACTACTAAATAAATTGGGGTCCAAACAACCCCTTAGTAATAAATTATTCATAGATGCATTCATTAAGTTTAGGAAAATACTATTCTTCTAGAATTTTTGTACAAAATTTTGAACCAGAATGATGTGATAGTGGCAGTTTTGTAATTAAAATGCATCTTGATGGATTCTTTGTTTTAAAATGAGAAGCCCATAACCCAGCCACATCATTCTAGTTATATTTTCTGGTTGTATAGCATTACTCTTAAGTTTATATGTATAAAAGTGCCTGATCACTTCTCCTATCAAGGTCTGGATTCAAGTGATTACTTTTGCTAGGGCTAAAACAATATTATTGAACCAGTGCTGTCCTTGCCGAGGTGAAATCCACTTACATTCCATGATTATACTGAGTCCTAAGTAGTCTTTGTTGGACAAAGCTCTTCGGCTTCAAGTGATTAACGACACCTTGAACAACTGTGTAAACCCGTCTTTTTCTTTAGTGAAATACCCATTTGCTGAAATAAATGAAACCAAAAACTAAATAACCTGTTTTCTTCTTCTACTTCTTTTTTCGGAAGGTAAGATGAAAACAGTTTATTTGTAAATGAACAGTTCATTTGTAAATGAACTGTTCACTTGTAAGATATGCACAAGTAAACAGTATAAAATTAGGATTCCTTAACGCTCAAGCAACGCTAACTCATCACCATTATAGACATGCACATAGAGATATATGTGTGGATATGTTAACTTTATTATATGTATGGATAATGATCTGAGAACTGAAATACAAATCAATTATTGATGAGGACAGAGCCCAGACTCTTGCCCTACTAATCAGGTCTGGTGCGTCGGAATCATAGTGTGGTTGGGTGGCCATCACCACCACTATATGAGAGTGAAGGAACAATATTTAGGGATTTGATCTCTTTCCGCCATTTTCTAATTCTGCCACTTTCAAAGGACTCTTCACTTGTAGCCCACTATTCACACAAAGCAACATGGAACCAACATTAATATAGTTCCAACAACAGTCAAGCACCATCTTTGCATTATCGATCATTTAAGTACTAAATATAACATATGACTATTGTTATTGTTATCTTGAAACATATTTTCATGTGTTAATAATGCCTAGTGACCTGGTTTCCATATTGATCGATGCTTATATTAAGTAGTGGATGTATGTAGGCCGGTCCTGGGGCAAGCCCAGCATGCCCTTGGGCTTGGGCTTGGGCAACCCCAGGTTAAAAAAAAAAAAATTATTTGTGTAAAGAAAAAAATTATTTGACCCCATTAAATTTTTTTTATTCTTGTATAGAAAAAAATTTTTTTAACTTGTATAACTTTTTTTGATAATAAATTAATAATAAGATAACAACATATTTGAATTCAGACTAGGGCAACCCAATTGACAGGGCCGGCCCTGGATGTATAGACGTATAATTTCGGACACAAAAGTTTGACTAATGCAAAAAGGAGAGAATTAAGAATAAGATTCATCTCATTGGACGAAAATACAATAAACTTCTGTCGAAATCTAAAAATTACTTGACATTCTTATGGTAAATGGATGTAAAGAGTACTAGATATTCAACTTAATTAATCATGGTGCTGTGAAAAAGGAAAAAGGATCAAGTACTGGACTCCAATTGCGTGCTGCACATGCTTGTTTATAAACACTTCGAATAATGAAATAAAAGTTGCCTAAGATGATCAATTAAAAGTTGCAATGAGCCAATTAACATTAATATAATTAATGATACTTCCTGTCTGGGTGGGCTTGAGAAAGTACACAAAACCAATTGGGCTAGTTTGGGCCCTAAAAGTTTCAAATCCAGTGCACTTGAAAGGAACAATATGGACTCAAGAATTGGTTTCCACAATAGGGCTGCCGTCTTTCTTTTTTTTTTTTTTTTTTTCTAAGGGTTTCTTTTTTGTCTTTCCGCGACGTACATTTTTTACATAAACCCATCATTACGTAAGTTCTACATAACTCACTTCAATACAAACTCATTTTTTCTTGAATTGTGAATCTATCACTTTTTTTTTCTTTGTTCGATTTTCAAGTATAGCTCAGCTGCGATGAGCTTTGTTGATCCTGCAAATGCCAGCCCAAGGAGGGTGCATGACGATTCAATACTTTATGCAATTACCAATATATATATGCTTATATGTATTTGATCATGAATGGTACGTGTGTGTAATGTGCATATATGCAATGTAGTGCCTGGACACGTAGAGAATGAAGGCCTGCATTTTCAGTGGCTGTAATTCAAATTCGACTTCAGAACAGGGGACTTGGCCACTTGTTTCCTTAACTCTATTCAAGATTGGGTCAAAAAGGTTAATCTTGTTCCTGCAGACCAGAATGTTCTATTGTCCAAAGAAATGAATTTTTTTTATTATTTTCTTTCAAGGTATTCCCCAACTCAGAAGTACACAAGATTTCACTTACAATAAATTTGGAAGAGAGAGTAGGTATTCCCAAACTCGTTAATCTGTATTGATGAAAACTTTTAGAGCTAACATGATCACTTGTAACAAAAGGCGAAATAGCCATGTTAGAGGCCTAAGATGACCCAATTCGGTAACCTCACGGGTCTCGAATTCCCATACTTATATACGTAAGTTTGAAGAGATCCAACTAGTGACTTTTTTGATCTCTTGTTCAGTAGAAAGGTTCAACATTTCATCAGAGGAAGTAAGCTATTGCAACTTTGGTACGTAACTCGCTTTTCACCGGATGGGCCAAATGGCAGACATACATGGAGTTTGCTACGGTTTAGAACTTGGGCTTGAAATTTTAGTTTCGAAGCCTTCACCTTCCCAGGTGAGAGAACAGTTCTTTTGTGCAAGTTTTGCCAGAAAATGCGTATTACATACACAAACCAACCCACAAAAATATGGAAAATTGGAGAAAACATCATACTCAAGTTCAGAGGATCAATCACTAGGCCTAAAATGGGGACATGGGACATCCTAAAATGTCCTTTAAATTAAGAATAAATGGTATGACTCATGTCCTCTAATGCACTCAATCTTATGAAAATATTAATATATTTTGTGATGCTGGCCAAGACTGTGTCTACGAAAATTTGGAAAACTGAAAGGTTTGCATCACCTCTGATCTTCTAAACTAAGGAAAGGAGTTTTCACAGTAGATAGCAATGATACAGTAAATTTGTACGGTCTGTTTCAAACCATGCACGAACGATTCAAGAGAAAGTAAAGAATCTTTGGACTACAAACACCGGTGTAGTACATGCCCAGTACACTTTGATGCTAAAGTTAGGCGATAAAATCTGAATGTATGTTGACAGAGTTTGGACTAGATAATTCGTATCTCGGAGAGAGGTGAAGACATCTATATATAGAGTTTGCAGTTTAGAGTGATTCGTGGATAACGGCTGCATGCATCATAGAAGCAGTTGTGTTCTCACTCAAGAGATGGTGGCTGATTTATAAGCAAGAATCTCGAGATATGCTGATGTGCCACCTGATACTATGCCTGGGCTGTCCAATTGGTTTGCAAGAATGCCTGATCAGTGAAGAGTCTGGTCGTGACTATGAGAGTGACTTGTTTTGACATACAGAATTAACACCCATCCCATAATATATATATATATATACACACACGTATATATATATATATATATATATATATATACATATAATATTCATACACCTATATTGATTTTCTAGAAGCCTACAACAATTGAGTGCCACCGAGAAAATGGACCTAAACTGCAAAAGTTGAGTACTACAGAAATTCTACTGTTCTTTGAAGCATCCAGAGTCTGTTGAACATGGTTGGGATGTCTCTTTTATCGTAAGGAAATTCACTACTTGTACCTACCCCCTGTTTACTTGCCCCAAACTCTTCCTTGCAAAATTTCCCAGGGAAGAGATTTTTGAAAATTGCAATCACCATCACTCAATATGACCAAAATGCCCTCTTCAACATACAAGGTTCATAACATTTTTCGTTTTTTTCCCCAATGGTTTCATGCCCTTTTGTATGTTTTGCAGTTCCATTCATAAGATTTCTATTCCATGTAGACGTGAATGGCAATATCACGTAGCCTATTTTATTAACTAGATGGGTTAATCAAATGACCGAGATAAGGGCATTTGGGTAATTTTGTTGGTAGAACACCAACCCACTCCATTACCTGTCACCTTTCCCTGGCTGGATGACCGTTGGGATGTTATGTTCAGCCTTCAAATCTCCCGCGTGTCTCTCTCTTATTCACCAAGTCGTTGCTTCAAGATACAGAAAGTCTAACAGAAAATATATAAACAAGAGAGAAAAGGAGGAAAGGAGGGGGTAGTGGAAGATATGATCCTTAGGTGGCTAACAACCAGTAGGTAAGCCATCTCAAACACTCTCTGAGATTTCCTTTTGCTCATCTCTTTCCTTCTTCATGAATACATACTAATCACCCAGTAAGCTGTGAACCTAGAAGTTCTGAGATACACTCGTTAGAACCCAACTCTAATTCTTCAACAATAGCGAATATAGCAGAATTGCAGAGATGAGATTTGAGATCATTTCAGTTCTCTTCTTTCTTAGATTCTTTTCTTATGCAGGTAAGAATTTTAATTTCTCAAGCTTCAGTTTGGATTCATTGATATCTGTTTATTCAATTCTCTTTTGATTGTTTCGAAATTTCAGCTGCATATGATCCCCTGGATCCGACCGGGAACGTGACAATCAAATGGGATATAATGTCCTGGACCCCAGACGGCTATGTTGTGAGTACTACAACAATTTCCTTAAATTTTACAAATCCTAGATTACTATGTTGACAAGGTTTTTGTTGGCTTGTTTGCCAGGCAGTTGTGACAATGAACAATTTTCAGATGTACCGGCACATCATGAGCCCTGGTTGGACCTTGGGATGGACATGGGCTAAAAAAGAAGTGATATGGTCTATGGTGGGGGCTCAAGCCACTGAGCAAGGCGACTGCTCCAAGTTCAAAGGGAACGTCCCGCATTGCTGCAAGAAGAATCCTTCTGTCGTGGATTTACTCCCTGGCGTGCCTTACAACCAGCAATTTCAGAATTGCTGCAAAGGTGGGGTGGTGGCATCTTGGGGCCAAGACCCTGCTTCTTCTGTCTCGGCCTTCCAGGTCAGTGTCGGGCTAGCCGGTACTTCAAACAAGACGGTGAAACTTCCCAAGAACTTCACTTTGCTAGGTCCAGGACCAGGCTATACTTGTGGCCCGGCAAAGATCGTGCCTTCCACTGTTTTTCTCACAGCTGATCGTCGCAGGAAGACTCAGGCACTCAGTAAGTCTCTCTCTGCCTCAAGATTCAATGGTTTCTGCATACTCTATGGTAGCTGACATGTTTTTTCATTTCTTTCTTGTGCAGTGACATGGAACGTGACATGCACTTATTCACAGTTTCTGGCCCGGAAACATCCAAGTTGTTGCGTCTCCTTCTCGTCCTTCTACAACAATACAATCACTCCTTGTCCTTCTTGTGCTTGTGGCTGTGAAAACAAGAACAAATGCATTAAGTAAGCTACAATTCTTCGAGTACCAGAACTTGGTTTCTATCTGATAAATATGTGTGTATGAATTTATGTATCTATTGATGGCGATCCTATAGGAGCGATTCCAAACTTCTTAGCGTGGTTGGAGTAAACACTCCGAGAAAAGATAATGCGCCACTGCTACAATGCACTCATCACATGTGCCCGGTTCGGGTTCACTGGCATGTGAAGCTCAACTACAAGGATTACTGGCGTGTGAAGATCGCGATAACAAACTTCAACTACAGGATGAACTACACGCTCTGGACTCTCGTTGCTCAGCATCCGAATCTCAATAATGTAACTCAAGTTTTCAGCTTCGATTACAAACCTCTCGTTCCCTACGAGTCCATCAGTAAGTTCCTCATACTTTTGAACTACACCTGCAATGCCAAGAGAAGAGCTTCGATCTATCAAAAATACTGATATGAACAAATGCAATTAATTTGATATGCAGATGACACAGGAATGTTCTATGGCATGAAATTCTATAATGACCTGCTAATGGAGGCTGGGCCATTTGGAAATGTTCAGTCTGAGGTTCTCCTACAGAAGGACAAGGACACTTTCTCCTTCAAGCAAGGATGGGCGTTTCCTCGGAAAGTCTACTTCAATGGCGATGAATGCATGCTGCCCCCACCTGATACATACCCATTTCTTCCAAATTATGCCCATCGAAACCTATTTGGGTTCTCCACGGTAATCTATTCAGTGCTCTTCTTGTTGATCGGACTCTGGTGATTGTTTTCCAATAGTTCAATAAGCAGGAACTTCTGAAGCCAAGCCATCTACACCGACCAAGAAAATGGGGACTGCAGGTACACAAATTTAAAAATTCTTTGCAGAAAACAGAAAGAGATCGAGTCTTTCCAATGTAGTTTTATATGATGAGATTATGAATAGGAACACTAGACATATATGAACTCCCTGTAATGAAATCTTCTTGAACTGTCAAAGATTAATCAAATATTGCCCTGCTGTGAACTAGTACTGTTTCATCTGTATCTGTAGATTCCATACTACCTAAAGCAGATTGTTGTTACAGTTGTTTTTCTAATTGCGTAGCTGCCATTGTTCTACTAACAGAATCAAAGAAAAGAGATCATAGACAAAATGAATCTACAATTGAGAACAAAAATATGTAGCACAAATACCATATATTATAAATAATTTCTCTCTTACATCTTAATGGTGTTATTCTCATTACAAGTGTAACAACAATTGGGATGTCGAAATTCTACAAACCATATGATGTAGCACAGTAGTAAACAACCAATATAAAGTTACAAAGTAAGAAAATGGTAGTGAATTCACCACCAAAACTGAACAACGCTTGCTACATCATTGCCAGACATGAACTCTTGAATCAGCTAGCTGTAGGTTCTCAGATTGAATGCATCCAGTAGAAATTTTTGAAACAGCAGAATTTGTAGTCATACTGGTGAGATGATTCTTAAGCGTATGCATAGGAGAACGCCAAAGAAAACAACAGAGTCAACATTAGAGTAAGCAGAGACACATCTAGCCGGGAACTGGTATTTGGCAAATATGGGTAGGCATCAGGAGGTGGCATGACACAGTTATCACCATTGAAATAGATCCTTCGAGGAAAAGCCCAACCCTTCTCAAAAGTGAAAGTTGATGCATCCTTTCGGAAGAGTAGCTCCGACTGTACATTACCTAAAGGCCCAGCTTGCATGAGCAAGTCATTATAGAACTTCACTCCCCATAGCATGGCAGTATCATCTGTTCGTAGAAAGAGAAGGAAAAAGATAAACAGTTAAATCCATTCTCCATGTATGATTCATTAACTCTCTAATTCTATTACGTAACAATAGGAGCTCGCAACTAATATCAATAAACTAGCGCACCCACCAAAAATACACGTAACAGTGCATAAGAGATCCAAAGAGTATATGAACAAACAAGAACATCTATAATTTACGATCTAACTTACTTATAGCTTCATATGGAGTTAATGGCTTGTAGTTAAAGCTGAAAAGCTGAGTCAGATTGTCGAGGTTGGGGTGTTGGACAACTAAGTTCCACTGTGTATAGTTCATCCGGTAATTGAAGTTCGTAATTGTGACCTTCACTCGCCAGTATTCCTTATAGTTAAGCTTTACATGCCAGTGAACTCGAACAGGGCACATATGGCTCGTACATTGGACCAGGGGTGCATAGCTATTCTTGCTGGATCCTGAAACAACTGAAGCTAAATATGGCGAGTTCGGGCTGTACGGAGAGAGAAGACAAGGGGAACCATGTTAGAGAAAGGAGAGAAAAAAGAATCAAGTGAGAAGAATAAGAAGGGCGGGGAGGAAGGTGGGAAAAGATCAGTTGTGAGAGAACATACTCTACACAGCTCCCTGGCTGAGTTTTGTTGTTTTGACAGCCACAGGTGCAAGTCGGGCAGGGTACTATTGTGTCGTTGTAGAAGGACGAGAGCGAAACACAGCAAGTCGGAGTTTTCTGAGCCAAGAATTGCGAATACGTGCATGTAACATTCCATGTCACTGCCATAAGATAGAGATATGGTCAAAATCCAAAAATCATTGGCACCAGTTCACATAGCTTCAGGAGAAACAGCTTGTACAAATTCCCTTCATCTGATAGCAATCTCAAGCTTGTCTAATTTCGGCACAAAATAACATAAACCACTCCCAAGAGAAAACCAATAGCCATTTAGAAACATATATTTTGCAGCCTAATATTAAACAAGAAACATCATTCAATAATGTGTGAAGTTGCCTTTGCTTTGGCATAGGATTAATCAATATTATCGGCTAAATAGAAATAAATGTGTCACGGGGCTCGCTTGGTCCCTAAAGCAAAAAGGAGATAGATAATCATAAGAAGTCTCTAGTATTCGCCAAATAACTTACTCATAGCTTGTGTGACTCTCCTTCCATCTTGGGTAACAAATTTGGTTGGTTTGCCAACTTTTGCCGGACCACAAGTATAACCTGGCCCTGGTGCTCTCAAAGTAAAGTTCTTGGGCACTCTCACTGTTTTGTTGGTGGTTCCAGCTGCACCAGCACTAATCTGGAATGAGCTCGCAGCATTGGCTGGATCTTGCACCCATGAATTAATTACTCCGCCCTTGCAGCAATTTGCAATCTGCTGGTTGTAAGGTGTTCCAGGCAATAAGTCCACAACTGTTGGATCCTTCTTACAGCAATGCGGAATGTTCCCTTTGAATCTTGAGCAATCTCCTTGCTCTGTAGTTTGGGCTCCCATCATGCTCCATATCACCTCCTTCTTTGCCCATGTCCATCCTAGTGACCATCCTGGTGCTTGAATGTGACGATATTGCTGGAAATTAAACATCGTAACGACAGCCTGTCCACTCACAATAAGAAGCTGATTAGGTAATGCAATGAGGAAACACATGTTGAATGGTGGTTCGAATGAACATGACTTGAACACAAAGAATGCCCATTTCTATGAATCAGTTCCTCTGTTGGGATCAAGCATTCATAAGATGCAAGCCTTGAACTCATTAGGGTCAAGCCAAGTTTAACTTTAGGAAGAATGAGATTCTGCAAACTCAAAACTTGTCAAACCAAACCATGTGAAGTAGGACCATTTTTATAAGGGGAAAGGAGCCTAAATCAGGATTTATAAACATTTGAACATGCACTTTGGAAAAGAACACAGCATAGGAGCAGCGACGACAATGACAGCAACTCTAAAGAGTCAAATGATTAATGCAGACTATGCAGTTCTTCTAAGAGCTGATCCTCAAGAAACTTGCAAGAACAAATCTTGAAACCCAATTTGAATAGTGGGACTACCTATATTAAATCATACAGATAGTATAATGAGCCATACCATCTTGAGAAGGTAATTACAAATGAGGTTAGACTTGAAAGATAAAGGTGCACCTGTTAAAGGCACGTTCCTATGTATGGAATTATGAATGTTGTGTGCGCACGCATGCACAGAAATGGATAGAATTAAACCACACTACAGGAGAATAAAGCTTGCAAATACTTACAACATAGCCATCAGGAGTCCAGCTTATGACATCCCACTTTATTGTAATATTTCCGTTCGGGTCAAGGGCATCATAAGCATCTGAAAGAACAACCAGCAAATTAAGGTAAAAAAATCTTAGTTCTAATACAAACAAACCAGCATTAAGAGAGATGGGAGACCTGACTTGTCCAAAAAACGAGAAAGAAATGGGAAGCCCGCAAACAAAGACTGGAGAAAAACAAAAAAGAAAGACCCATATCTCATCGTGAATTAGAATAAGAAGCAGTTTGTAATGTCCGTAGGATCCAAAAAAATTGTGTGCCTGGAAAACCATACGAATATCTATAGAGATATAGCTCTGATCCTGTCGAGCTACTGAAATACTTAATATCTCCAGATCATAAAACCAGAAAACCTTTTTTTTTTTTTTTTGACAAGATAAAATGAGAAAATCTTTTATCGAACAAAGAGATCATGGAAATATTTTTTTTCTTCTTTCTTTGTGAGCGGATGAAATGCCTAGTCAATAAAAAAGAGCCAGATCTTAATTTAATGTTCATAGACATGGCTTCATACCTTGCATTATCCCGTTTTCAGCTACCTTTCCATATTACACGAGTTCCTACAACCCAATTATGGAATCTTGGAGGAATTGTAAAACATTAAAAGCAATATGGCACTTTAGCATATAGTTAGATCCAATTTTCAAGCAAATCCCATCCTGACATTGATAGTCATGAAAATAATTATAAAAAAAAAAAAAACTAAGAAACAGTAGACAAAATAGGAAATGTTAAGAGAAACTCATTATCTACGGCTCCAATACAAGGATCTAGAAACATTCTTCCACAAAACTCTAATTTATGTCTGTCTTAAAACCTACGAAGCAAGTTAATCCAGTCAACATGTGCAAGAAACAGAACAAATTTGCCAAATCTCTCTTACATTTTCGCATCCATCGGTCAATTACGCGCCAAGAAGCATTGTCCAAAGGAATTAGATAAATCAAAGTAAGTAGCCGAACCCATTGCAGAGATAACAAGAAACAACTACAGAACTCAAAATTTTGGAAGATTCATAGGAAGGAGTAAAAGAAATGTGCAAACCAACCAGTCGAAGTAAAGCTGAAGGAGGAAAGCAAGAACACGACCGCAATGGAGCAAGTGGGGAATTTGGTGATGGATCTGAAGCAGAAACCCATTTCTTGTTGTAGATTTCTTGGATTTTGCTTTTGATTTCTGCCCAAGATCTGCAACTCAAATGAAGAGAGAGAAGCAAGAGAGAAGAGCTGGCTTTTGCTCAAATGGGAAGTCAGTTTTAAGTACTAAGCTGGACTTTAAAAGTCACTCTTTACCGCTGTAAATTTTACAATAATTAAAAAGAATTATAAAGTATGAAACAAATCAAATTTGGTAATTACTAGTCGTTTTTTATTTTTAAAAAGAAAATTATTCATATCCAGCTCACATGACATGACAAAATGTGATCATTGGAAAAAGAAGATCCAGACCTGTCCCAGTTGCTTTGGAGAATGACAGCCGAATCGAGGCCGTCCATCTTATGGAATTGCAACACCGAACCCGTTGACTGTGACCAAGTCTAATTGGGGGAGTTGGCTGGTGTTGTTCTTTTCTAAGGATTTGACGGTCAATGTCTGACTGTTATTCTAACAGGTGACACAGACAGTGGGCCCTGTAGCTGATCTTTTGCCATTAGTATCAGCCATTCAGTACATTTTACACCTAATGCGTCTTGCAATGATTCCCCCCCCCCCCCCCCCCCCCCCCCCCCCCCCCCCCCCCCCCCCCCCCCCCCCACCCCCCCCCCCCCCCCCCCCCCCCCCCCCCCCCCCACCCCCCCCCGTTTTTATGTTTTTGCACTCTCATATGATGGAAATTAGATCTCCACTTTCCATTATGCAAAATGTTACCCACAGTTATGCTATCCACAATCGCAAATGTGTATTACATTTTAATTGATGAGTGTCATATTAGTTAAAATTCATCTGGTGATTTAGTTACGGATGAGTGAAGCATAGTCGCTACTTGAATAGAGGCAAGGACGAAGAAAAGTTAGAAACTCTTCTAAACTAGAGCTTAAAGGAGTCTAGTCCAACTTTCATTTTTATAATCTAAGTTTAGCTCATCTCTATATTACGCACTCATCTCTCATTTTTAATGTTTAAAATTTTTTATTATCTAAGTTTAACCCACCTCTATATTGTCCACCCATTTTTGTTGCTCAGCTCAACACCTTTTATTGTAGTTCAATTACTTAATACATTCTATTTTAATATCAATTCTTAAACTCAATAAAAATTAAATTAATTAATTAATCATTCAAAAAATTTTGTAGGAGAGAGGTAGAGTTGTTGTTGTCTATTGTGGGATTGGCGCTGTTAAAATTTTTTTTAAAACCTTTTATGTTGTTGTCTAACCATTAAAAAAATTATTTATTATTTTTTTTAAAGAAAAAAACCATCTGATGCCATTAATTTTGCATATACATGTTTTATAATTTTTTTATAATTTATTAAATTTTGACATAACGCAGAGTAAATCAAAATCCTGACTCTGCCCTTGAGTAGAGACTCTCTTCCCATGTTACTAGTTTCATTATTTTTATATGTAAATTGTTTGTCTTTAATCGATCAGGTGATTCACAAGAATGAAGTAAACTTAATACAATTGCATTAATGCTAGTTAGACATAGAAAACTTGGATAGTGATTGAACTTAGGATGTCATCTATAACAAAAACACTAATCAACTACTAGGTTAGCATGAGCATCAATCAATCACTGAACCATATGTTTAATATGTGCACCAGGCAAATGGTTCCAATTTATTATTACGTGCATCAACATAAAAACAAAAGGCCTATTTGTCTATCTATATGCTATTTTGTATGATGCTTTGCATGTTTGTCTATCTACGAATGGTTGCCGACAACGCAAACGTAGAGTAAATTTGTCCATGACCATGTATATTATACATATGATAAGAGTGGGGCCATGAATAAAATCAACCAAGGCAGTTAATGGGATAGGTACTGGTAGCTTAATCTAGTGGGCCATATTTTTTAGTGATTATATAATGACTTTGCTAGTGTCGGTGACAGAAGGGACAATTTAGTCTTTTGGAGACTCCGTTTTCCTTCTGTCTTCTGCTGAAAAGGGCCCTCAGAAGTCATGATAGTGAAAAGAAAATTTCTATACTTGATTATATATCATTTCCACATTGTTCTCCATCAATTGAGCACTTCATTCAAACGTAGCTTGCGTTTTAGCCTTTCGGGTGCTTTTTTTAAGTGCTTCTCAATCCTGGATTACCTGATTGGTATTAACCTTCAGGATTACATTCTTTCTTACCTAATCTTTTTTTATTGAATAGGAGGGCATAGTTTATTCTGGGGACAGTACAGATCCAGCTCATTTTGATGACACGTCCAGGTGGCACCTAGTGACTGGCGAACCTCATGCCCCCCACCGTATAGGTTATCTATTGGGTCAGCTTGTTAGAAGCCAAAGAGGACATGCCCCATTAATTATTTTTCTTCTGGGATGTGATTAATTGCCAAAACACTCGATAAATTCATGTGTTTATACTCAGTTTATTTTTTCCGTGGAAAGAATTTGCAAAGGGAATAACTTAAATTTTTTTTTTTTTTTGTTGGGTATTGCGGCTATGTCAATTTATGCGTAGCTCAACTAATTTTCTTTTCAATTTAGTTAAAGACAAAATCATACAAGCTGAGACTAAAATATTCACAGAAAATAAATCTCTCGTTGACTGACTCAAATAATTGTACCTGGGTTGAAAAAGAAAAAAAAGAGAAAGAAAATTGTATTACTAGCACGGTGGCTGATTATAGCCATTTGCAAAACTCCCTTTCTTGATTTCTTTGTTATCACATTACTCAAAGTGTGGCCCAAAGCTACTCCGTGGGACAATTAATGGATGTGAGTAATTGCTAAAACCTTGGTCCGGTCTTGATTATGACCCACACTGCTCCAACATTTAAGAAGCAATATGCTTATGAAGCCTACCAAATGCATGGTAAAAACATTATGGAGGCACACTGTCAACGCAAATTGATCTGCACCTACTTCCAGTCAAGATTGTAATGGTTACTTAATACAATGGAGTTTAGAAGTACTCGAGATAACCAAGTTAGCCAACCAGTCTACTCCAGTTAACCAAAATTCTTGATCTCTATTAGGAGGAAGGGCAAGAGTAGAGGTATAAAGTGGGTCGTGCCGTGTCGGCATGGCCCGCGACGTGGCATGCCAAACGTATTTTGTGCCGTGCTCGTGTCGGCCTATAAAGAAAAATGTTAGGCTCGACACAGTTCATGCTTTTGTCGTGCTGTGTTCATACCCGTGTCGTGCTCGTGCTCGTGCTTGGGCCATGGCCATACTTGTGTCATGTTTGTCTTCATATTAAAAGAAAATTTTTTACCAATATTAAACTCATATACATTTAAAACTTTAACAAAACAAATTAAATAAACTTTTGTTTATGGTTGAATCTATTTACAAATATTAAATAGAATAAATAAGTATAGAAATTAAATTACAATGTGTAAAAAATATAGAGCAAATAGAATTTGAAATACATCATAGTTCAATAATGGAATACATATACAAAATAAATGGAATATATTTTTCATTCTTCATTTTTCATTTGATTCAGCTATATTTAAGTTTTGAAAATCTTCAATTATGTCGTCTGTCAAATTTTGGGTTTTAAGACTTGCATTATCCCAATCTTTCAAGCACACAATGCATTTTAAGATTTTTGAAGTTATTCTGCTTCTCTTCTCGTCTAATTACCTATTACCTGCACTAAAAGTAGACTCCGATACTATTGTAAATACTGGAACAGTTAGTAGATTACGTGTCATGATAGAAAGCACAGAAAAATTCCTTTCATGTGTTTTTCATCATGTCATAATATCAAGATTTTCTACCTCTTCGACGGTAAGAAAATCTATAAAATTAGTCTCTACATATCACTACGTGAAGAATAACTTACAATAAATTTTTTTTTAGTGGCAATTAAGGCCTAAGATGAATCACTGCTAACATTCATAGTCCTTGAAGAAAAAGAAGCTCGTCTATTATTTGTATATTTAGATTCATATGTTTCATAGGGTGGTCAATAGACTTTTAACATCATTTAAATTAATTTTAAGTGTAGTGGTTAAAGTTTTTGAAATTTCATTTAGCAACATTTCTACACCAAATAATTTAATTCTAGGGTCCATTATTGCAGCTAAACAAAAAATAGGTGGTATATAATCTCAATATTTTTAAAATTTTTCTTCCATAGATTGACAAGCATCTTTAAAATAAATATTACTTTTGTACTTAGCCAAAATATTATATAACTGATTTAAACAATACAAGAAATACAATAATAAACACCAAAACAAATATTTTTAGCATTATAAAAAAATTTTAAAAATTTAATAAATTCAGCAATTAAGTCTCAATCTTCTATAGATAAAAGAATTGAATTTCTAACTTTTTCTATATGATTATTAATGTATTTTAAACCATCTTGCATAATCAAATTAATTATATGACGTACACATTTTTTATGAAAATGTTTTTCACCATAAATGGAATGCAAATGACGTTTAAACAAATCAATTGATGCATTATTAGCAATAGCATTATCAAAAGTAATACTAAAAACTTTATCTACAATATTATATTCTCTAAATACATTTATAATATTTTGAAATATATTTGAAGCATTATGAGTATATTTCATCATTCGAAAAGCAATAATTTTTTTATGCAATAACCAATCAGGAGTAATATAACGTACAATAACACAAATATAATTATATTTATTGCGATTGGTCTATAAATTAGAAGTACAAGAACTTGTTGCACCAAAACTTGAAAATTCAGAAATTAGATTTTGTTTCCATTCACTAAAAACTTTTAAACAATTACTTCGAGAAGTATTTCTAGAATTTTTTTTATAAGAAGGCTGTAAATATGATTTAACAAAACGTTCAAATTTTTTATCATCAAAAAAAGTAAAAGGTTACTCTGTCGAAACTATGTATACAATTATTCTTTCTCTCATTTTATTTTAAGAGTATGAAAAAGTAGACAAACTAGCATCACTTGAATTAAGTTGGGATTGTTTAAGGTCTTTACCTTGTTGTTGCTTCAAATGAAGAATCGCATGTCTGGCGAGATGGCTTGTGCCACCATGAGAGCCACAGCTCAAAGTTTTTTTACAGAACTTACATATAACTTTTTGTTGAATATTTTCATGCATATCTTTTATTTCTTCTATAGTATAATACTTTCATACAGCAGATGTACGTGCCCATTTTTCTTTACTTTTATCAATATGGCTGTTGTCGTGAAAGGTGTACTTGACGGTGCAGTTGAACCTCTATCGAAATTGCCAATATCATCAAAATCTAAATCCTCAAGGTTAAAATTCATAGGGTCCATGTATAATAAAATGAAATAATGTAATTAAAAATAAAATTTGAATAAAATAATAATAATACAAAATACAATTAATATAATAACAATAAAATAAAATAAGATAATAAAAATAATATAAATATAATAATGATACCTCTATCAAATTTACAGATTGCTTGACTTGCAGCAAGATTGTCAAAAAAATGGTTAAGTGTAAACAATATAAAGAGAAAGTGAGTAGTTTACGAAGAAGTAGTTGGAGCTGGGCTCCGAACTATGAGAGTTTGCTTTTGTTTCATGTTTCTAAGAGCGGTCTGATCCCTTATTTGATCAGACCGCTTCTGGTGTTCGAACTAGTTATTAATGGTCGGCTTAATTAGTACCTTTTCGGTATGCGTTGCGAACACTTTCATTTTTAGCGTCTCATCTTCTCTAGAGAAGCGAAACTCGAACGGATAGAGCAGATGGTCCAACTACATAACTTTTTCTTTTTCATTACTTCCATGGTCGTGCCTCGTGGCACGGCAGCACCCGTACTATTGAAATGGTTCGTCAGTAGAGATGTTCCCACAGGTGCCCCTTCTTCCAATGGTACTATAATTCCTATTCCTATCCCTTCATTCCCTCTTTTGGTCTATCTACATTCCAGGAAATTCATACGCTCCACGGACGGAGCAAAAAGTGGAGTCTTGGTCAGAGCAAGCCGCCCTATTCTATTACCAGACATAATTGGGAGAAGCTCATCCGAAACTAGAGCCAGAAACGCCTCATTTCGTTTTGTTCCTGTTCTTCATTTCCTTCTTCTTCAATCCAAGGGGGACTTCTCATATTTAGAATCTTTCTGCGGTGTGCTCCGTTTACTATTCTTTCGTACTTTCTTCTTTTTACCACGCGATAGGTGCTCACTCTCAGACTCATTACTATTCATCGAAGGTTAAGGCTTTCTCAGTGGATGGATTTCTTCCTTAATTCCGGGATGAAAGAAGCTCAATTGCTTAATTCCCCCTATATAGGAGTTCCTCTTCTTCTCTTTCCCCTGCCCTCCACATATATACTTTCTGGGTGTTCTCGTATCCGGGGTGTTTTATTTCAATAAACGAAATAAACAAGGAATATCGATTCTATCAATCATTCCATTTCAGAATCGAGTCCCCCCTGAATAAGTAAGGCCCCGTGATTCCCCAAACCAGCTCCTGGCCTTACCCGGCGGAACCGGCCGGGGGTATTCGGCATGGGCGGGGAGAGCATCTGAAGGGTTGCTTCACCACGGCAGCTCCTATACCACTTGGTGAACCAAGGGCCCTTGGCAGACAGACTAATTAAAGCTAAAGACCTCATAACATAAGGAAAGATAAAATCTATTTGACAGCAAAGGAATTGGTAGTATGTCTAATAGTCTGTTTGTCCGCTCTATTCGGTCGGAACCATACATTCTGGCCTTGTCGCTTTCCTGCCTCGGTGTTGACTCCATTTATGCATTTATCTGGTAATATGAAATGGGGATACATTAGTAGCTTTCTCTAGAGAGATATATAAGTGAAAGGGTTAATTACAAGAATACCTTCTAAATTATGATTTAATATTACTATGCCTCTTTAAATTTTAAAATATAATAAATTTATCTCCTGAACTTTCAATTTATATCAATCAACCCCTTCTGTTATTAATATATTGGAAATCAGTTAAGAGATTAGATGAAAAATTATCATGTAACTTAAATATGTTCACAAAAATTTATTTTACACCTAAATTAAATTATATTTTTATAATTATTGTCTAATGACTGAAATGCTCCTTATTTTGTCCCCATATTTACATGTCATTTTAAGAGACATTTTAATCATTAGTCAATTATTATAATAAGAAAAAATTACTTTATGTATAAAACTATGCTTTTGTTAACATATATAAGTCAAATAACAAATTTTCATCATTTTTCCTAATGAATTGCTAATAGGAGGGGTTAATTGATATAAATTAGTAGTTCAGGAGATCAACTTGTTACGTTTTAAAGTTTAAAGGAACAAAGTGATACTGAGTTATAGTTTGGAGGTATGTTTGTAATTAACCCTAAGTGAAACCATTATAACGATACAAAAAATTAGATAAACTTAAATAGATTTAGAAACTTATTAATTTTTTGAATTTGACTTAGTAAACTTATATATCCTCTAAAGTAATATAGAAAAAGTAAGCTATTCGAGTTTGACTTTTGATCGACTTGATTAAAATTTATTTAAGTCGACTCGAAAAATAAACAATTAATCTTGAACACACCTATATTTTTCAAATCAAATTTAAACAATCTATTGCCTCGTTTATAGCTGTGGTTTGGACTTTGGACTACTTAGAAAATAGAAACAGAGAAAGTAATACAACTTGCAAATATTATGAGTCTAACCATGGATAGGTGTCATGGGCTGGCAGGCCGGGCACCACATGGTGACAGTAATACGACCCGCCATGATCATATGCAGTGGAATTGACCCGTGAGGCTACTATGCACCAAGTAATAGTCCCGCCAAACTTAAACATCGAGGTATAGGAATATGTACTTGTCTAGGATCCATTTGTAATGTCTCGCACATCATGTTAAACACCGTCCTTCGATACTCAAACATTTCGGCTAACCCAAGCTATAGGCGATAGCAACGCCATTCTTAAATGCGCACACATGATAAGCAATGTGCTTAGCGCTAGTCTCTCTCGTAGCACAAGTAAGATAACAATGTGCAACCAGACATGCGCGTCAGCCAAGCATCACCTGTTAGGCACGACGCCTCCATCCTTGAAGCTTTTAGCGCCTCGCGTCAAGGTTGTTGCCCTTAAGGATAGGCACCATCGAATAGCAACCAATAAGCCCACAATATAGTGCCTCGCGACACCAATGCTAGCCAAACCAAGCGACCGTGTGCACAAGCTTAAACCCAATGCGCAAGTGCACACGAGACACATGGCATGTAAGTGTGCACACTGATGCCCAATCCGTCATGAGCATAAGCCCATCCACGATATGAATGCGGCATAGCGGGTGCGAATGTCACAACCCTATCCTCGATGCCAATACCCAACATCTGCCCCACCGAACACAATGTCGCCCATGTAGTCCCTTGACTAGCATGAGGACTGTAGCCACATGCCACAGCCAGCCCCCAAGTCTCACCCACTCCCTTGGGGGACTTACTTAAGTACTGTCCCTTTCGGTAGCACCGAGAGGTGGTAGAGTCAACACCATACTCTCCTATAATAGCATTCTGAGTCATCTCCAAACTTGCAGAAGAAAACATCCTACCCCTTCAAGGAGTCATAATTCATAAATCTACTAAATTATGATATTGTCATGCCACTGGCCAACCATGCTCAGACATGCCCCATGCCAAGGTCCCTCGCAGCCCCAGATGTGCCACAAGTGGTAACTCGTGACATTCTCCACCACTTCAACCATTATTATCCTCGATGATGCCAAAGCCTAATGCCAACTCCTGACATTCTCCACCACTCGAACAATTAACATCCTCGTTGATGCCAAGCATAAAGCTGAATGCGATAGTGCTTATATGCCCCCACGATAAGTTGCCACCACTCCTCGTAGATCAACACTTTTGTGCTGATAGCCTACAAATCCAGTTGCCCGAAATTTGCTCCCACAGCTACTCGAAGCAAAGGTTCGCCCAGACTCCTATGCTGAACTCAACAAAGCAAAACAAGACACCTTTTTCACCACATTAAGCAAACACAAATTCCTTTAAGCAAGTGCCCGTTACCATATTGCTCCATCTGTCGACAACATGTACCTGAATAGGCGCTGTCTGTCGCTTACTAAGGAAAGGCGTGCGTTGACAGTCGCACACTCTCCACCACTTCAAGGGGTCAATGCCCTTATCGACAAGCACTCCACGTGCACCCTCTACACAACTTCGCAGCTGAACCTACAAAAGTTCACTTGACATCAGAATTCACCCTGTACACTACCCAAAGGTGCCCTCATGACATCCAGTGGTTTAGTCCCACACCAGTTCCTAACCGCCCAACACTCCCACCGGATGCAAGTCCGTCTGTATTGTTGAAGTAAACCCTGCCCACTAGCAAACGGTTCCAACTGTTGAAGTTCCTACAATGTTGCTCCAGTACCTCAGTCCTTAGACCTTCACCCGAAGACAACCCATACTGTTTCAGTGCCTCAGCTCTCCATCTTTCACCTAAAATTAGCCCACATTGTTCCAGTACCTCGACTCTCCAGCTTTCACCTGAAATTAGCCCACATTGTTCCAGTACCTCGGCTCTCCAACTTTCACCCGAAATCAATTTGCATAGCTCTAGTGTCTGATCCTCTGATCTTTACCCGAAGTTTGCCCTCATACAGCTCCAGTGCCTGATCCTCTGATCTTTACCCGAAGTTTGCCCTCATACAGTTCCAGTGCCTGATCCTCTGATCTTTACCCGAAGTTTGCCCTCATACAGCTCCAGTGCCTGATCCTCTGATCTTTATCCAAAGTCTGCTCACATACAGCTCCAGTGCCTGATCCTCTGATCTTCACCCGAAGTCTGCCCATAATAGCTCATTCTGTCGGAAGACTTCATGTCTTGATGAACCCTCGCTACACGGTGCTCTCAAGCAACAATGAACTCATCCTGAGTCATCTGACATTCACTAGCCAACATGTATCTCAACGAGACAAGACCACCCAAAATTAAGAGATAAGAAAACACGCTATTCGCAAATGCCAACAGCCAAGCGCAGAAATGAGCATAACTACTAAGTGAGCACAAAGCCAACAAAATAACCACGCAACAATATGAGCAAAGCTGCCAATGGTTTTGGCCAACTCAAGGGTCAAATGAAGGTAAGCAAATCCCCACAACATAAAGCAAGTTCTCCTGTACAAGCTTATATGCGGTATAAATAACCCACCAATCCAACAGAGTAGCACTACTAGCTATGCACCAAAATCAATGATCTAACACACAAAAGTATCCATGCACTACTAAGCCGGTCCCATGCACATCCTTAAGATAGCTTGCTGCACTGTGCACCACGACCACAATCAAAGGACCGAGTGTGCATCCAAAGCTTGTTGAAGCGGCCATTCTAAAGAAGGTACCAAAGGGGTTCAAACAGCAACCAAGTCCACTGGTATAATAAGATTTTAGCCCATGTAAACTGGAAACTGCTAGCTTGGGCCACCAATCCATTCGTCATAAGATGGAATGACACTCGCTCCACCGCAAAACCGGCAACTAACAATCTGAAGCAAACAACCCACTGAGACAAGTCTATCACAAATGAAGAGAATGCCCACATGCATAAGAGAAGTAACACCCAATTAATGCACACCACGGATGGTTAGTGCTCTGATACCAACTGTCATGGGCTAGCAGGCCGGGCACCACATGGTGACAGTAATGTGACTCGTCATGATCATACTCAGCGGAATTGACCCGTGAGGTGACTATGCACCAAGCAATAGTCCCGCCAAACTCAAACATCGAGGCATAAGAATATGCGCTCATCGAGGATCCATCCATAATGTCCCGCACATTATGTTAAGCTCCGTCCTCCGATGCTTAAGCCTTTCAACTAACCCAAGCTATATGCGATATCAACGCCATTCTCAAATGCGTGTACACATGACAAACAATGTACTTAGTGTTAGTCCCTCTCGTAACATAAGCAAGATAGCAATGTGCAACCGGACATGCGCGTGAGCCGAGCATCACTCTTTTGACACGACGCCTCCATCCCTGAAGCTCTTAGTGCCCCGCGTCAAAGTTGTTTCCCGCAAGGATATGCACCACCGAATAGCAACCGATAAGCCCACAACATAGTGCCCCACGACACCAATGCTAGCCAAACCAAGCGGCCGTGTGCACAAGCTTGAACCCAATACGCAAGTGCACACGAGACACATGGCATGCAAGTGTGCATATCGAGGCCCAATCCATCATGAGCATAAGACCCGCTACGATACGAATGCGGCAAAGCGGGTGCGAATGTCACAACCCTATCCTCGACGTCAATGCCTAACATTTGTCCCACCGAACACAATGCCGCTCATATAACCCATTGATTAGCATGAGGACTATGACTACGTGCCACAGCCGGCCCTCAAGTCTCGTCCACTCTCTTGGAAGACTCACTTGAGTGCTGTCATTTTCGGTAGTATCAGGAGGTGGTAGAGTCAATATCATACCCTCCTATAATAGCATTCTGAGTCATCTCCAAACTTCCAGGAGAAGACATCTTACTCCCTCAACGAGATATAATTCATAAATCTAATAAATATAAAAAATACAAATTACGAGATTATCATATTATTGATCAACTATGATCAGACATACCTTACGCCAAAATGCCTCACGACCCCAGACGTGCCACGAGTGGCAACCTGTGACAATACGTCATGCATGCGTAGGTTTAAAACAATAGCCGCAACTTAAAGTGCTATTAGTTGAGTGATTTGCCTAGAGACAACCAACTGCTCTGCTGCGGCCAAAGAACTGGCGAGAACCAAACCATTCTCCCGAGCTCTCAACATTTTATATCGGTTCTTTTTGTTTGTTTTCGTTCTACCGCAAATAATAGATCTCTGAGAATTGTTTTGGGATTTCTAATTAGGGTTTTTGAGAGATTGGTTGATTTCTTTTTGGATTTGGCCGACGCGTCAATGGACGCTTCTCCTTCTCAGACTCACTCGCCCGCTCAAAGAGAGATTAATTGGGACAAGTAAGTTTTCTTTTCTGTATATGTATGCATAAATCTATGCTTGTCTCTGTATCCATAATATTTTTTTTTTACCCGTTTCTACGTTTAGTGTGATATTGAATAAATCCATTAGTAATCGTGATTATTACGGGCAATTTGTTTTTCTTTTGCATTTTCTAATTTACTTCATTTCAGTATAATGTACTTATCTTTTGGTTGTCTATATCGTAATGTTGTTGATAGTGATCTGGGTTGCTTTTTTAGAGCAGTGAATTATCTTGAAAGAAAAGAATGAATTCAGACGTTGCATAATTGATTTTAATTTTGTCCTTGAACGCAAATTGGATGTCAGTTTTAGTAAGAATGTCTTTTTTCAAAGGGAGCCGTTTGAGTTTGTTCTCAAATGATGTTAGTCACAGACCAACTTTTCTCCTTGGCAGCATGTCCATTTTTTAAGGGAAAACACAAAACGAGAAGGTAATGCCATGACATTGGACATAATAATGGTGTTCAGTTAGGTCACACTTGGACTTGGAGGTCCTTCTGAGCAAAATGGTTCTGCTGTGTTCCAGTTTTCAGGAGGAGGTAGGAAGCCATCACTAGGAATGCAAAGGCTAGAAACTGTTTCACATCAGAATGACCAAGAAGTGACCATATCCCTTCATTCCTCTGTTTTCAGTATGAAAGATGCATTCCTGGTTTGGGAGTTATTTTGCAACAATCAATTGGAATCTGATAGTAGGGAATTACTCGAATTGATAACTTCACCGTATTTTCCTCATAGACTAGTTGTAGAGTGCTTGGTATAAGGGTTATGGAATATGGTTATGTGCCTTTTTAAGCTTTACTTTGCTACTTGTGTCCTTAATAAAAGGTCATGAATAGCTTATTAACCAAGATACTGCAAAGTCAAAATTGTGCATACATATAAACTAATAGCCTATTAGGAGATACTATGAGAAATGAGTGTTGTTCTCCAATGCAATAATAATGCTTTCGTGGAAGGCTGGAAGCTTTTGAACCATGATGGAATATATTAAGAGAAAAAAAAGATAATTCTGGTCACAGTTTTATGAGTTAGTAAGGTAGAATAGGGAGGACACATGAGGAAATAAGATTGTTCTACGTCACAATATTAACAAATAGGAGGCTATCAAGACTTGGACAATGATGGACGATAATGTTATTGATTTGAAAAATTGAGGTTGGATTCCAGATGGGGTATGAAATCTTTTTTCTTTAGAGCAGAGCCTAAGTATTTCAATGAGCTTAAGGGGCACTTCATTGTATGACTACTCTATGTCAGTACCAAGGCTTGTGTGTGTGTGTATGTATGTTTCTATCCGATTAACAGATAGGTAAACCTGGATTAATGCCTTTAGGGATCTAGCCTACAAGTAAAGTCTAAGCAAGTAGCACTTCATCTCTTGTCTGTCTGGTCTTCTTTGATGAAGTATGAGATTTTGTCTGGAGGAGCAGATATTCTGCCCTTATGAAAGAGAAGAAGAAAAGCTTAAACCATTACTCAATAGATTATCCAAGCAAGAGAATAAATGAATAGCAAGGAACTCCACAAAGTAAATTAGACGGTTCCTGCATTTTTTGTTCAAAATGGTTACTTTCGAATATGTAAGCAAGATGAGTTTAGTAACTTTAGTTAGCAATTCTCCTACACTTCATACATGTATGGCATAATTTAACAATAAAGACAAGGATAGTGGTGAAACTTGAATTGTGGTTTACTGGATTGTCAAGGATATTTATGGATCCTGCTATTGATTGGCTTGCATCCCAGATGATCATATCTTATGCACTCAATACTTCTTTTTACAAGGTTTCTTGTTAAAGTTTTTAGGTCATGAGGAAATCTTGGAAGTCATTTATTCTTTAATGGTGAGATTCTGACTATTTAAAACAGAACCTATAATGTAGGCTGACTTCTACGATGCTTGCGGGAGTGTCTTGCACCTCATATGCCTTCTTCTGCCTCACTAGTGATGAGGAAGCTATGCCATATGGTTATGTTTTAGAGTTCTCGTAATGCTTTGCAGGTGCGTGCTTCTGATGCCTCTGAGACCACTATCCCTTAGTTGCTAGGGAATAAAGTTTATATTCCTTCCCAGCACGTATAAAATTTAAGACTGAAAAACTTATTCAAGTCATTTTTAGAGGAATACTGGAAGTGAATAAGAACCCCTCATTAAGATGCAACATAAATATTCTAATTAGTCCTCAGGATTTATGTCACCCCTGTTTTTTGTTGTTGTCGTTTTGGTTTTCATTATTGTTTATTTACTCTTTGTCAACCTCTCATGTATGGATTTGAATAGCTAAGTTTATTCATGTCTCAAAACCTATCCTGCAGGCTTGATAAAACTATGTTTTATGTCGTAGGAGCTGGAATATTTACTGGGGTTACAGTGGCACTGTATCCTGTTTCTGTTGTAAAGACCAGGCTGCAGGTTGCTTCAAAGGATGCTGTTGAGAGGAATGCATTTTCTGTTATGAGGGGCATATTGAGAACTGACGGAATTCCTGGGTTATACAGAGGTTTTGGCACAGTCATCACTGGTGCAATTCCTACCAGGATTATATTCCTTACTGCTTTAGAGACCACAAAAGTGGCTGCTTTCAGGTTGGTTGAACCATTCACATTATCAGAACCTACACAGGCAGCCATAGCAAACGGAATTGCCGGCATGACAGCGTCACTTTGTTCACAGACTCTATTTGTCCCAATTGATGTGGTATGTCATTCAAGTTCTCATTTGGAGAATTTTGTTATTATTTTGTTGTCTATTGATTTTTTATATATATATATAAAGCAGGAAAACGAAAATAAGAATTGTAAATTTTTTTATCTATAACTACATTTTGATGTGGTTCAAGTTCTCATTAGCTCACAACTAAGAGTATGTCTTGTGAGGCAGATCTCCATATTCAGGAAATTTCTTTATCTTGAAATGATTTACACTTATTTACTTTTCAATTTCTCTATTACTAATGGTTCAACTTCAAGTTGAATTAACTCCAAAATTGAAAATTTTCCAAGTGGAGAGAGAGCGTCTTTCTATTGAAATGCATTTTTTAAAACATTTTCTTCCTTCTTGATACTGAATCATTGGGCACTTCTTATTTTAATTTTGGTATATTATTGCTTCTGCTTAATAACATTTATGGAGATCTACTTTAGGGTGCTATAATCTCCATTTTGATCAGGTTAGCCAAAGATTGATGGTGCAAGGATACTCGGGCCATGCAAGCTATAATGGGGGACTAGATGTCGTTCGCAAGGTTTTGAAATCAGATGGCATTCGAGGACTATATAGGGGGTTTGGTTTATCAGTCATGACTTATTCCCCATCCAGTGCTGTATGGTGGGCAAGTTATGGTTCAAGCCAACGCTTATTCTGGAGGTGAGGCATGCTTGTTCTATTTGATTTAGTGCTTGATGTGTTGTAGGATCTCATTTGATTTAGAACTCTGGTCCAATAAGTGATTGTTCCTTGTTTATCTTCTTAACCCCATGTGGACATTGTTTATGATCTACCTATAAGTTTTTGGGATGCAGCTACAATTCAGGAATTTTGTATTATATACCTAAGTATGTTATTCTCAATGAAAACTATGTCTGTCAACTCCATCCTGAAGGCAATACTTGAGTGGTCTAGATAAATAAGTTATTGGTGTGGTTTTCATGGATTACAACACATTGAGCAATGGGTAATGAATATAAGTGCATTATTTATTTTTCACGAACCATTTTGTTCTCCATTTATGTGATATATATTTTTGATATCTTAATTAAAGTGTTCGTGCATGATTTTCTTTTCGGTAGGCTCTTAGGTCATGGTACTGAGCATGAGGAATCTGCTCCTAACCAGTGGATGACAGTGGGTGTTCAAGCTGCGGGAGGGATATTTGCTGGTGCCACAGCATCTTGCATCACAACGCCATTGGACACTATTAAGACACGCTTACAGGTACAGCTCGTTGGCATCCAATTTCTCCTTTCTCTTGTCAGTTTTGGTACATTAACGTGGATGGTGAAACTACACTATTAGGACAGTGAACTCTCCACTCTTGTTTGTTTGTGATGCGTTGTTCTGTGTTAAGAAGTTGTTTTTTTTGGTAAAGTAGAGCTATTGTTGTACAGAACACTAAAAATATTACATCCAGATTTTTGAGAAATGCCAAACTCATGTATCTGCTTCATTTACTTGTTAATAAAGTGCGTGGCTGTTTTCTTCACCAAAAGATAACTTGAAGCTTTTAGCTTGGCAGGTGGGTGCTTATTGCCATTAAAATGAACTTTAATGTTCATTACTTATCAAAAAAAAAAAGGAAAAAGATAAGAAAAGAAAAGAAGTAGAACTTAACGTTCATTGTGGAATGCCACTGCAGTTTTGTATAATTAGTTGGAGACTCGGAGTGGCTCTCAAATTTCTCTCCTATCACTGCATCCTTATAGTAGTTACCATGATAATAACAAAGAAAAATTATTACTGCATCCCTACAGTTTGCTTTCTGCTGGCCCTCAAATATCTCTCTCTCAAGAAAAAGAGCAATGAAAGATTTTGTTAGACTATTGCTATGTTGGAAACTTGAGGGGCACCCCCAAGTTGTTTGTGCAGAAGTACAGGGGTCTCTTACTTAATTTGGTAGACATTGGGCTCCCATCATTTTGGAAGTAAGAAAAGGAAGTAACAAATATCTCAGGGTTAACAAGAAATCTCACGGTTTTCACATGATTTTACAGCTTGCTGCCTGCATTACTATGTTCCGGCAAGTAGCTTCCTTTGTTTAGTCTTCCATTAAACTAGTTGTTTCTGCAATATAGGTCGTGGGACATGAAAAGAGACATACTGTAAGAGAAGTTGTTAAAGGATTGGTTACGGATGATGGCTGGAAAGGTTTATACAGGGGACTTGGTCCAAGGTTTTTCAGCATGTCAGCATGGGGAACTTCAATGATCCTTGCTTACGAATATTTGAGTAGGGACTCTTCTTTCACACTGTTATTATATCTTATGACATTATTGTTGTTGTTATTATGCAGATGATGAGATTACTAAATCATTGTGTATTATTGGATCAGAAAGTTTGACCCTATGAGCTACTACTCCAGAGTGGAGAGAAGCTGTCAATCTTCTTTTTTGTTTTATTGGCATCTTTCCTTGGCTCAAAAGCTCGTAACTTAAGGTTCGCATGGCCTGGCTGTGGATCTACAGATCCATGGTGTTGGGACCAATGACCATACCATTTAACCCGGTGCAACTGTTTGAGTTTCATACTTTGTGCCTTCAAACCTTGCCTTCTCACATAACCCGTCATTTTTATGTGCTCTTCTGCTTGTTCATTCCATGTGTATGGATTGGTGTTCATTTGCACGTTGGTTTCTTCCTCAAACATCAACAGCCAGACAATGCGTTAATACATAATTAGTTCAAGAGTTTTTTTTTTTTTTTGTCTTTAGCTTCTCGTTATCTCCAATATCATGGAGTAGTGCAAAAGATAACAGATCTTGATCTGCAGTTGGAGTGATGAACATGTAGTGCTGTTATTTTAATATCACGTTTTTAAGCTGCAATACAATCTAACCTAACCTTTAAGTAGTTGCTTATTGTCATAAAATCTAAAATTGTGTAGTTGCTCTAAATTTTGTGGGCATTTTAATGCCACTGAAACATCAATCCTTTGCTATTTCACAGCATCCTAGTTTTCATTATTTTGATTGAGTTCATCAGGTTGCATGTGTGGGATAGCTTGTGACATTTCCAAAATTAACATTCACGTATTTCTCATTTTAATATTATACAGAGTGAGGAGTAGTTTGCACTTAAAATTAGCATTTCATATATTTTTCATTTAATCATTAGGAAATGCTTATAATAAATTTGTAGTTTTTTTATTGGGTTTCAAATGGCATGCTTCATTATGTTTATTGTTCATTCTATATGCTAATATAGCTTGTTGAGAAGCCAATTTTCTCTGCATATAATCAATATCAATCTAAATTGTTTACTTTTCCTTTTGTACAGAACGCTTGTGTGCCAAAGATGAATAGACTTATCTGGCAGTACCTTGGCACCACTCTTTCATACCCATGAATAACAGAGACATTGGTTCGCAGCTATCGGGGTTTTCATAGTTCGAGTTTTACAGAAATGCTTACCCCGGTGTCCACTTAGAGAGAGTGTCAACAAATTGCAACCATTGTTAATTGACTGGGGGGCCACTCTCATAACTTTTTCTGGATTACTTCCTGATTTCCTGGAAGGCCTATAAGATCAATCTATAATTCTTTTTAGCTCAATTCTTATTACATTCAGGGCTATATAATTGAGTCAATTTGAAGAAGCTGTATTGACTGTATCCTTTAAATCAGAGAATTTTGTTTTGTATTCTTCTGTCGTCTTTACCATTTTGGTTGTTTTCGGTTCTTAGATTCCCACACTTGGAATAACGATTATTGATTGATGCAAGGTCGACATGGCAAATTGGGGAGAGATCATAGAACAAATGATGATCTGCTGGATCAAAATCTCCCTAGTAGTAGTAGAGATGCTTAGTTCATTCTGAGATAGCAATTGGATGGTAACAATTCTTTTTGTTTTTGTTGGTACAGTAGCAATGAGCTTACACAGTAGGAGCCAGGAGGTAGCTTAACCCCCTAACCTTGATGAAGGCAAGATTCAACTGCAAGTGTTTGGTGCCAAGAGAATTTAGCAGCTTAGTTAGCTAGCGCCTTAAAAATAGTAAAATTCTAAGCAGCAACTGAAAATCGTCTTCATCAAAGCATACACAATTATGTACAGAATGATGAATGCATACAAATGCCATAAATTTCAGAATGTTTCATGCAGGGCAGTTGAAATGGTTATTTATCCCAGCATGGCTTTTGGGATGATCTTTGAATAAATCTGTTCTTAAGTTATTCAGGTCTCCAGTTTATATTCTGCTTCCATGCTTATGGTGCAAACCTAAGTTACAATTGACAAATGATAAATATAGGGATCCATCTTTTCATCATCCCAAGAAGCCCTTCTGGTATGGCATCTCATCTTTCTTTAGAGAGACTCTTTACTGCATGCTTCATTGGTGATTTTGTTATCATTTGATATGCCAATTTCTATGTGTGTACAATTTTCAGCTCTGTTTTGTGGGAGGAACTAAATCTATTAAAATGAATGCTTTCCCATTGGCAGGAAAAAGAGAAGGAAAATGAAGTTCTAGAATTAATTTTCTGAAGTGACAAGGTTTTCTTCTGCCTTTATTTACAGAGTAATGCTTGGGAGATCTAAGCAAGTCTAGCCTCTGGTTGGCTTTTCCAGAACAGCAGAGAAAAACAACTCATCGCCATCTTTATCTGTCTTTGGCACCACCCTCCACAGCAGCTTTCTATAGCCGAGTTTGGTGAATTCATTCAAGTACAGATTCATATCTTCCTTCTTACAAAAGAAATGATCCACCCACAGAAGCCCCTTGGGCCGGAGTACGCGGTCCCAATCAAACAGGACAAATTGGAGGAGTTCCATTCCAATCCACCCATCCAGGAACAGAGTAGAATGAACTATATCAAGTGTATTGTCAAAGAAGGGCAGTCTCGAGCCAACTGAGATATACAGAGGAAGAAGGCCTCTCAGCGCTATCACCTCATTAAAGGGTGCCCCTAAGTTTAGAGTACCCGAAGCAATGGTAACATTTTTCTCCCTCATGACTGCAGCAAATGTGCCAGTTGTCGGACTGAAATCCAGGCCGATGCGGATCTCCCCTGGCTTCAGCCTCAAAACTTCATCAATAGTGAACTCTGCTGAGACAGACTCATTGGTTGGCACTTCCCATCCTGGCTTTGAAAGATCGAAGCAATCAGCACATTTGTAGAAGCCTCTTCTGTCAATAGTCTCATTTGAAACTAGACAGGAGTAGTCTTTGCATTTATAGTGGTTCCATAAAATGTTAGCATCACTAGGTTGAGTCCAGAGGGAGGAGTTCATAGGAGGTGGCTTGCTGTAGTGTTGAGGTGTTCTGGAGAAGCACCTTCTTCTTGGCAGTGGCTCACATCCACCAACTATTAGCTTCTGAGCCAGGTCCCAGTCATCTGGGCAGATTCCATTGATTTTGTAGGCCATGAAACGGTCTACATTCAAGGCCATGCCAGCACAACCTAGTCCGATGGACGGATTAACTGCTTCTTGCCCGAGAAAATTCTTCTTGCCTCTAATTCTGTTTGATTTGGGTGAAGTATAGTTGTGCAGCTCAGCAGCAATGAAAACCTTTCCATGCATTGGTCGTTCTTCAGCTTCGCTTTCCTGAGATTCACTGAAATCTTCATCTAGTTTGCTCATTTCATTGCTACTAGCAGGAGCATTGCCGTAGAAACCTGATAGACTATCTGCTAGCTTGTCCAAGGATACAGCGATACCCAGAACTTGATCTGAAAATTTTGAGATTGCTTTTGTTTCTGAACTTTCAGTATGTAGCTGCTGTAATAGAACTCCCATTTGGGTCTGCAGATGAGAGATCTGGTTGTGAAGGGAATGAGGTAAAACCACTTGAACATTTGAGTTATTGGCAGCAGAGTTGAAGATGAAGTGAGGGTAAGAGACACTGGAACTGAAGATTATGATTGTGAGGAGGCTGATGAAGAGAAGAAGACATAACATTGTAGCAAGCAAACCTCCGGGAAGGCATTTTGATGACTTGGAGTTGATTTGTTTCTGCATTTCTAAGATGGTTTTTCTGTGCCTTGCTCATCTTGAGGGACTTCTCATTTGGGTTTTGATCAACTCTTACACTGTTGACTTAGGAACTGAGTTCAGATTTCCTCATATTACTTTACTAAGTTTATTTCATGTTTGATCATCCCTAGAACCCTAATGTCATTGTTTACAATTTCTTTTGCCTAGAAGACCTTAAAACTTAAAGTGGAAGCATCTTGATCTTTGGAACTTTAAACTTGATGTTTAAAATTTTTTTATGTCCCTGAATTAAAGATAGCTCAACAAGTGACCCTGATATGCGTCTTTAAGTAGAATAACAGCAATGCAACATATTTTCACTAAGGAGATGAAGATAGACAAAGAAATTGCACGATATCAGAGTTTTCCCTTTCCATCACCAACCAAATGAAGCATTCTACAATGAAGAAAAACAGAGATCTAAGCAATCAAGTTTAATCCGCCAAGTTATCCAGTATAGCAGTGACATCCAATCCGATGCTATAATTATAGTGCACCCTGTTTAGCCTCATTTACTGAGAAAATGCTAATTCTGATACCATACATAAAATCATGTTCGGTGGAAAATTGTCGCATAATCTGGAATCTTCATGCTTGCATTGAAAATTTCCGTCAACAGTGCTTAAGGTAGACTCCTACAAATCTCCTCCTTAACAAGAACTGGCCCCTAAAATTAAGTTGCAGGTGTGTTTAATGTGTTTAGTTTTCCCACGTTCAGCCACGCTATGGCAGTGTATGAATCATCCAGTGAAAAAATGGGAAAATTCAGGTATGAAGATCATCTGCATAAACACACCAATAGGGCCACATTTGTGTAATGTCACAGCCAAAAATAAGCCCCCTCAAATCAAAGATAACAGTGATCTGTGACTGGATATGCTAGAGGACCTCTATGAGTGAAACTCAACACTAGCTTGTGAAAAATCAGTAACCAAAGGAACCAACAATACACTGAAGGACAAAAAAGAAAAGACAAAAAAAAAAAGAGAAGGCAAAAATGACCCATTTTCTATATAAGCATGATCTTCAGCACAACTGCTAACATAGAAAGCAACAATGCTCCACATGTATGATGGGTTGTTTGCAGGAGACCCACAAAGCAAAAGAAGCTCTCTTTGTATATATTTTTCAACTCCTCTCTCAGTTAAGAACCAGGTCCTCATCTTCACTGTTATCATCATCCTCATCATCTCTGCTAAGATCTGCATAATCCTCAAGTGACTCAGCTGCAAATAATTCCCCAGCGTTAGTTTCATTGTTGGTCTGCATTTTTGCTGAAGTTGAACTACGAGATTTTCCTTTGTTCATCTGTTGCAACAAAATGGAATTGAGATATAATACATAAAAGTAGACGCAGGTAGTATTATGCTGAACATGAGAAGAAATCTTATAGGACTCATTTAGTCATACTGACAATCTTTATGGAATCATCCACCGAACCCATAAAAACTTGGTGTGTGCAAATTTAAAAACAACTGAAGAGAATAATAAGACTGGAGAATCAAACAATTGGATTGAGTAACTACTAAAAACACCAAAATAATGCAGAATATAGCACTGCCTCAAACTAAATAGTACAACCACAACATGAAAGCTTGTGTCCATGAATCAGCAGATGCTCATGAGAATTGGTGTAAAAATATAAGGCCCCACGTACACCTAAAAGAGGACTTACAAGTTTGGCTATAGTCTCCCTGATCAATTAACTCTCAACCTTAACACCCTTTTTGGATGTTAGCCATAAATGTGATCAGACTTGATTATGCAGTAACGTTTGGAAAACTGATTGTTGCTTTCCAGATCAGATTAATCAATTCGATGGGTTTATTATCATTGATGAAGATATACACCTTGCATTATCCTTGAGCATATTTTGAGAGCATAAACCCATACGAATTAACAGTACATAATCTACTATCTTAATTTTCTTAATTTTTGGAGAATGATCCCTTTTCTCTCTTCAAAATGGTATGACCAGTGCCTGAAGCAATTTTGGCCATCCACTCCAATAGCAATACAAATTTTAGAGGTAAAACAATCTCAAAATTTTCCCTACTATATAATATTTCTTGCATTTTTGGGTGGAACCTCGATCTTTTCTTGCAGTACACCCACTTTTGCCTTGGGGCCGTATTTCTCTTCATTGGCAAAGAAGCACCTATAACTTGACTCCAAATTGGTCCAACCTTTGGCACATGATCCAAGTATATAGCCATGTTACATCATCTTCTCCTCAGTTGGCTAGAAGTAGTATCTAAAAAACACATTCACTTCTCATCCCACCCTTTCTGTCTAGTGATTTGACTTTTTCAAGATCCTTCTTTCACCTTACTATCATTTAACTTGCATGTTTACCATAAAGCAAAAGTGGCTCTGGAACTACCTCTAAAGGTAAAATTGAATCAGCCCAATTTTGAAATCCACCCAACTTGCACATCCTTGTATCAAAACAACACAGGAACTGAATTGTAAGGAGGCATAAAAACAATTCATAATGGTATAACATTGTTAAACAGCTCTAGCCGCATACTGGTAGAATCTTCTAAAACATGTGACAACCTATTTATTGATTGGCTAGGTAGCATATTCATACGTAGCAACTAAAGAGCAAGGATTTTGGAGTCTTACAGCACGTAGTAGAGTCCTCCTATCCCTCTCTCGAGCATTCTTGATGGCCTATAACAAAAAACAAAACCGTATGGGTTTACAATTAGGGAAACAACAATTACATTAAAGATTACAACCAAATGTCGTTAAACCAACCTCCTCAAGTGCCTTCTGCTCAGCCTCTACTTCCGAACGGTCACTGAAAGAGAGTAAAATATAATGCATTTAGCTAACTTGAAAGAAGCACCGTAACATATTGAAACCATTTCACTGTAATGGAAAATTAAGCCATTCTAGTGCTTAAAAATATCTTCAGGTTTCATCATGAGAGGATTGAAATCACAGATTCACATATTCTGAAAAAAAATCCCAAACCTTCCAACAATACGGTCAACACGGCACGAACACTTGGCACATACATTTTGCTCCTTGGCGCAAGCTACAGGATTCATCAAACCAATGAGTAAAAAATTAACTCTTTTAAAAAAAATTGAAGAAAAGAAAAACAAACAAGAGAGAGTATCCAAACAGGTATCCAAGTTGAGATAGAACAGTAAAACGAAATGAAACTAACCAGTACAAAGATTGTGGTAAGCCTGACGAACGGCCCGTTTTGAACATCGTTGACTGAAAAAATCCAAATTCATTTTAATTGAACGAATACCCAATATTGCTCAATGAAAATGTTAACTTTAAAATTAGAAATTGAAGCAAATCAGGTCATGATTCGAAACAAATCGATATATATGTAACTACCATTTAGCAGGCTCGGTGAGGGGCTTGTATTTGCCGTACTTGCGCTTCCAATCGATTTGTTCTTTACAGCGGAGGCACACTCCTGTTATCTCCGAGTATGGCCTGAATCTCCCTCCTACTTCCTATTGTTACCATACATGTATACAAATGACGAGTAATTCATCTCAGCCCGAATTTTATAGAGAGAGAGAGAGAGAGAGTGTGAGAGTAGTACAGTTTCGTTGATCTTGATACCCGCGTTGGCTTTCCAGGCGTATTTGTTTTGGTGCTTTGGTGGGCCTGCCCTGCTGCTCATCTTCGCCACCACCCAATCCGCCGCCTTTCACAGCCGCGACACCGCCGCCACCTTCGAATGACCTACTCTGCTGTTAACCGACGTTGTGTGCAAACGACTCTTTTGCCCCTTTTTGTTGCAGGGTCACTGCTGCTGATTTTGTTGCAATGAGCCGAGCGGCCCATTAATGTCTTGGGCCTAACTCATTTAACAACTTATTCAAGCTCGATTAGTAATCAGTAGGAATGATAGGGACTGGGAAAAGGTGGATATTTAACCCAAACTCGTCTCGTATGCGGAAGGTATGGAGCGTTCAAAGTGGAGATGGAGAAAGGAATGGAGGTGTTAAACTAAGCCCGTGAGGGTATGGAGGCAGGAATAGACTTAAGTTCTCTCCCGCCCCGCCATATCCATTAGGTATTAATGTAATTAGTTATTACTTAAGGTTCAATTATAAATATTAAAACTAAAAAAAAAAAGGGTTTAAGTTTAAATTTTAAAACAAAAAATGGGAGTTCACATGTAAATAATAAAATTTAAATTTTGTCAACTGTATTTTTTTGTTCTTTTATTTATTTTGGTATTTGTTTTTGGAGTTTTTTTAAAATTTTTTTTAGTATTATTGGGCTTGGCAGGTACGGGGGGAGGGCAGGGGTGGATAGAGATTTTTACCCGAGAAGCAAGAATAGACGTTCAACAAAATAAAATACCTGTATAGATATAAAGGCAGGGATGGAAATGAAATTTTTAAGTGGATGCGAGAATGGATGGGCCAATTCTTGCCCCGTCCCAGTCCACTGCCATCCCTAGTAATAAGTAACAATGAAAGTTTGATTTCGTTAACGGTAAAAACAAGATACAAAAACTGATGCAAAAAGTTTGTTGGGCAACCTCTTTCGAAAATGTTTTTTAAAAATAACATATTTTTAGAAAATTTTTTTAATATTGTTTTAGGATTTCTACAAACATATTTTATACAAAAATGAAAATGACATAGAAACAATAGTGTTCTCGAACATTTCATTGTTTTTGTTTTGAAAATACAAAATAAAATTAAAAATTTTAAAAACAATTTCAAACTGGGCTTAATGGAAAGCAAATATATGTGCTGTGTGTAGTTTTACACATTCATGAAATGCACCAAGAATAATTTTTTGTCGATCGTATTCATGTCCAACCAGGGTGGATTTTGCGTCAAAAAAGAAAACGAACCTTGGGGTGCCCATGGGCCTGGGCATTAAGCAGGCTTAGAAGGCCTCTGCTGTGCCATGGTCCATGAATTCGATAATATATCACTGTCCTAACTGTGGCCGAAAAAGCAAAACTTATACTAATTGTAATGCTATATTTGAATCTGTAATTTGTGAGGAAAAAAAAGAAATAGAAAATATAAGAAAAAAAATGAAGTGAATTGAGCTAAAAATTTTTTTTTATTGAGTTAGAAAAATTATAAGAAAATGAGTAGAGATTTGTAAATTTTTTTTTTTGTTTGTTTACTCATGAAAGTATAATGTGTACAAATAATTTTATTTTCCACTGTCTAAACATAAAGTACAAAAAATAACTAATACAAGCTTTATTCATGTGAGATAAAGATTCTGCATTTTTCAGATTAGGGTCAGTCCACTAAAGAGTAGTAGTGTTGATCTCAGAACAAAGCTACAAGCCGATCTACATGAAAGCAAGCTCATTAAGAATGGTAGTGCCAACCTGAAGGAGATCAGCCTAGTAGCTGCTGAAACACTCTCAAAGCACAAAAAAAGATCTATTGAGCAGGAGATCTAGTCAGACCTGGAGTAGGACTCTTAAGGATAAAGTCCAAACTACTCAGAGACTGACCCAAGAGATGTCTACTCTTATGAGGAGAGGAAATACCATTGCTAAAAGGAGTGGGGTCTCTAAAATCTGTAAATACATCATACCACCAAGAAGCGAGGTACGCACAACTGAGAGCTAAAATAAATTTCTTTTTTTGAATTCATTGAGGTTAAATTTGTTTGACTTAATTTTCAGGATGTTATCGACCCAAAAAGGATCAACGCATTCTTATCGTCTTCTTCTCTTACAGATTATTTGTACTTATCAATTTAGTTTGCATATTGAATCAGACATTCCTTAAAATCCCTTTTACAATTCCTTTTAGACAACTCACCGACCTCAAGAAGGCCATCTTGAGGTAACTTGAGCGACAAATACAACAAGCATATATGTATATATATATATATACATAATTTTTGCTATAGGAAGAACTTTAGATATCTTGGGGGAAGTCTAGTCCGTTTGGTATAACTTTTTTTAAACTCTTTTGGTTTATAAATAGAAAAGATAAAATTTTCAACTTTGTTTTTATTGTTGTTATTTTTTTTTCTTGCTTATCTTAACTTATAAAAGCAAAAAAGTGAAAAAATTTTGAATTTTTTTTTACTTATAAAACAAAAAAATAAAAAAAAATCTAAAAAAAAAAAAAACCAAACAGACTGGGGCAACCCTTAAGCTCTACAAATACAATATATCAATGTGCATAAACAACACATTTTGAGTTGATCTCTCTCTCTCTCTCTCTCTCTCTCACACACACACACACACACACACACAACAATTTCCCTTTTGGTTTTTTTTTTTACTTTTCTAATTTTGTATTTAGCATCCAAATTTGTTAAGAAAAAAAATATAAGAGAAAAGAGAACAAAATGAGAAATTTTAAATCCTTAACTTCTTTTTATTTTATGTTTTTTATCATCTACTTTCTTTAACAACCAAACATTTTATGTAATTTTGTATCCTCGTTTTTTTTTCTTTTTCTCACTAAATCTTTAATTTAAACACAGCATAAAAAGAGCTCTTTTAAGTTTTGAGTTAGCAAACTACAATATACTACAAACCCAACACAAACAGTTAAAACGATTGGTGGGGTGAGGCTAAGCTTTTTTAAGTTTTAAATTACTTCAAAGCTGACATTGAAAAAAATATATAGAAGGAAAAAGCTATTCTAAAAAATAAAAAAAACTAGAAAAAAACCTGAAAATAATTAAACCTCTTTGTTTGACAAAGCATGGTCCAGACTCCAGATTCCATAGGATAATCGCATACTGCCATTTCACAAGTGTGGTAGGCTTGTAAAGTTGTAACGTGTAGGCCACTCAAACACAATAATTCCACCTAAGTGGGCCCAATCATTTGGACACATTCATCAGTCGTTTAGACTCAGTACAGTGCTTGATATGGATATGGATATTGATATTGATGGCTTGACTGCCGAAAGCCATGAGCATATCTACTTTGAAGTAGACTTTTCAGTCAGTGTAAACGCTAAAATCTGGACCCACTTCCTTCTTACCTAAAAAATCTCACTTACGATTTGACTCGGTCAGCCTGCAGCTGATATGGTCCCACACTTGCATTAAGTTAATCTTTACCGTCCCTTTGGATTCATGATCTGAGAGAAAACGGCCTCTGACCCGAGTCCTTCAGGATTGTAACCGTTCACACTCCTTCCACCACTCTCAACCGTTGATGCCCCACTGCTCTTAGAAACCGAAAACATCTCATCATCATCATCGGTCGTGGTTACCTCTCCCTGTCGAAGCAGCGCAACCGAAGGACTCATCATTATCATGTGACCACCCGACATCCCAAACCCATCCCCACCGTTGATGTTCCTCTCAGCAGCCTCTTGAAGCTGCAACGCAAATTCCAGGCTCCAAACCACATCACTCATTGTTGGCCGTTCGATCCCACCATCACGCAGGCAGCTATCGACTATCTCCCCAAACTTCCTCAAACACTCCGGAGCAATCTGGCCCCTTAGATGTGGGTCCACTATCTGATCAACGGTCCCTTTTCGCCAACAGTACCGGCCCCACTCAGCCAAGCTCACTTGCTCCGGCGGTAGTCCTGTAATAATGGCTGGCCTTGCACACAACACTTCCAACAACACCACACCGAAGGAGTACACGTCAGACTTGTCCGTCAATTGTTGCCGTCGGTAATACTCCGGATCCACGTACCCGAAACTTCCCTTGACGACAGTGCTGACGTGGGTCCGGGACGCATCGGTGGGGCCCATTTTCGACAACCCGAAGTCCGAAACCTTGGCCACCCATTTATCATCCAGTAGTATGTTGGTAGGCTTCACGTCGCGGTGAATGATCAGGCGCTTGGCACCTGTATGGAGGTAGTGGAGCCCACGTGCTGCACCGATGCAAATCTGAAGGCGCTGCTTCCACGAGAGAGGTGGATTCTTTGTTTTGTAGAGATGATCACGGAGTGTTCCGTGGGCCATGTAATCATACACCAAGATCATCTCTCCATCATCATCGCAGTAACCGATCAGAGACACTAGGTGGAGGTGGCGCAACTTCGATAGCATTTGGATCTCTGTTTGAAACTCGCGGGCCCCTTGGTTTGATGATGGATCCAACCGCTTGATCGCAACAGTGACGGTCCCATTGTCAATATACCCTTTGTACACGTTACCAAATCCTCCTGTGCCGATCACGAAGTCTTCGTTGAAGTTGCGTGTAGCAGATTTGATCTCTGCAAGTGAGAACTGACGGCAGAGATCGGACGGTAGTGATGAAGCGCTTGTCTTCGTGGACCTTGATGTGTACGAAATTGTGACCCAAGACGACTTGGTCGTGCTTGGACGCATGCCTCTCACTCCCTTCCGTCGCCGGAAAATGAAGAAGCCCAATATTGACACTACCGCAACTATTCCCGCTAGTACACCACCGATAACTGCCAAAACCGGCAACGACCCTTTACTGTTCGGTTTCGCTGGTAACTTTGTGTACGGTCCCGCCGGTGTAGGACCAATTAATATTGCAGGATTAGGGCCGGCGAGATTACCGTCTGATTTATTCAATTTAAAGATCTCTAAACCGTTCAAGATGGCATCAGCGAAGGCAGTCCCTGAAGCCGTATTTGGGTGCAGCCCGAGCCATAAATCCTGCTTACTCCGGCCACCATTAACGACTGGGACCCAAACAACATAGTCTTTGAAAACAGGAATTCCGTTGCCGCCACTCAAGTGTATAACATCAACTTCTTGATCAGCCGTCTGATTGTTGAGAAATACGGTAAATATCCTCTGATTTTCACGCGTCACCTCCAGTTGAATCTCGCAGAAATGAAGCCTAACCAGGTATCTGAACCCAGAATCGACGGTGAAGATCCACGTCAAGTTGTAATTCAAGTTTATAGAAGAGTTTTTCCCCATGGTCCGAGACGTAGTGTACACATTTGCCGGTGCAGTGTAAGCCGGTGTAGCGTTATTGTACCGGATTGTGATGTCACGGTGGGGTGTAGTACCAGAGGCTTGACCGTATATGTACGGGTCATCTTGATTCCACGTGCGGTACATGCCCGTATCTTTATCACCATGCACGTCGCTGCCACCGACGTTTAACCGGTAAAGAGTTTCAAGAGCAGTGCTGTTATTGAGGCAGAAAACTTGTTGCGAGTTAACAAGAGCGATCGGAGAATCATCGCCGCGCATGTACAGATTGTTCGGCATCGAAACGACTTCGATGGCGTTAACAAAGGCGTAAGAGTTCGGAGAGGGAGCGAAGGTTATGTCGAGTCTTTGGTTGTCCCTCACTATGACGATGAACTCTCTCACCAGGGAAGCTTGTGGGGGTGTCATGGCAGTGACGGTAAGGAAGGCACTGAAGTTGCTTAAGAGGGTGTGCTCACCGGCGGTGACGGAGAAGAAAGATTTGGAGTTGTCGAGGTTGGAGTACGTGGCGGGGTAGAAGTAGAGGCGGACAAATTTGGGGCCGGCGGAGATGGGGAAGGTGTAGGTGAATTGGGAGTGGAAGATACGGGCAGTCATGAAGGGGACTAGGGCCACGGAGGGGTCTTGTTCGGAGGCTGTGGATGGAGATGATGCGTTATCGATATTGGACGGTGAGAATTTTGACCGGGCATCACCGTCCCAGCTCCGGCCATCCGGCGAAGTGGAGTTAGATGATGAGCCGCAGTTGAGGAGAAAATAATCGGTGGGTGTGTAAGCCGGTGTTTCAGTGGCGGCGGTGGTGAAGGCAAAGAGTTGGAGTAAGGAATAGAGGTAGAGGGAGAAGGGGAGCATTGGGGTGGAATAAGTGTTTGATGTTGCTAATTCAACATGGAAGCTAGCTGGGGTTAAAGAGTTTCAAGTAAGCAAGGCGGGTACAAACTTTAACTCTCCATTCTCAGAGGGTGGGGTAAGAGAAGACGTGAGAGAACTTGGTGCAGTCCTTAATTAGAACTTAGTTAGAAGTCCTTAATTGGATTTGCTTAAGGTTGGTCAAAACCGACAGCACTGCATTTCTTGGACTGATCTTTAGGTAGTGTTGATATTTTTCAAGCCAATCCAAATCAAGCAAAGTTGGGCCAAATTTTCTTTGGGCCTGTATATCCCAATTGCTTTGAATTGTCAGCTTTTGGACAATCAAATTCTATACGAAACAAATGTTATATCAATCTACATGAGAACAACGAATCATGATGGCATGCTAGACTGTTTCGTTCATTGGTTGAAACTTGAAGGGATGCCAATAAGTATATCATACTAATCCCACAAAGTAATGTGCAATTGATATCCTTGAGCACCATTCATTAAGATTTCAAGGCTGTGTTTTACATCTTGAATTTATGCCAAATGAAATAATCAGGTGGATGTCATTCATTGATCAGTACGGGAGGGAAATTAAGCTCAAAGATAACCATAATCAGCCTGTGGTTCCCCAAACCTCTCTCTCAAACTTGAAGTATAACCAGAACACAAAACTAGTACTAGCAGGTTGGCTTGATTATTTGCAGTGCCGGCTTAACCAGAAAGTCGCCAAACCACTTGCTTTAGGCCTTCAACTTTTGAAAGGCTCCAAATATTTTAAAACTCTACATAATTTTTACTAATATTTTTTGAAAAGTAGGCCTCTATCTAGATTACGGGGCAATGGACTAGGAAGAGGCGGAGGTTGGGATTTTTATCCTTTCCTCCATCTAAAATATACACTTCTATTTTTGTATGGAGATTAATTTAGATGATCTCCATCCCCGCCTCTACGGGTACAAGCTTGCCTCTATCCCTATCTCCGCCTCTGCCCCCTCCCCCAATCCAAACCCAAGCCCAAGCTCAAATTTTTTTTCCCTTTTTTGGTACAAAAAAAAAAAAAAAAAAACAAAAAACACACAGCACAAGAAAAGGGAAAAAAAAAAAAAAAACCTAAACTATCAGGAATATTAATAGTATCATAGTCTCCACTTGGCAATAAGATGAAATTAACGTCTGAACATTTTAGTTCCCATATAATTCAAAATGATGATGTCACTAGCACACCATACATAAAAAGCTAAAAGTGACCTGTATAAAAAATTTAAAAAATTGCTAAAAACAAGGAAAGTGGGGTAGGGCAGATAAAGAACTTAATCCATTCCCACCTTCATCCCCGCCTCAAATGGGAAAGAGGCTGTCAGATCTCCACTTTTTTCCGGTTCATTGCCATCCTTAATCTAGATAAGTAAAGAAGCCCAAAATTAAATGCACTAGTGAACTTTAAAAACAAATAATTAGTTTAATAAAAAATAAATAAATTGTACAAAAAATTTTTTTTTGAAGACCCCAAAATTTTTAAAACTTTACGTACTATAGTAAAAGCGCTATATAGTTTATGCATCTTATTTGAAATTGATTTTGATTTAGCCTTGCCCTTGCAAGGCTAAAGTTGATTTGCCCCTTGGACTATCTCGGCACTTGGTGAGCTGCTTCCTCGACTGTTTGCATTTTGAAGATATCCCTTAGAAACGGGGCACACTGACTTGGACACTCTCGGCACAAGCTTTGAACATGAAGTCCACTCCTCTTGGCGAGTGGTTATTTTGGCCTCCTTGGCCGGATGCCTTAAAGGTCTGTCTCCAAGTCGCCTCCTCGAATTCTGGATTTGATTTGGCCATCTTGGCCAAGCGCCTTAGAAGTCTTTTTCTAGGTCGCCACCACGAATACTTCTTTACAATTAAAGTCTATGCCCCTCATGGGCTAAGTCTTGACTGCTCATTTGGCGTAGCCTTGAAAGTTCATCTTCAAGACCCTTTAATGGAGTTAGGAACTGCTCCCTTCTCCTGCCCCTCACATGCTAAGTGTTGGTTGCTTTCTTGGCTTGGTGTCACGGCCTGGCAAATTGTCATCGATATGATGACAGTATTATGATATGCCATGAGGATATGCAGCAGAAATAAACCTGTGAAGCGACTATGCACCAAGCAATAGTCCTCAAACATTGAGGCACATAAATATGCGCTCGACCAGAATCTATCTGTATTGCCCCGCATTTCTTTATGAGGCTCCACCCTTCGATGCTCAAGCATTTTGGCAAACCCAATGTCACGTCCTGAGACCCGACCTATGCGGATTTAGGATACATGACCGGCCAGTAGCTTATCTACCCAAGATCGTAACTCATAATTCGGTTGAACACTTATGCATGATCATTTAAAATAATACATAGTTGTGGAAATGAAATTTTATAAACATAAAATAAATCATATGTTATACATGGCAGAGCCGTGCTTAATCTCCAAAATATAAACATACCATAAAATGGGCTTATCGAAGGCCACCACGGTTATGACATTATAATATTACAAAACATTAGGGTCCAACTCATATACACATTACATATCATAAGGCCCGTGGGCTGCAATCTAAATATCCACGTAATGGGCCCCCTCTAAAATTTCTCAGTTTGATGACCTGAAAACATTTTTAGAAAATGAAAGCTAATACTTAATGAATAACAATGATGCATAGACATAAAATACCATGGGCTAACATTTTTATTTAATGCATATGATAATAGATAAACATGTATGCCTATATGACATGAACTTAGAAACGTATAAGCATAAGGTTGAAAACACATGTGGCGCAGGCTTTCGTATTAAAACATTTCATAATTTTTAAAACATAATATCGTAAAAGAGAGAGACACTTCGTTGTGTGATCTCGTAGAGCATGTCATAGTTTGTCATGAGCATAACATATCATAAACTTGTAAGAGTATATTTTAGCTCATCATATAACATTAGACATGTCAAATATCGTTGTCCTCGAAAAAGTATAAAGCGTAGATTTGAAAATATATGTAGCATAAGCATTATATTAAAATGTTATATTGTAAAAGAGAGAGATGCAATAGAACATTGTATCGTAAGCTTTCATAATGAAATGTTATAACATTTCGAACATAGTATTATAGGAGTGAGATGGAAGTCATAACATGATTTCGTAAGACATAACATAGTTTGTCATAAGCATACCATGGTATAGTATTGTAAAACATATTATAGTATCATAAAAAAAAAAAAAATACACCGTGACATTACCACTTATGGAAACATACGTAACTTGTCGTGAAGCATTTGAACTAATCATATTTGACTACTCCTAAGATATGACAATTTATTAATACCCAAGTGCAGGTGCAGCAAAGTAATAAATAAAATACGCTAAAACCAAAATCGAACCACAGACAACGGTTATCTAAATATGTAAAGTTGGTGCTAGAATTCACCCACGGTAAAAACTTAGATATCGACTAAGCCATGCTAAACACCGTAGCATTGCAATGACTTCAGTTAGAACCTAAGCTAACCTGTTTGAATTTCACCATGAACAGTACCATTAGATCTGGACAGTTGGTGCAAAAACAAATCAAATAGTAACCAAAATTAAATAGTTTGTTTTGAGAGGTTTGATTATTGTTGAACTAGATTTTGAATTAAACTTAATAAAATGTTCTTAAATCCAATTGATCTAATCATTTGATTCACTCGAAATTCCAACGAAGGTTTTGTAACTCAAATCATTGAATAATTAAATTTAGAATAATAAAAATTAAAATCATAGATTCATACCATCGATTTGTACAATAACTATACCAAACTAAGATTTGTGCATAGAAATTACCAAATTTAGTCAAGAATCTAAATTTTCTCAAAGATCTAGAATTTAATTACCAAAAATTGAAAAATTTTAAAAATAAACAATGAAAACCCAATTACCTTCGTTGATATTCCAAGATCCTCGGATGATTTTCATAATTGGCTCCAAGAATAAAACTAACTACTCATAGTATTGAAAAGAAAAGACATGGCTTGTAAAAAATAACTTCATAAATAAAAAAAAATTATTACAGCAGAACAACGGCAAAGAAAAGATTGAAAGGAAAAACTATCTGACTAAAAAATACTAACAAATTAACTAAAATTTAGATAGAAAATAAATTGAAAAAACTCTTTACAATTGCTCCTTTTCTCTCTCTACTCTACTCTGGCTCTCGCTTTTTTTCTCCCATCTAAATGCCTTCTTTTATAGCCAAGAGAATTGGCCCCGCATGAAATAAAATAATGAAATAAAATATTTTATTTTTTCTTTAGTCATTGTTATGGCCAACAATGGTGTATGGTGTGGGGTAGACTCCTTTAATTTATTTTATCTTATTCACTCCTTATCAATGCTAGCTTTCATTACCGGCCATTCCCTGTTGATTTAATCAATCAAATAATTAGACTAATATATTATACTATTATATAATATATACATTTACATACACTCACAATATAATACATATGTATATAATATATATACACCACGTTATACACATCGGCTCATATAGATAATATAATATGTACATATATATAATACACCACTCACACCCACACATACATATAATATATTATAAGAGTTACCCATTCTTTCCACTTGTTTTTGCATTATTCATCCACCATTTGCTTTTGTAATGTGCATTTCATCCGTCCACCACCTGCACGCTTGCACAATATATAATATAATATTACACATAAAAAAAAATATATATATATGTATATATATAAAATTACACTTGAAAGAATGTCTGTGTGTCCATCGAGTTCATTTTACTCGATTTTAACTTTAAATTTGCACAGAACACAAAAACGTAAAAGAAAAATAATTTTATATTACAATAATAACTACTATGTAAATAATTGCTACCAATAGATTATAATTAGAGATTCTGATTTGTACTTTTTAGAGTACAATCAATATTTTTTATTCTAGAACATAAGTGTGTTATGTCTTTGCATCAAAGATAGGCTTCACATTAGTAACCTTAAGGGTCACATATATGGCTCTTTATTTGGGCCAACATAGTAACCACAAGGGTCATGCATAAATCTCTTTAAGCCAACATAGTAATCGAAAGAATCATACATAAGGCTTTTTAGGCCAACATAGTAACCATAAAGATCACGCATAAGGCTCTTTAGGCCAACCATGAGAGCTAGGCTCAGTCATTAAGAGCTATGCTCAGTTCATTAGCAACATCGAGTGCTTTAGGCCAATCATGAGAGCTCAGCTCAGTCATTAAGAGCTATGCTCAGTTCATTAGCTTCATTAGTAACATAGAGTGCTTTAGGCTAATCATGAAAGCTAGACTTAGTCATTAAGAGTTACGTTTAGTTCATTAGCAACATAGGGTATTTTATGCCAATCATAAGAGCTCAACTCAGTCATTAAGAGTTACGTTCAGTTCATTAGTAACTATAAATGTCACACATAGGCTCTTTAAGCCAATCATAAGAGTTAGACTCAGTTATAATAACCATAAAGGTTACACATGGGCTTTTTAAGTCAAGGAATGTCTCCCAACATGGCAATAGATTATTTCACGTCCCCTACCGTAAGACCATCATTGCTAGTTTAAGGTCTTGCCACAAAAGATTTCGAGTTGACACCGTACATTAGAAAACCTTGCATTTCTTTCATTTAAAACATTCTAATCTATGGGTTTTCATTTCATAACATAAGTAACGTTGCATTTCGAAACATGACGTTTATATATAACATAATTATTGATGCATGGAAATCATGAAAAAGAAATACATGAAATATGATTGAACTTAAAGGTGAAAGCAATAAATAATATAAGAGAACTTAAAGACATTTCAAAACATAATAGGATTTCACTCATGGCATATCGTTACTCATCTCTATCCTTGAGAATTAGTACTAAACAAGGGTATTCCTACATATAGAATACATAGAATAATCAAACACAAGATCCCAATGCAAAACATGAATAATAAAAGTTAAATGTTTAAAACATTAATTCCTCAACACCGGTTCATTCAATGTATCTCATTCTCATCATAAAAATGAGACTACATTCTAGATCAATTTCACTTTAAAATAGGCTTAAAGACTTTTAATTTAATAGGTCATGGGTTGAAAATACATTTTGGATGAAGAAGTTATGTTCCATGAAAAATAGACTAAATTTCTGAAAAATAATGTTGCTCACAGAAACTTAAGTCAACTTTAAACCTCAATATCTCTGAATATATAAGGAATTAGCGTGCAAACTTGATATGGGTAAAAATTTCTATGAGTCTACTTTCAACGTTTCAAACGGTGTATCAATCTGAGTTTTCTAGAGCAAGTTATATCAGTTTTACTTAACAACATTGAAGTTGGCTAGTGACCCGTGCCATTAGGCTCGCTAGGCCTGCGATTAGTGCTAATAAAATGGGTTTTTTCTAACCAAAGTTCAATCAAACCTCTTCCAAACTCTGCTAATGCTTTTAGGGTTTAAAAATTGACATAATAAGACTACAATATCTCAAAATGGGGTAAAATAAATAAGCCAATTAAAGAAATCTAGGGTTTGAAATCTCAAACCCAACATGCACAAATTTAGTGGTTTTACAAACCGTCACCTCCAACCCTTAACATCAGCTTACGAGATTTCAAAATCTAATCAAATAGGACTCAAAGGAGTCCTCAAGCATTACCCAAACATCACAACTCACATAAATATATGTATATCCACATGTAAGCTATGGTTCGTACCTTTCTTTAAGCTTGTTCAAATTCGGCAATGGCTTCTTTTAGCTTGGGTTGAGACTCTCCAAGCATCTTCTTCCTTCAATCCTCTCCTTTCTTGTTCTTTTTTTTTTTTTTTTTTTTCTTCTTCTTCTTCTTCTTTCGGCAGGTGAGTGTGAGAGTGAAGTGTGTGCATAAGTGTGTGGGTGTGGGTAATTAGGAGCCCACCATGGGAATTAATCCCATGTGTCTCACACATAAAACATAGATTACAACATTGGTTAACATTGACCTTAAACAAAGTGAAATAATACAAAAAATTAGAAATTCGCATTAAGTCAGAAAAATAAAGGTTCGGAATATTACACCCAAGCCCCTACATGATAGCAATACCGCTCTCAAATGGGCACACACATGATAACTAATGTGCTTAGTGCATGCCCTACTCAAGCCATAAACAAGGTAGCAATACACCACCAAGCATATGCATGAGGAACACATCACCTACTAGGCATGACACCCCAATTAAAGCCCACGATGCCATACGTCAAGGGAGTAGCATGCATAAATTGGCATAATCGATTAGCAACTGAAAGCCTGATAGCATAACAACAAGTAACACAAATATTAGCCAAACCAAGTGGCCATGTGCGCAAGCTTGAACCCAAGGTGCAAGTGCACATGAGGCATACGACATGCAAGCGTGCACATTAAAACCAACTCAATCATGAACATGTGCACCACCACGACATGGATGTGGCATAGCGGATGCAAATGACACGACCTCCTCCTTAACGCCGATGCCCAACAGTTGCCCCCACTGGACACATTGCGCCCCTTGTAGCCCCTTGGCTAGCATGAAGACTATAACAAGATGCCATAGTCAGCCTCCAAGTCTCGCTCACTCTTTTAAGGGACTCACTTGAGTATTGTCCGTTTCGGTAGTACTTGGGGGTGGTAGTGTCAACATCAAGCTCCCCTTTGATATAGCATTCTGAGCCATTTCCTAATTGTCAGCAGGAAACATCCTACCCCCTCAAGAGTCATAATCCATAAATTCAATAATCCTCAGAAATACAAATTATAAGATTGCCACCAAGGCCAATGATGCTTAGACATGCCCTTCACATGTAACCCTCGTGGCCCCAAACATCCCCAAGGCTAACAAAAGTGCCAACTTTTGACATTTGGCCTTGAAACTTCGTCTCTAAGACCTTTTGATAGATTTGGGAGCTGCTCCCTCCTCCAAAGCTTCTCAGTGTTTGCTTAAAGTCCTTACCCTTCCTAGGTAAGAGTTGTTGATAAGCACCTTGAGAATTTTATTTTCTTGACCATTATCCTAAAGGCTTTTCACACTTGGCCTCTAACTATCTCATGATTAAGAACAAGTTTCCAACCTTGTTGGCGGGCTTGGCATGAACAATGTGCAACTGGTGCTTCCCGGTGCATAAGAAGCTGAATGAAAATATGGCAATCACCAATCCAAAGCAGTCACAGTCTTTCTCTTGAAGTCCAATCCAATGATAACTGTAACTAGTTCATAGGCACCATCGAATGTGCTTCCCTCGTGTTCAATTTTTGATGCTGGAATTGACTTGAACACACCACCGATATCACCACGTTGAATTGGCTAAAACATCTCTTTCAAGGCTTCTTAGTCCCATCGATGTTAACACCCTTGCCACTCTGGCTTAGAGTTCAACACCTTTTTCATGTGTCTAGGTTGGAACATCTACCCTCTTTCCACACTTGGCTTTGTGAGTTTGATGCACCTTGCCTAACTACAAGTAGTACGCACAAGGAGTTCTCAAAACTATTTTGGGTACCACCGCCCAAATGGTAGCAAAGTGACATTTCGTAAGATGTGGCTCACAAGCCAACCGTACTTTTGATGGCCCTTCACTACATAGCCATAATCCAATTGCTTCAAAAAACTCCACCAATGACAATGCACACTCAACTGAGGCAAAACATTAAGTCCACATAAGCTTTACACGGTTCTTCGGTAGCTTTAAAGTCAAATTCCTTATTGAAGCTTCATTGGCACTTTTGCCTAAGTTGGAGCAAGGAAACACCCTACAAGGTGGGGTCACCGGCCAACCGTTACTTTTTACGGACCTTCACTTCACTTTAACATTCCACACTTGCACACCATACGGTCCGTTGCATGGGTAACAAGAAATGGGACCCCTATGCTTACCCTCTCTTGATGGAAGTCTTTCCCATGCCCTTGAAGTTATTGTTCCATCCATCTTCCTTGAAAGATAACCTGACGTTGGCTCCCCCACTCTTAGGCTTGCCTGCACTTATGGCTCCCCCATTCTTGGGTTTACCGTGCACTTGAGAAGATTCCTGAAGTGGCTCCCCCACTATTGGATTTGCAAGCATTTGAGATTTGCCATTTCCTACACCCTTGCTAGTTCACTTTTCCCAGGTTATTATGGCTCAAAGACATAGTCTTCAAGGCATTCCGTTGCATTTTTGCGCACTCCCGCCCCTTATTGCAAGCCCTTCCAGGAAGTATAACAACTAATCTCTCATAGAAATGTCTTCTGTGTTAAGCATTGAGCAAAGAACTTGCTTGACGAAACCATCTGATTGGCACCAAAGTGCATTAAGTTTCATTAGGCCCACCGGCCCCTATTCCTGTTGTTCCAAAAAAAGATAGCCACTTGAGGTCCACTTGAACTTTTCCCATTTGGCATTGTTGCATAAGCCTGATTGTTATTCCATGTGCATCATCCTTCACCTCTGTGGCACCATTTGGACATGCACCTAGTAGCCTTGGATGCCTTCTCATACTCTTTGGCATCCTTTGTACTTTCGTCGGCACGTTGGCAAAAGAATTTGACCCTTGCAAATGGCGTGTCTCTCACCGATGCTTTGGCCTCACTTTGCTTTATTAGCACATGTAGGCACGTGGCTTGGCAATTGCACTTCTTTAACTTGTGCTTAGCCCACCGTTGCTCCATTGCCCCCATCGCCACTCGTTGTCTTGGGGTGTGTTAACGGGATGACACAACTGTTTGAGCCTCCTAAGTCTTGCCCTACCTCTTAGGCTTGTCCACCACATTTCTTGATGGGACACTGTCTTATCTAGGCTTGAGTACTCTCACTCGATCTCATTGTCTGGTGGCCACCGTGGAATTCCAACCACTGAGCCCATCGACATTCATTCTCCGTGCTTGAGTCACCATCCTTTGCTCTTTCATTATTTCTTTTCATTTTTGTAGTTAGACGGCCACAGCTACATTTCCACGGCTTGTCGTGGGGCATTGGGCCAGCCACTATCTCATTGTGGCTTCCCACTAACCTGGCTCTGATGCCAACTGTCACGGGCCAATATTTTGTGAACTTGACAGTCATAAATAAAGTTTGTGTGACGCTTGCCAAGTCCATTTGACAACAGTCAAACCCAAATCATCTCATATAGAAGCTAGAATCAAGCATTGATGGCTAACATACAAGCAACATCCATGAAGAATGGGTGGAAGTAAAGAATACAAGATAAGCATCGATTGAATCTCATTTACTTTACATAGCTCACAATATGTACAAGACATGCCTCAACCCATACAAGAAGTAGTGGGGTGGAGGGTGGTAGGAGCATACCCTCTATAGTAGCATTCTAAACCATTTACAAACTTTTAAGGGAAAATATAGTGTGAGTCTGAGGAGTCATAATGGCCTTTCATAAATTGTACTAAATTCAATAAATAAAACCTTTCAAAAAAGTGAAACTAGGTCCTAAGAGGAGTACATAGAAAATTTTTAGCTTCATTTGTACTTCAGAGTACAAAGATATGCTATGCCAAAGATTGGGCCAAAAGGTGTAAGTGTGTGAAAATTTGGCATGACTGGATGGCACTTGCCAGGCACAAACTGAGGTCCAGCAGGGCCTCGCGGTTGACCATGAGCGTGTGTGCATGATAAGGCTGAATTGAGGTTAGGTTGGGCCTTACTGCTTGCCAACTTGAGGCTCTTTAGGCGTTGCACTTGGCCACTCAGCAAGGCTGTTGGGCATGCGGCAAGGCTGCTAGCATAGGCTAACCTGAGGTTCAGCAAGCCCTCACTTTGGGCCTTGCTGAGGTTATTGGGCCTTCACCTGGCTGCCTTGTTGTTGTAAGTCTTGGGCCATTCTTGGGGTACCAAGGGGTTGTCTTGAGCATTATTTGGGCAATACTTAGACAATATTTGGACAACTCTTGGACACAAATTTGACACCCTTTGAGTTGTCATGGCCTGCGAAGAAGCGGACCATGACACTTCAGCATCTTAATTCTCTTGAATTTATATCAATTTCTTTCCCTGTCAAGACAAAATTGGCATTGTAGCATTGGAAGCCATAGACTTTTTGGATAGATAAGAACTTAAAGGCTTTGCTTTGTAGCACATAGGGCTTCGGAGGCAGCCTTGGTGATGAAGGCGAGGAGGTGGACTAAGGTCGAATGGGAACATTGGGGTTGAAGACTAGGTGTTTGATGTTGTCAAGTCAACATGGAAACTAGGGTTAGGAGTTTCAGGTAAGCAGGGGACAAACTTAACGCTCCATTTTCAGAAGGTGGGTAAGGGAAGACTCAGAAAATACTAAGAGAGTAGTGGTTCATTGTAAAGATTGTAATAATATGCACACACTAAATTAATCCCACAAAATAGTATGCAATTAATATCCTCGAGCTCAATTAATTAAGATCGTATAGAATTGTAAACTTTTGCTTAGGAGTTCGATTCTTATTTTTTAGGCAAATTTACAGATGATTAGTGTCCAAACCCTTTCAATTACAGTAATCTATATAGCAACAGATCTGATGGAATTACGTACAATACAAATTCAGGACCTCAATTATACATGTGACGGCCATTCAGTAGCTTTGCCATCATCGTTTCTAAACCAACTGATTATTTAAAAATATGAGTTCAGATTATGACACCCTGCCCAATTAGCTGACCTAGAGCAGACAATTTCTTGCTTACCTCTAGAGATAGACTCACCGTGCTTTGGGGTTCATAATTTCAGAGAACACAGCCCCAGAGAAAATTCTACCATCAGAACTACTATTGGTAAAACTTGTCCCACTGTTGCTACTCCTCATCGTCACTCCATTGCTTGACATGTGTGCGCCGCCACTCTCAACTATCTCAATCTCACCGTTGAAGAGGAGTGCATCCTCGTCTTTAAATTCTATGTGAGCCCCACCCTTGATTCCCTCATCCGCACTCTCCTGCAGCTGCATTGCAAACCCGAGGGTCCACACCACGTCGTTCATTGAGGGCTGTTCGATTCCCTCGTCATGCAATCAGCCCACCGCTACCTCTTATTTGCACATTCACAATTTTTTCTAGAATTATTTGTTTATTTGGTTCATTTTAAAAAAATAATTTTATAAATACATTACATAGTTCAAATTAGTTCTTTGACTAACTTCCTTTGATTATGATTTTTTTTTTTATCATTTGTTTCACTGTGAGACTATTAAAGTTCTCATTAATGAAGATTATAATTTATCGCATTAAAAAAGATAAATATAAACTAACAAGTTATTCAAATTTGTCCATGTATATATATTTATGTTGATGCATATATGCTTATATGACTTAGGACTATTTTTTTTTTATTTTTATCAATTTGATTCAAAATTTATTAAGCCTCCTAACCTTGAAGACTCTTCCATTAAAAAAAAACACACCTTAATTGCTCTTCTCAACTAAAATTCTGACTCCGCCAATAACCTTGTCCTTGACAAATTGTTGGTATTTGCATAAACATGACTAGTACTTTCATAAACTTCGAAGACGCTAAAGTTTTATTATGCTCCATAAAACCTAATAGAGCAAAAGCAGGTGTACTTACCCTCTGGTTGATATCTTGAAACAAATGTCAGACAATCTACAGGAGAAGCATGAACCATGCATGACAGTAAGTTAGACAATTTTGTTCATAGGATGAAACTTGAAGGGATGACGGCTGGGACGTCCATGTACTCCATTAAAAATATATATAAATATATATATATATATATATATGTATATATCCACCAAATTAATCCCACAAAATAATATGCAATTGATATCCTCGAGCTCAATTAATTAAGATTGTAAAAAATGTAAACTTTTGCTTAGGAGTTTGATTCTTATTTTATAGGCAAGTTTAAAGATGATTAGGGTCCAACCCTTTCAGTACAGTAATTTATATATAGCAACAGATCTGCTGGAATTACGTACAATATAAATTCAAGACATCAGTTATCCGATGCTCTTCAGTAGCTTTGCCATCGTTTCTCAACCAACTGATTATTCGCAAAATATGAGTTCAGATAATAATACCCTGCCCATTTAGGTGACCTCGCAGACAATTTTTTTGCTGACCTTCTCTATACATAGACTCATCGTGCTTTGGGGTTCATTATTTCAGAAAACACAGCACCTGAGACAATTCTACCATCAGAAGAACTACTATTGGTAAAACTCGTCCCACTGTTGCTACTCCTCATCGTCACCTCACTGCTTGACATGTGTGCGCCGCCACTCTCAACCATCTCAATCTCACCGTCGAAGAGGAGGGCATCCTCGTGCGTAAATTCTACGTGAGACCCACCTAGTTTGATTCCCTCCTCCGCACTCTCCTGCAGCTGCAATGCAAACTCGAGGCTCCACACCACGTCGTTCATTGAGGGCCGTTCGATTCCCTCGTCATGCAAACAGCCCACCGCGATCTCCCCAAATTTCTTCAAGCACTGCGGTGCAATCTTACCCTTTAGAAGCGGATCAACAATCTGATCCAACGTCCCATTCTGATAACACAGACGGGCCCACGCGGCCAAGCTGACTTGGTCCCTCTGCACCCTCTTATCCAGTGAGGGTCTAGCACATATTACTTCAAATAACACCACTCCAAAGGAGTACACGTCAGACTTCTCGGTCAGCTGCTGACGGCGATAATATTCCGGATCCAAATACCCGACACTGCCCTTCACCACTGTGCTAATATGGGTATTGGACTTGTCATTCGGGTTTATTTTTGACAACCCGAAATCTGAAACTTTGGCCACCCATTTATCGTCCAATAGAATGTTGGTTGTCTTTACGTCGCGGTGAATTATCATGCGCTTCGCACCTGCATGAAGGTAGTGCAGTCCTTTGGCAGCCCCAATGCAGATCTGGAGGCGTTGCTTCCATGAGAGTGGAGGGTTATTAGTGTTGTAGAGATGATCACGCAGGGTCCCACGGGACATGTAGTCGTAGACCAGGATCATTTCACGGTCGTCGTTGCAGTACCCGATCAGAGAAACCAGGTGGAGATGGCGGAGCTGCGAGAGCATCTCGATCTCTGTCATGAACTCCCGGGCCCCTTGTTGTGAACCCGGTGTTAACCGTTTGATCGCCACCGGGATGACACCACCGTCTATGTACCCTCTGTACACATCACCGAAGCCTCCGCGGCCGATGATGAAAACTCCGTCGAAGTTATTGGTGGCGGTTCTGATCTCAGCGAGAGAAAAGTGGCGACATACATCGGACGGCAGGGATGATGAGCCGGTCTTGGTGCCATGGCTGGTACCAGGGTCCTTCCTTGTCGACCCTCGCCGGGAAATCAACAACCCAAGAACAGAGAGTGCAATTACACCTAAAAGGACACCGCCGCAGATAGCGGCGACTATTTCAGTACGTTTACTCTTTGGCTTTCCCGGTTGTAGGCTAGATGGTGCAGTGGGTGGCGGCGGTGGAGGTGGGTCAGGATTTGGTCCGGCGAGATTTCCAGTAAAGTTGCTCAATTTAAAAACCTCTAGCCCATTGAGGATTGCATCCGAGTAACGAGTTGTTCTCTTCGAACCAGGGTGCAGTGCTACAGACAGAGTTTGTTTCTTCCCTCTTCCTTGATTTACAATCGTCACTGCGTAATCTCTGCAGACAGGAACACCATTTCCACCACTCCAGTCGATGACATCAGCATTGATCTCAGCTGTCTGGTTTGCCACGTAAATACGAAATTGCCTATCACCAGGTTTCGTTACTACAGGTTCAAACTCACAAAAATGTAGCCTCACCATATAAGTAAAATCTGAGTCTACGGGCAAATCCCAGGTGAGATTGTAGCCCTCATTTACGGTTTTGTTTCTTCCCATCGACCGAGCAGTCCGATATACTTCATCTGGAGCAGTGTAATTAGGGATTCTCCCGAAACTGAGTTTGATAGTCTTGTTCACCGGAAGTGCCCCTCCGCCGGAGTAGTAATCGTCGTCCGGTGACCATTTCCGGTACATGCCGGTATCACTCACGGGTGAGACGAGCCCCCCACCAACGTTCAATCTATACACCATCTCAAGAGCTGAGACGTTCCCCAGGTGGTACGGGTTCCCCACGTTTCCGATGAAAGTAAACCCTTGCGGTTCGCCAGACCCGTAATAAAGATTGGTTGGCATAGAGACGATTTCAATTCCATTGATGAAGGCATATGCATCCGATGGAGTATTAGAAGGAATGAAGCTTATGTTTACTCTCTGATCTTCTCCGACGTTAATGATGAATTCTTTCGCTACCGTTTCTTCTTGGCGTAGTGAAGCAGCAGCAGTGAGGGAAGCACTGAAGTTGGTGAGAAGATTAAATTGGTTGGCTTTGACAGAGAAGAAGGCTTTCGAAGGGTCTTCGAAATCTTGGTATGAAGATGGGAAGAAGTGCAAGCGGATGAATTTTGGGCCTGGCGAGGTGACAGGAAAGACGTAGGTGAATTGAGACCGAGAGATACGTGCAGTGAAGTAAGGAACCTTGTTCGTTGGTTGTTTTTGTGCTGAATATGAGACTGATTTTGTGTTGAGTACTTTATCTATGGGGGATAGGTGTGAACCTACGTCTCCGTCCCAGCTCCTGCCATCTAGTGCAGTTGAGCGTCCTGAGGTGCCGCAGTCAAGGGCAACGTTGTCAAGAGGAGTATATTGATATGGAGAGCCGCTGCTTATGGGAATTGAGAGGGAGAAGAAGAAGAAGAAGAAGAGGAGATACATAGGAGCGAGAATCAGTAGGTAATTCATAGCACAAAAATTTGTCTTGCTGGTGTTCGTTATGATCATATATATAGCAGGGACTTGCGTAAAATACTCTTCGTACAAAGAGAATTGTGTTAACTTTCGACGCCAGTGCTGAGAGGAAAAAGGAAGCTGCCTCGCGTTCCTAACCTTCGTAGACAAAAAAAAAAAAAAAAAGAAATTGGCATTTTTTTTTTTGAAATTATGAGCTGAAATATTAAAATATATTTTTTTTGGTTTTAAATCAAACGAACAATTCAGACACGTTCTTTTATATGAAAATTTTTCAAAAAAAACTTATCTAATTTTTGATGGAATTTTTATGCAAAATAATATGTTTGTGTGATCCTTTTATTTCAGTCCTGAACACTCTCCATTTTAGCTTATAATATTAAAAATACCATCACGACATCAGTGAAGATTCTTATAGAATTTTACATGCCATTTTTGTTCGAGTTTAGTTTTGAATTTTTGATTCCCCATTTAGAAGGTAGAAAACTTTTACACCGTTTATGGACCATGCACGCAAAACTAAACTAAACTTTGTATCTGATGTAGACGGGAAATTATTTAGTAGGCCCATAACACAACGTAAATATAATAATATGGTGTGTCTAATTAATTAAAAATAAATATATATTCTTGTTTTAGATTGATTGACCTAATTTTTAAGTTGATTCACTTAATTTTAGAATAATAAAAATAATAACTTTTTTAATATATTCATATTTATTACCCATATAGTTGAGTTGATTAAAAATACGTAATATGTTCATTTTTAATTGGTTGGGCACACTACGTCTTCATGCTAACATGGTATTCTATATCTATTGAATAACTTCTCGATGCAGATGGCAAAAGCTTGGTTTTCATGGAGTACTTGGACTTATTTAAAGGCAAATTATGCATCCAACGAAAGTATCTCAAAATTGCATGAAACTTGGTAGATTGATGGAAAACACAATTCTAGAAATAACTAATGCTAGAATTTCATCAAATTCAATCGTTTAGGACCTCAAATAAGGAATTGTGCCGTTTTTTAAAAGATTTGATCATCAAATATCTTGGCCGATATAAATCCGTTTGGTCTAGGTTTTTTATGAAATGTTTCTTTAAGAGTCTAGTTATTAAATTTGGGTTTAACTCAATTTTTCTGTTTCTGGTAATTTTTCATATTTTTCTTAATTTATATTATTTCTAAAGGTTTAGGGTTTGTTTTCCTTATAAATACTTTGTAAGCAACTTTTGATTGATTAATAGAAAGTTTGTTCAAAAGAATTAATTTCTCTTTATGCTCTTGTATTTTGTTATGAGAATATTACACTTGTTCACGCTATCCTTGTGTCCAAGGTTGGCTCAACTCTATAGGTGGCTTAGGTGGGCTGCCTTAGGCCCATAATTTTGAAGGCCCCAAATTTTTAAAAATTTCTTATAGATTCTCAACATTAAAAAAAAAAAAAGGTCTCAATGTAGATAAAAAAAAGAAGCCAAAAATCACCTTTCACTAAGAAGAAAATACCAGTTTAACTAATAAAAAAATTGTAAAAATACATAAATTTTTTCAGGTTCTAATTTTTTTAACTTTTACATGCTACAATTAAGGTGTTCTATAATTTTTCTAAAACAAAAAGCGTAGTCTAGATAAAAAAAAAAGTCCTATAAAAAAAAGACTGAAAATCAACTACCTTAGTTACCTTATAAAATAAAATAAAAACTGGTTTACCCCAATAAAATCAATTGTACAAAATTTTTTAAAAAATTGTAGACTTTTTAAAACCTATTATGTCATAATTAAATATCATATAGTGTCTGCCTTTTTTTTTTTTTTTATATGTAAAAAAAGCTCAAAATCAACACACTAGTTAATTTTAACAGTAACTGGTTTAACCTAAATTTTTTTTACGACACTTAATATATATATATGTATATATAAAGCCTTATTTAAAATTATCGCCTTAGGCCACAAATTATCTTGAACCGGCCTGCCTGCCTTAATATCTCAGGGCTTTTAGGATCAAGATTTGGTTTGAAGAACCATTCTTACATCCTAATGAATTCAGTTTTGGAAATAGAACTAATGTTAGATAAAGCCATCAATTATGATTTGCAACAATTTGTAGGTGGGTAATGCTATGCAACTAGAAATTTGGATTGAAATTCTCTTCATTCCATTGATTGAAGAGTTAATGCGTCAGCCAAAATAAAACTAAAAGGTTGCAATGAAATGATTTCAATACAAAATAACATACTTTTGAGAAGACATCTTAAAATGCCTTAACTAGCCCATTGATCAATAAATTGAGATCTCCATTCAAACATGCAAGGAGAGGATCTAAAACCCAAAAATTTCATATAAAATTTTGAATTTAATTTTGATGCATCGTCAGTATAAAGTTTTTTTTTACACAAGCGATTATCAAAGTATTCCATAGATACAAAAGATGATCCGGTTATCAAAGTATTCCATACAATAGAATGGATATCATCCTCCCCAAATCTAAAATCGCACAACTTCAACTGCTGTTTAGTGCAAAATTTGCTTGGGATCTAGATCCTAGATGCACTATCACCAAATACAAAAGTTGTTCACCAAAATTGCACTTTCATCTTCAAAAATTTTGAAAAATTCTAGGAATAAAAAACAAATGTAGGCACATTCCAAGTTTCTAACAACAACTCGAGCACCAAACTGTTAAACAATCAATCGAAGAACTAAGCAAAAGTTTCAAAAGGAAGAATGATAAGGAAGAGTTTGAAAACGAAAATGAAAAGGAATTTTTGACATTCCCTGTCGATATGGTTTCCACAAATAATAATTATTTAATATAAATAAAAAGTTAAGAAAAGCAATGAAGCATTATAATTTAGTACTCCGCTTGTGTAAAAAAACTTTACCCTAACACTGTATCAAAATTAAACTTTCAAATTTATCACCAGAATGATGTTATTAAATTAGAGCTATTCACTATCAAATAAATCAGTCATCATGATAGTATTTAATTACAAATAATGTCATTACCTCATCATTTGTTGTGATTTCTATAGGAATTTTCTCGCAAAATGAAAGAAAAGACTTGGGCAACTTATGGAAGTCTCTGGCAGTTTTCCCACAGCCACAGAAGAGGAAAGAAAAGAAAAGCATAAAACTACAATTGTAGTCTTTGGCAGCACTATGAACAGTTTACCATAATAGACCTCTTGCTTTGGAATAATTCGGGTCGTCTCTTTGCGCAGGAAGAACGTTAAACCTAGGCCATAGACTGCCCACAACCCCATTATCTCTCTGAATTTTCTAAACTACACTTCATGCACGGCTGAGATAATGAGCAATGCTTATTGCATTTGCTTAACCTATCATTCATTCTAGAACATATTACAACAATTTTTTTTTTTGAATCTAATTATATATTCTAGTTAGCTCAAAAAACTTGCCTTACAAGCAAAATTTGCGACAAGAGCAAATTTTCATTTCAAATTGGAAAATACTATATGTAATTTCATTTTTTTTACTCTTAAACACAAGTAAATGGGTCTCACATGAAATTATTAATGTATATCCTGCAATCTTGTGTCTAGAAGTGATAAAAATGTTTGAGAAATTAATTGTATATAGCATTACTACAAGGCAAATACATTTCCAAAACTATATAAATCATCATTCATAGGAACCAATGTACGGAAGAGACTCATTCAAATGGGAGATTGTAGCTTTACTAATTAAAAAAAAAAAGAAAAAGAAAGACTGCTTTTAGGTTACTGCAGTTCTCCCGATGATTTTTTTTTTATTTATAATATAAGACCTCAAGAAAGTTTTTTTTTGGTTAATTGATATTCGATAGGGCAGTATAAGTATCTCAAATTCCCGAAGACCTTGAAATCAAGCCCATCAGAGTGGTAGATGATGTGGCTAAATATGCCGCGTTTCTTGAATTATAAGGAAAAAATGATAGTCTTTTATGATGTAACGAGATACCTATTCCGCTATGGAAAAAAAAGATTTTTCTAATTATTTCTCAAGCCATCATCAATAAAAAGTGTCTTCAATCTTCGAGGCCTTATTAATTCCAGAATTTTCGGGATATCATTTTTGCTTCTTTTTCTTTTGTTTTATAGAATAATTGGATGTTAAGTAGAAACAACCTCTACTTGAAGGAAGTTATTTTTGGAAAGTAACTATACTATATAATATAGGAAAATATTATTAGGTCATTAAAATTGAAAGTCTTGATTCCTTTTTTTCAAGTTTTTGAATCTAAAAAATAAAAAATACCCATGTCATGAACTTATTGGTCATTTAATTAATATGGTAATATTATTTAACATATCATTTCTTCAATATAAAAACTTTGAATATTTAAGATAATATTCAAAATTTACATAAATGTGTTATTTTTGATTTTTTAAAATCAATATGATACCTAAATCTAATAATCTTTTTAAATTCGTAAAATACGATGTCTTTCCAAAACATTCTAGCTTCCTTACAATTTAGTTTTTGGTTGAATTTATATTTATGTAAATCTTAATTTTTTAATAGATTATTTTTACTCAAATCTATACTATTTATTATCACAATACGTTGTTGGGTTTTTAAAATTAAAAGATTCAATCCAAGTTTCTTAATTTTTTAATTTTTCAGTATTAATATTACAAGTTTTATAACAGTATTGGTCTAATTAGAAACGTTTCTCTTTTATTTATGATTTGTAAATTTTCACCAAAACTTAGTTAAATCTCTTGTTTTAGAATTTTTTTAACCAAAACTTAGTTAAATCTCCTACTATTTTAGAATTCTTTTTTACATAAATTTAAAAAAAACTTTCTTAATATTCTTCATTTATAATTTTAGAAAGATTTTCCTTTAATTAAGAAATCGGAATTTTGTATTCAAATCCATATAATTTATCTTTTTAGAAGGACAAGAGTAATATTTTATATTTGGTAAGAGGTCTTTGAATTGAAAGTTTCAATTCATTCTTCTCAAATTTTTAATTTTTAAAAATGTAAAATACATGTGTCATACTATTATTAATTCTATCTAAAATTTTGTTTTGTTAACTTTTTTTTGAATAAAATAAAATAACACAGGCCTATAATGAAATTATTATTCTTTTATTATTACTTTTATTCAAATAAAATATACAAATATACATGACAATATACCAAGTGAGCCACATGTTAAAATTTAAATATTTATATTTTTCTGTTAAATGTATAATTTTTATTCCCCACTTTGTATCAACTCTTTATACATGGATAATTTTAGACATGCCATCTGCCACTGACAGGAAGTTCTTACCATTTGATTTGAAAGAAAGTTTTGGACATAATATTTTCAAAATATGTAAATAAAACTAAATTAGATATAATAGTATGATTACAACCTATTCATTTATAATTGGGTCATATATAACACTAATTTAAATATGGCATGTATACACGGTCAACTGCTTTTCTATAGTGTTTAATGTTTTAGGCCAACTATTTAATTAAGATCTATTCATTTATGATAGGATCGAAGTGAATTAATATATCGTTAGATTTTATAGTAAATATTTTAGAATCCAACCTATTCAAATATTTCTATTTGCTGTCACCTCAATTTATGTCCATTATGAATATTTTTTTTTTGTCAGTTCAATTAAAATGACTAGTATTTTTAATTTTAGAAGAAAAAGGGCTATTTTTATGATTTTGTTCTAATATTATACTTCAAGATCATAAATTTTTAATTTTCCAGGACTATAGGTAACACATACACATGTAAAAATGCACATTTAAAATATTAAATGTACTATGAGACTAACACACTCGGTCTTATTAAATTATTCATTACATTCGTAAATTTCATAAAATATTAAATGCCAACATATTTTAAGTACAAAATTTATTTTTAAACTATTTTTTCTTTCCTATTTCCGTGAATAGCACGGGTTTACTATTTGTTTTTACATATTCTATAACACATGAACATACATGATACATGTATGAGGTGATTCATGTATGTAGAGAAGTACATTTATGTAGATGAAGGGTCATGGATGTATTAAGTGTCTTGGTTCATGTATATGTTTAGATGCATGCTAGTGAAACTATATAAATATGTTATGCAATGTAATGGTAAAGTGAAGAGAAAAAAAGAGAGTTTCTCTCCATAGTGTTTGGGTTTAATAGCCCATCATATATTCCAACAAAGTGCTATTAAAGCATACCACACAATTTTTTAACAGTGGTATCAGAGTCTAGAGAGAGCCTGGGAAGAATCAAGGAAAAATGTATATCTTTGGAGATAGATTGATTTTTGTTAATTATAAGAGATTGAGGGCTACCACATGTCTTTACCTCAAAGCTTGTGATTTATGGGATGTCATTGGAGAAGAGCCAATAAGTGACATGTCTAAGAGGGTTCTAGAGAAGAAAGATGAGAAGGTATTTGTAATTTTGCAAAAATCTATTCATCAAGAAATTTAGGTGGAGATTGGAGAAAAGAGATCTCCTAGTAAAGTTTGAAAGATGCTCGACCCTATCACCGCTAATCGTGGAGGAGTGGTTTTACCCATTGAATATTGGGTACAATGCTTTGAGGAAGATGAATTTTTTATGAAAGATGATGAAAGTTGCGCAGACTTTGGAGAGGATTCCATGGAGGGTCATGAAGAAGAACATCATGATGATGAAGATTAAGGTATTGAAATTTTTAAGAGTTATTTGCATATTGATTTGGAGAATTTTACATTTGATACAGGTTGGGTGAATATGGAGGAGTTCTTTGATTCACAAGAGCAAAGAAAAGTGAAATTCAAAAAACATAACAACTTTAAGAATGAAGATCGATGGTGCGCCATCATGTGAAGGAAAAACTAGAAGATGCTCATTTGAAGGCATTATTTAAGCATGAGAAAAAAAAATAAAAAAGTTATTTCAAGAAGATCAAAGTCAAAGTTCATACATCTATGGAGATGACCATAAAAACTATTGCCAAAGGTGGTGGAACTCAATGACCATATAAAGACTATTCCCATGAGTAATATTGTCTAATTAAAACTGTTTGCTCAATCAGTTGAAGAAACTTTTCTTCTTCACTCAGTCCTTAAAAGGCATGGACACAAAAAGAGGTCCTTAGTAATTAGTGAAGGATGAGTACTATAGGACAGCATCCGATAATATTCATTATTGAATGGCACTCCTCATCCCTTGCCCCACTTCCTTCATTTTTATTTGGATGTATGTCTAGCAATTTTCTTTTCGATGCTTAAAAAAAAAAAAAAAGTTTCATCTGGTGCGATTGTTGTCGTAGTGAAAATTTGTCCCGCCATTCAATCCGGGCTCCATTCACATGGCCGCCAACTTGGCTGGAATCGAAATTAAGCATTGAAAGGCACAACAGTTGTAGTGGTTGTTCATTTCTATGTAACTTTCATAAGCTAAGGAAAGTAACAATAATCCAACTGGCTGTACTCACTGTTGGGTTATTTTTACCACTTTGTTTTTATTCTGAATTTGTTAATGAAAGGGAAAAGAAAAAGGAAATAAATTATTTATATTTATCCATTTTTCTATAGGTTATCAAAAAAAAAAAAGAAAAAAAAGGGATTTATATTCTCAATAAACTTACTTTTGTTTTTTTTTTTCCCTTCGTTTTTCTTCTCTATTTTCTGTACAAATTCACGATATGAACGTATAGGCTTAGATTACCTATCCAAAACACTTTTTCAAGATGAAAATTTGCTTTCTTCAGAAACTTAAGTGACATTAAATTGATATTAGCTTCTACATTGGGAAGACCAATATAAATATTGTTCCAAGGACGAGAGGAATTGGAAACTTTGGATTTAAGGATTGAATTTCCAAACTCCAGGCCACTAATTGAAATGCATCTGTGGAAAATTTTAACTTGACTCTCGGGTTTCAAAAAAATTCAAATTCATGTTATAAAGTCTTTCTGTATATATATATACACTAGAAGTGGGGCGCATACAATATTTGCACTTACAACTCCTACTTACCCACTAACTTCGTACCCTAACTAAAGTGATTTAGTTGTCTATCAAAAAATTACATAAATGAAGAGAGTTAGTTGACTTAAATTAAAATTATAATTCTGCCCTTTAATATTTATCTTTTTGTGATAAATTTCAACAATCAAGCTCCACCAAATCTCAAGTATTTATTTTATAATAGTATAAATATATGTATATACTACAAATCTTAATGCTGCCCTAATGATGTTTCTAGCACAACACATTGGCAATTGCGAACTTTTACCAAAGGGAAATTCTTGGAGCGACTAAGTAATCGCATTGACAAATCCTTCGATATTTGCGGGTGGCGCTCTTTCTCTGTTTCTCGTTTATTGTGACGTTAAAGCCGATAGCTAACGTGCAAAATAGCTTTAAAAAAAAAAAAAAGGTTATTACGTTGTGATAGCGACCAATCAAGATTCCTAACAATAGGTCGATCGGCGATTGTATCGAGGATAGGGCGTCCAGATAACATGTCGAGCATGGCCGACCACGACTATCGCTGAGCAAGACCATGTCGACCACGATCGAGTAAGCCATACCGAGTACGAGCATGACCGAGCAGACCATTCCCCGAGCAGACCTTGTGGGACAGTGCCGATCATTCCCTCTCACCTGCCAAGCTAGTGGGGGCCATTCCTGACAACTTAATCATGATAACATGTTTCAGGACCTTGCGTGTAGCATGAGGTAGTCACTTTCTCCGCTTTGACACACGTCATCTTGGAGTGTAAAGATGGTCCTCTCGAGTATTCTGACACTGCTCTGACTCTCCAACTAGAGGCCACCATGTGGAGAGACAACCATCTCCTACTATCTCCGTATGTACAACGCCCTCCTAGGGCTACTAGAGGATCTACTCATATAAAAGGGAAACTCATCTTCTCCAAACAAGGTACGCAAAACACAACCCTGAAAGAGAAGCCCTGAGACATCTTTTCCTCTCCAACACTTTGATCCCGTGGAATCTAACTTGAACACCGGAGGGCCTTTGGCTCCCATCACACCGGTAGGTTTAGTGCAAGAGATTACCAGCCGGCTAGATAGCAGTTCATCCCGGACCTAGGGGCAAGCCACCACAAATTTACTGCATTATCATGTAGTTTTAATATAAAACTGCTTAATTTTGGTAAAATATCTTATAATGCCTTATCTAGTCCAATGATCAATAGAATTAAGATTTTTATTTAAACATGGAAGGAGACGATATATATCCCAAAAATTTCATATAAAATTTATCACCATAATAGTGTTATTGAATAGAGTCATTCATTATAAAATAAATCACCTATCATAATATATCTTAATTACAAATAATGTCTTTATTGCATTCTAATGTAATTTTCTATACAAAATTTTGAACATTAAAGAAAAGACTTGGGCGACTTGTAAAAGTCTTTGGCAGTTTTTCCACAGAAAAGAAGAAAGAAAAAGTATAAAACAGTTTACCACAATAGACCTGTTGCTTTGGAACAATTCGGGTTGCCTCTTTGTGCCGGAAGAACTTTAAACCTACGCCATAGACTGACCACAATCTCTCTGAATATTCTAAACTATAGTCCATGCACGGCTGAGATAATGACCAATGCTTATTGCTTTTGCTCAACCTATCATTCCTTCTCGAAAATATTAGAACAAACAAAAAAAAATTTTCATTCTGGAATCTAATTATATGTTCTAGTTAGCTCCCAAAAAATGCTTTACAAGCAAAATTTGAAACAAGATTGAATTTTCATTCCAAATTAGAAAATACTAGCTATATGTAATCTCATTTCTCACATCTAGACATAAGTGAATGGGTTCCACATCAAATTATTAATGTAGGTCTTACAATCTTGTGTCTAGATATAAGAAAATGAATTGAGAAATTAAATTGTATATAGCATTACTATTTCAAATTAGGAGGCAAAGACATTTCCAAAACTATATAAATCATCACTTACAGGAACCAATTTAAGGAAGAGACTCATTCAAATGGGAGATTGTAGCTTTACTGATTTAGAAAAAAATAAAAAAAGACTGCTTTTAGGTGACTGCAGTGCTCTCAATGATTTTTTATTTTTTATTTTTGGATAATATAAGACCTCAAGAAGGTTTTTTAATTGTCAATACTCATGTGGTTTATTTATATTCGATAGGCCAGTATAAGTATCTCAAATTCTTCAGGACCTTGATTCGAGCCCATCAGAGAGGTAGACGGTGTGGCCGAATATATCGAGTTTCTTGATTTAGAAGGAGAAAATGATAGTCTTTTATGATGTAACGGGATAAATATTCTGCTATGGGAAAAAAAAATGATTTTTCTAATTATCTCTTAAGACATCGTCAATAAACCCTTATTTTGCTATTTGAAGTTTCTTCAAATCTTCGAGGCCTTATTAAATCCAGATATTTCGGGATAGGATTTTTGCTTCTTTTTCTTTTGTTTTATAGAATAATTGGACGTTAAGCAGAAACAACCTCTACTTGAAGGAAGCTAAATAGAATGAACCGGTGATTTCCTGTATTTGATGAGAATGGTGAGCCAGAAGACCGACATTCATAGTTTAATTAAGAAAAATACTATTCTTTCAAAAAAATGTGTATAAAAAAACCACCAGAATTATGTGACAGTAACATTTTTGTAAATAAGAGCTACTATGATGAATGTTATGTTTTGAAGTAAATGTACTCATTCAACTATATCATTTTAGTAATAAATTTTGTATGAATAATTTTTGTATTTGTATAGCATTACCCTTTAATTAACGTTACCAGGGTGCCAAAAACTCAAACACCTGGCCATGTTCAGACTAACTAGGTTTCACATTGTACAAATATGAGAAGCATAAAAATGTCTTGCAGTAAACGTGGGCGATCTTTTACACTATTAACGTGTAGAGAGTCATTAAAAAAAATAAAATAAAGAAAAACATATCTTTTGCATCAACCTTAATGAATATATAAGAACGGTTGAAGGCACTCACATGCAGGGTTGATGAGCTTTCAGTCTAGCTTCACAGTTTCAAGGAAAATGGTAAGAATTTCCAAAAATATATTTTATTGATCCTTCAAACTGGAAAAATACGCTACTAGCTAGACAAAATAGACAAACAAGAGCAATATATAGGAATGTAATCCAGCAGGTACGGAGCCGTTGGTTTCCGCATAACCTGCAACTAACTTCTTAATCTCACCATTTTCGCAGAAGAGAGAATTAAGGATACTAGCTAAAAGCAACATTGCATACAATAGATTCAAGTAGTTAATGACAGTCGTAAATTAAGGAGAGCTGATCCGTACATAGTAGGGATTGAAGGATTTCAAACACTTTAATGGAGTACAATATATATAACGAGGGGAGTGGCTAGCGTAGTAGTTCTGTAGCGAAGAAGCTAGCGTTGCGCTTGTTATGAACGGCATCTAGCGTAAGTAGTGCATGAACGGAGACTTCCGTTTGGATTAGGGACGCAATATTTTCCTCCTCGGTCACAAGTCACATCTGGTGGCCGTTTAGGAATCTTGGAGATATAGCTGAATGGATTTCCTTGCTTAAGAATCCTTCTGGTCGTGTCCGACTCAGTTACCAACTCCAGCTCTTCGTTGAAGCAATCAGCAATGGTACCGTGGCACCAAGAATCGAATATTTCTGTCTTCTGTGATGCGGCATCTCCACCGAGACTAATTGTGCCAAAGACGAGGAGGAGGATTATCACACTAGTGAGTGCTAGAGAGAGAGAGAAATTGTACTTCACAGCCACCATTCCCACGAATAATATTGTATGCTCAATCAGTTGAAGAAACTTTTCTTCTTCACTGAGTCCTTAAAAGGCATGGACACAAGAGGTCCTTATATTCATTGAATGGCTCTCTCTCTCTCTTTCCCTCTCTTCACCCCTTGCCCCACTTCTTTTTTATTTGGATGTATGCCTAGCAATTTTCTTTTCGATGCTTAAAAAAAAAGGAGAAATGAAAGTTTCATCTGGTGCGATTGTTGCATGAGAACTGTCGTACTGAAAATTTGTCCCGGCTGTTAAATCCGGGCTCCATTCACATGGCCACCAAATTGCCTGGAATCGAAGTTAACATTGAAAGGCACAACAGTGGTAGTGGTTGTCCATTTCTATGTAACTTTCATAGGCTAAGGAAAGCAACCAAAAAAAAGAAAAAAAGAAAAAAAATGCACCTTTTACATGCATGTTGTCACGAGCAGTGGCGGTCCGTGACATTTGGCCAACCCTTATATATTGTCCTTCACCATTCACAATTTGTCGTATTAAACGCACCATTCATATGGGCCAACTCGTATTCTCCTCGAGCTCATGCAATAACACAACTGGTCGTACTCAATTTTGGGTTACTTTTTCCATTTTTTTAATTTTGGATTTGTTAATGAAAAAAAAAGAAAAAGGAAATAGATAATTTATATCTATCCATTTTTTTATAGGTTATAAAAAAAAAAGAAAAGAAAAAGGGGTGTATATTCTCATAAATTTCTGTTTCATTTTCTTAGCCCAACTGAATAAATTAAAGTAAGTAATTAAACTTTTCTCATTTTACTTTTGTTTTTCTTCTCTATTTCCTGTACAAATTCACGATGTGAACGCATAGGCTTAGATTATCCGTCCAAAACACTTTTCCAAGATGAAAATTTGCTTTTTCACAAACTTAAGTGACATTAAAATTGATATTAGCTTCTACATTGGGAAGACCAATATAAATATTGTTCCAGGGACGAGAAGAATTGGAAGCTTTAGATTTAAGGATTGAATTTCCAAACTCCAGCCACTAATTGAAATACATCTGTGGAAAATTTTAACTTCACTCTTGGATTTCAAAAAAATTCAAATTCATTTCATAAAATCTTTCTGTATATATATATATGTATATGTATATGTATATGTATGTATATACCACAAATCTTAATGCTGCTCTAATGACGTTTCTAGCAAAACACATAGGCAATTGCATTTCATTACAACTACTTATCAAAGGAAAATTCTTGGAGTGACTAAGGTGATGTTTGAGCTTTTAGCTTATAAGTTTTAAGGTATAAGTTATAAGTTACTTTTAAAAATATTTTTTTTTAAAATGTGATTAAAAATAATTATTTTTTTAAACTATTTACTTAAATATATTTTAAAAAATTATAAATATAAATTATAAATTATTAAATAAGTTACATCAAAACATTCTAAATAATAACGTTAAAAAATCGTTGGATATTTGCGCGGGGCGCTATTTCTTGTCCCTCGTTTCTTGTGACGTTAAAGTCGGTGGATAAGGTACAATAATTTTGCAATGGCACCGACAAGTAGGGTCAACAAATAAAGGCATTTCAATCACATCTGCAGACATATGACCTGCAATTTCTATTTGTATTTTATGGGTTTTGGGTTTAGCTTTTAACTGTTTTACTAACCAAAATCAAAAGTTCAAATTAGAAGTATATAAAAATAAAAAAAAATTAAATATCAGTTAAAGGTGCAGTAAAGCAGAGTTATCAGAAGCGGAAAAAATATAGAAACAGAAAACGCAATTAAAGAATATAAGAAGAAACAAAAAATTGTATAGGTATCAGAAAATTTAAAGGAGACCTTTACACTTTATTTGAAACTTAAATTTTTGATAAGAAAAACAAAAGAAAAAAAAATGTGATGATTATTTTTGTTTACTTTTTCATAATATTTTTTTTTCACAGAAAATTTGGGTTTCAAAGGAGGCGTTAAGAAATTTAGTAATAATTTATATTAATAATTTCATAACTACTTAGTTAGAGGGGAAAAAACTGTATTAATAATTCCACAGCTTTCAAGTTTCTAAAGCGTTTCTACTTAGTAACATAAGAGTTTCTGTTAAGTATCCTAATAATTTTTTAAAAATTTTCAAAACGTTTCTTTCGAGTTTTCAAAATATTTTTTCAAAATTTTCAAACGAATTTTTATACCCGTATCAGAAGTGCGTTTTCCCGCCCTCTCCAAAATGAGTTTCTTGCAACTATGCATACAAAGGCTAAAACTCATAAAGTAAAAGACCACCGTAATGTACCTTGCTGGGGATAATTTTTTCATGTGAAAGTAATTTTAGGATAATGTTAATACAAAATCTATCACCAAACGGAAGAAAGTTCAATAGTTAGGTAGTATTGAGTTATTAGTAGTCATCCCTATTAAATTGTGACATGGAGTGTTTTATTACATCAACAACTTAAAATTTGTGAAAAAATTGAAATAAAGACTTTAAAAAAAAACATATCACATGTCAAAATATGATAGAAATAACTGCTGAGTAACTCATACTAACTACGAGACTTTTTTCCCACTAAAATGATGTAGTTGAATGAAAGTCATTAACTTCAAACTAAAATAACTCTTAGGATGAATCTTAATTTTGAAAATGTCACTGCAGCCTCATTTTGATGAAATTTTTTTATAAAAAATTTCTTAAATAATAGCATTTTTCTTAATTTTATTAAATTACTCTCCGAACAAAGTAACCCAAGGCACTAGTGTAACCCACAATACTTGGTAGATAAATTGACCTTCAAATTTTCACAATAAATTTCTTGGTTTAATTAGTGGTAAGTTGTGGTGGAACGAAGTGCATGAGTTAAGTTTGATTTTTGCCAATGACAAGTCTATAATAATTTCCGGAGCACATAAGGAGTGGAATGATGGTACAAAAATACTAGTATACCAAAATGAAGGCTCCGGAACGCTGACGGTATCGTGAGTGATTTTGATGGTACTGGCACCTAACATTATAAAAAGATCATTTCTTTCCAGTTGTATGTAAGTGGGGTCAGTGATGAGCAAGTTCAATCTTGATGGTAAGTAACTTTTCACCACAATTTTATTAAATGACGTGGCTCTGCAAAATAGCTAAAAAAGTTATTGTAGCAAATGGTATGGTGTGTGATTTTTTTTTTTTTTTATTGTTAGATATCGGTATGATAAAAACACTCACGTTACCGTAGTCGTTCCTTGAACCTTCATTTTGGTATTCTAGTCTATTTGTACCATCATTCCACTGCATATGTATTCCGGAAATTATTATAGAATTTGTCATGGGCAAAAATTAAACTCAACACATTCGCTACATTCCACCACAACTTACCACAACCAAGAAATTTATTGTAAAAATTTGAAGGTCGATGTCTCTACCTATTATTGGAGGTTAGACTAGTGGCCTGAGTTACATTGTTCGGAGAGTAAACTTAATAAAATTAGGAAAACTGCTATTCTCTTAAACATTTTGTACAAAAAATTTTATCAGAATAATATGATAGCGATATTTTTATAATCTATATGTCACAAATTTGTATACATTATGTATATGTCTTTAATTTGTTCTTAATTATTTGTTGATTTGTTATTTGTATGTTGCTGTTTTTTATTTTTCAAGAAATTAAGATTGAGGTTACTTTATAAAAATTTTAAATGAGTGATAAATTCGAAAATGTACAATAGAGGTGTAACCGACCCAACTCAAACTAACCAGAACCAACTCAAACCAACATTGCTTGGTTCAATTTGATTCCATATTGGTTCTACTTTGGGTCAAAAAAATATAGAACCGATGAAGATTGATTTTATTTTAAGCTTAGCACAGCCCCGACTCACCTCAACTCAAGTATTATGCTTTGAAAACAATAAAAACTCATCACAGTCAGGAAGTCCCACGCAGTGTTGGCTGTGGAAACAAATGACTAAAGCATTTCATCAAACATTCAAGATGGTGTCTGAATTTCATAGAATACAACGTTCAAGGTTTATAAGCACAGCTTATTTCACTCATTCAATTGAAACATAGAGTGGACTTGACATCATTTAGGTTTAGAGGTAGGGACTAGAAAACAAACCTTGGGTTGGGGTTATTGGATTTGTTGGGCCTTTCTTCTTACAATTAATCATATTATGGAAAAATTATTTAGTGCTCTAGGAGCATCACCTCATCCTTACTCCTCTCACATGAGAGGTGAGACCTCCTATTAGGTGAGGGTAAATACCATACCTAACAGGTGAGAAATCCACCCTCATGTGAGAGGAGGAGTAAGGTAAGGTTGCGCTCCTAAAGCGCTTAACAATTTTTTCATATTATGAGAATTTATATGGGATAGTGATGTAACTAATCATATTGAAAATAATACATTTTATGGGAACATTAATTTGAAAATGAAACCAAACTGTGAGAATCATAAACATGTAACGTAACTGATGATATTAAACATCCAAACATTTGAACCAAAAAGGGAGATGAAGATAATATTAGATTCTTGACATTACTAAAATCCTATGGAAACTATGTTTAAGCTCTAAAATACGAGGGAGGAGCAGAAGCTTCAAAGCTACAAACGCCAATCAGCATACGCATTAAAAAACTGCTCTTCATGGGAAGTGGCGTCGAAGTTACAATGCACGTTGCGGAAGTTGATTGGACTGGTTTCCATCAAGCCTAGGGTGAAGTGGAGGCAAAGCCTGCCGGCCACGTCGATGAGCCGAATGGTGTGGAGAACTAATTCTGGGCTCCTTTGGTTTTATTTTGTCTGCTTCTATATGTTCTAATGTCTCCACAACTTCGTTCATTGATGGCCTTGTTTTGTGTTCAGGTTCAAGACATTTTAGTGCAAGCTTAGCTATTTGCAGTGCAGCTTTGAAAATATACTTCTCTTCCAACCGGGAATCCATTATGTTTTTCAACTTTCTTGAGTTGGATAAATATGGTTTGACCCAGTCAACCAGGTTAATTTTCCCAGTTGGACGGTTTGTATCAAGAACTCGTAAGCCTGTTAGCATCTCAACCAATACAACACCAAAACCATATACGTCGCTCTTCACATACAAATGCCCTGGTTAACAAGCATAATATTAGTATAATGTCACACCATATATTTTAGTGGGCTTAGTTCAAGTGGCTTTGAAGCATGCAAAGTTCAGTAGCCTGATTATGATGATCATTCAGCCTTAAGAGCCTGAAGCTTGAAAAGGCTCAGGGCATTACCTGTGGCAACGTACTCCGGAGCAGCATAGCCATATGTCCCCATAACCCGTGTTGTCACATGTGATTGACTAGCTGAGGGACCCAATTTTGCCAAACCAAAGTCTGAGATCCTGGCATTGTAGGACTGCAGAAAAGATATATGTACGTCAGACCAAGCTTAAAATATGGTGCTTTAATTACCTTCCTAGAATGTTCTAATATATGAGAACCTTCATCTTACTGGTCCACTTTTTTTTTTTTTTCATCAACATAATGCGATTTTAGGTGTGTGTGTGTATGTTTGGGGGGTGGGGGCAAAGCAAATGACTGACTGACTGAATGCAATTTAAATGTTTAACAAGAAAAGTATGATGTTCAACAATGAAATAGATTTTGTACTCCTTTTCATGTCACCAGGAACTAAGTAATTGAATGCAGAAACTTACCCCATCAAGCAATATATTTGAGGTCTTGAAATCTCTATAAATTACTTGCTTTTCTGATGTGTGCAAAAATGCCAGGCCTCGAGCTGCTCCTATTAGTATGTTCAGTCGTATGTCCCATGGAAGTGACTGAACAGCAGAGCCCCCTGCACAAACCAAACCACAAACTTAGTAAGCCGAAAGAATTTCGTTGATTTGCAGAAATTTTGCACATTGCTAATGCTTGCCCATCGTGCAGTAGTAACATAAGTTAACTCTATAAGTTCTTACTTCCAAAAAGGTGGTTCTCCAAGCTGCCCTTTTTCATGAATGCATAGACGAGGAGTAGCTCTTTATGTTCCCAACAGTATCCCAATAGCTTAACAAAGTTAGGATGAGAAAGCCTTCCTAAGAAATTGACTTCAGACTGCACAAACATTGAACAAACAAATAAGCGCACAGCATTCAGAAGAATTTAAGTTAATGAAAATAAATTGGTGAAGCTACTAGTTATCCCAATTATGAGAGAGAAATAAAGTAAGATCAACAATATCACACAAAAAAAGTATTCAAGAATGCATGACAAATCTTGTCGATATCCTCAAACAATATATATTAACATAATCTTCTTTGAAGTGGTTTCAGTCTTTCAGAGGCAGGAAGCAACTAACTAGATGAGTTAAATGAAAACAGAACGGGCAGCCCACTGAATACTGCATCATAACAACTCTCAACCACTGAACTAAATTCAATTTAACTTACAAGGTCAATTTTGATTACTTTTTCTAAACGAATGGAATAGCAGCGTTTTTTGTCTCTACAATTGCAATCAGAAGTAGCTGTTGATGCCTGATGGTGTATGAGAAAGTCAAGTACAACTTGTTTATTACTTCGTTTACCATCTCACTTGCCCAAAATTGGAGCTAGCGATGTTCATTATGCTCCTGGTTTTATTGCATACAAAGGAAAATTCAACTCTACTATCCATTACCACTGCACAAACCTCCCGCTGCAGTTTCATGTTAGTGAGAAAATGCCTGAATGAGAGAACACTCTAGAGAATCCTTAGAATATTCTCTTGTACATGGAATAGTCTAAAGCTATAAATCATATTTTAACAAATCGCATCACAACAATATTAGAAACTCTCATGTTCGTCAAATGGTAATTCAGGCAACTATTCGTAAATGCAATGATCCTCAAATTTGAAGACCATTTCTTGAGCAAAGAGTAATATTTACTTCAATCGATCACAAATATAGACAATTTGGGCATACAAGAGAATAAGGAATAGTTAAATTCTAGGTTGAGATAATACTCAGACTGAGTGTACATAGTATTAAGCTCTAACAAGTAAAGAAATGAATTGAAATGCTAGATAAGAGTTCTTCACAAATTATTCATCTACTGAATAGTGTTAGTAATCACCTGCCACTCCTTAAATCCTTGACAACTCTCAGAGTTCAACTTCTTGATGGCAACTTCAGATCCACTGCCGTTCTTCCATGTCTTCTTCTGATCAATCCACCCCTTGTAAACTTTCCCAAAACCTCCTTCTCCCAACACTGTATCAGGTCTGAAATTTCTGGTAGCATTCTTCAACTCTGAAAAACTGAAAATCCTTAAATTTGGGGTGGGTAAGATCTCCCCATTCGGATATGCCTCATTGTTGCAATTCACTGTAGAGAAACGGCTGTTCCCAGAGATGTTGCTTTTATCTGAAGATTTTGTGTTGCTCGTTATCTGTGATGTCCCTACTGTCATATGGAATTACAAACCCAAAACACAACCATGTAAGTCTTCAAAAAAAGGAATTCCGGTTCCAATTATACAAAATATGTGACGAGAATATATGGAACTCTGCACCTAAATAATAAAGAAATTGCTAGAAGGAAAACAAAGTTTACAAAACCCAGCCTACTAGTTGGTCAGAACTCTTGACATGTTGTAAAAACAAATCAAGAATTGAAGTCAAAGACGGTCTTTTGACACCAATCATACCGAAAAGAAGAAAAAAAATAAATAAATTGTGTGAAATTAAATGAAATTTAGAAGCAATTGAAGAAATTCTGAGAAGACAAACAAACCCTACATAAGAAAGTAAACAAATCACTGAAATGTTGAACAAACTAAACTGGCCGATATTGTTAAAAACTGAGCAAGTGAATAATAACATAAAAAAATAAAATAACCAACCTTTCCATTATGGAATACCTGAAGAACTACACTGATAAGTAGTGCTAGGGTTTTGGTTATTGAAAGGAGAAGCACAACAAATTTCCATATGAACCTGTCACTATCTTTTCCTATAAATATCTCTCTCTCAGATCCCAAGTGAGATGGGCATACTTTTTCTTCCCACATAAAAAAAATGAGGAGAAATATATTATTCTCGGGGTTGATCTTGATGATCGACGATCTTCTTCTTCTCCTCCTTCTTCTTGCTATTTGAAAGTATTTATTTAAAATTTTGCTTAACTAAAGAATTCTATTTGTACTTTCCACTATTGGAGTCTCGTCTCTGTTTATTCATTCACATTTATCTCGACACACCAACTGCTATCACACCTCCCGAAGTGGTGCTAGCTGCTCTGAGATCTAATCCGATTGCTCACAGTTTTCTGTCTCAAAATCACCTCTACTGGGAACAAAAACTATCCCAATTGCAATTGCCCATAAAACGTAGTATATAAAGTACAAAACTCATGCAGACACGATTGGATAGTATTAAGGAATATGAATAGATGAACATATCTCAAGTCTTAAATGCCAAATGAGCCTTACATAGGCTAAGGAAACTAGCAATTAAACTTCCTAGGGATGACTAATAAATTGTGTTATGGCCCAACAAAATTATGTAATAAGCTTTGCAATAAAGATCTATGATGAAATAATTAAATAGTAAAATTAAAGTTCTGAAACTTTAATAAAATATTCCAATAGGAAATAGAGTCCAATTGTGACCCACTGTCGGTATATACCTTTAGCTAAAAGTGCAATACTCGTCTGAAACACCTTGCTGAGCTTTCCCTTTGACCTCTTCTTGCCTCGGGGCATTGGAGTGGAGGGGGAGGGGTCTGTGCTGTTTTGAAGAGCATCATTGGGGTGTGTATTCTCATCAATCTGCTCATTGTCAGTCCCACCAACATTGACTGTCTCCTCATTCTTCTTTGTGGAAGAATCCATGTAATGATCCTGTGATGCCAATGCGAACTCGAGGCTCGACACCACATCAGCCATTGTAGGCCGTTCTTTTGGACGATTATGCAAGCATTTGTTAGCCACTTCGACAAACACCTTGAGGCAATGTGATGAGATTTTATCCCTCAAACTCGGGTCGATGATCTGATCAAGTTTTTCCTCTTTGATGCAGTGTTGAGCCCACAGGGTTAGACTGTGTTGCTCCTCCTCGAGCCTTGTATTCACTGCGGGCCTCCCACAAAGCACTTCCAACAACACGACACCAAAGGCGTATACATCTGATTTCTTGGTTAGCCTGCGAGTAAAGAAATACTCCGGGTCCAAAAAACCGAATGTGCCTTTAACGTCTGTGCTAAAGTGAGTGCGGGAATTGCTTGTGGTGCCCATTTTGCATAACCCAAAATCGCAAATCTTAGCTATCCAATCCCCATCCAACAGAATGTTTGTGGACTTCACATCCCGGTGTATAACACCGTGCCGAGTCCCCGTGTGGAGGTAATCCAATCCACGAGCAGCACCAATGCAAATTTTGAGCCTTTGCTCCCATGACAGATGACAAGTATCACCGTTACCCTTATTAATAATTTTGTAGAGATGATCAGCAAGTGTACCATTCTTCATACACTCGTAAATAAGGATCATCTCATGGTATTCATTGCAATAGCCTATAAGACTGACGAGATGCTTGTGTCGAAGCTTGGAAACCATCTCTATCTCTGTCCAAAACTCATCTGCCCCTTGCCTCGACATCGAATTCAACCGCTTTATGGCCACAATGGTTTCCCCACCGTCGATGACCCCTTTGTAGACTTTACCAGATCCACCACTTCCAATGACCGATTCAACATCAAATTTGTTGGTCACCGATTGTAGCTCAGCAAGTGAGAAGCGACGACACAATCCCTCAGTCGGTGACAATGAGGTGTTCGTTTGGTCCAATTTTTTTTCACTCAAAATACGTAATTGGTAAACAAAGATATTCACCATGGTGATTAGAATTACTACACCTGTTGCAATGGTATTTCCACCACAAGAAAACACTAACTTCCTGTGGGGATTTGGGTTAATAGATGTTGAAGCATGTGCTGAGGGCACCGGGTTCACCCCAGCAAGATTGTTATCTGGGTTGCTCAACTTGAACACCTCCAAACCCTTTAGAATTGCATCAGCGTGTTCATAGTCGCCGTGACTCTCATGAGGGCAGAGTGATATGAGTAGATCACGCTTGCCTTCCATCCTATCTCCTTTCATCATCACCACGTAGTCCCTATACACCGCAACCCCGTTTCCCCCACTCCATTTGATAAGGCTAGCGTTAGCCTCAGCTTTTTGATTATTGATGATGATATTGAACTCCTTGTGGCCAGAGCCTTTTATCTCGTACTCAAGCTCACAGAAATGGAACCTGATCAGGTATTTGAATCCCAAATCGACGGGCAATTTCCATGTAAAATTGAAGGCTTCCTTCGCTTGCTTGTTTGGAACCATTGACCAAGATGTTTGGTAAACTTTCTGAGGAGCAGTGTACCTCGGTATTGTTGTGTATTTGATCCGAATCGTTGTAGTAACTGGGAAGACACTTGATGCTACAAAATAATTGGAGTCCTCAGACCACTCTCGGAACAGGCCTGTATCTTCTTTGGACAAAATGGAGCTTCCGCCAACATTTAACCGCTGTACCGTCTCCAGTGCAATGCTCTTATCGATGGATAATGGATATTTGTTTCCAACAACATGTGCACCTGGATCACCCTCGGGCGTTTGATAAAGTCCAGTCGGCACTGAGACTATTTCGATCCCGTTGACAAAAGCATATACCTCCTCATCTGAAGTAAAACCTAGTGGTGGAGAGAACATTATGGTCAATGGTTGATTTTCTTCCACATTCACAGAAAATTCTTTAGAAAAAGATTGTAAGCCCAAAGCATCAGCAGTAAGGGAAGCACTGAAGTTGCTAAGGAGGGTGTAAGGACCAGCTTTTACAGTAAAAAATGCCTTAGACCTTTTGAAACCTGGGTATGAAGTTGGATAGAAATGCAGGCGGACAAATTTTTGGCCCGGACTGACTTGGAATGTATAGCTGAATTGCCAACGGGAGATCCGAGCGGTCATGTAGGGAACAAGATTAGGAGTATGGGGTTGGTCGATGGTCTTTGAGCTGATCAGTTTGCCCTTGGAACCTTGTGTAATGAAATATTTAGAACCAATATCTCCGACCCACTGCCGGCCATCAAGTGCAGTTGAGCTGCCAGAGGAGCCGCAGTTAACGGCAATGTCATCTAGTGGGTAATAAAGAGCAGGTGAGTTACCAGCGGCCAAAATAAGATGAAGGGGGAGGAAGAAGTAGAGAGGGATAACAATTGATAGTCGACAAAGACGCATATTTTTTTTTCCCCTGCTGTGCGCGCTGAATTGGAACAAAGAGATTCTGGCTATGATCGAAGTGCGGGAGGGAGAGAGAGAGAGAGAGAGAGAGAGATTGCACACAGTTTTGTGTAAGAGCAAGATTACCAATTCTTGTTAGGGTACTGCCAGCCTTTATGCATTGTCCTTTCCGGAAAGCCTACAATGTGGATGTGGGTGACTCCATGTACATTGGTCAAAAAGCAGGACAAAACAAAGACTATAGGATGCCAAACAAACCTGAATATACGTGAACATACATAAACAAACTTTCTGCGGTTGATAACGTTTTTTTTTTTCGTTTTTTGTTTTTTTTTAAAAAAATAAAAAACGCTGTTTGTTTAAATTTTTTTTTTTAATTTTTTATAAAATTCAAAAAAAAAAAAACTAAAAACACTAAAATGAGTATATTTTCTCTTACAAAAATATTGGTCTAGTATTATTGGCACAACGATAACCTATAAACGCTCATCATCAAACTACAAAAAACACACAGCAAAAACACAAAACAAAAACACACAGCAAAAAATAAAAATTAACAGCGTTACCAAAGGGACCCGTAAATTTCACATTAAAAATGTATTCTCATCAAGTACCTCCAAAGACAAATACACAATCATGTTTAGAAAGTCACTGGAAAGTGCTGCGCACTGGTGGAATTTAATTGCGATATGCCTGCCTGAGAAGAGTTAGGAGAAGCCGAGGGCCGGCCCTCTCTGTTTTTCTCTTTGCCCACTTCTTCTTAGAAAGTGCAAGGAAAGATCGATGTAGTAGTGACGCTGTTGTGATAGTATAGTAGGCAGCGTCAACGCGAGAATACATAGACTAGCCCTTTTTAAAGTCAGCAGTCAACAACAACAACACGGCAGCGAGAGCTTTTTCGTTTCATTTTAGAATTTTCATTGCAAATGATCAGCAGATTGAGGAACATGGGCCCATTCCCTTGACCCATAGTCGTGAATCCGAAGGGATGGTAACCCCAACCCACCCCGCCCCGTTCGCGCAAATCCTCTTTGAACCCGACCCATTTCCCCCAGGCCGACCCGACCCAAAATTATGAAACCCTCGAGAAAACGACTAACTCCATGAAATTGCAGTACAGTGAAGTGAAGCGGACCAGAATCATAGATGGTCGTCCCACGTCCGTCTCGCATGTAGCACGAAAACCCCGAAGCGGCGACATTGCGCTCGAACAACGAAGTATGCAGTCTTGATATCCTGATGACCTGTCGCGCCTGGTTTCCGAGAACTTTGTGAAGCGTAGCGGTCGTAGCAACGTCGGACGTCGTCCTGTCGTCCTGTGTACGGAGCCTGACTCACTTCAGCGGCGAAGAAATCGCAATAAGGGCAGATTTGGGGCCAAGGGAAGGAGTTGAATGAGGAATGGATGTAGAAAACGTTATTGGTTTGTATGATTCAATGTGGCTGTGATGCGGAGCGATACAAAGAAACCCGAAATTGAGACCACCGAACATAGTACAAAGTATAAACCCGATCAAAAAAAAGTATAAACCCGATCAGACTTTAATCTTTTCTTCCCAAGCCCGATCCGAAACCATAAGAATCTACGAACCCGTCCTTCAATAACCTGTTTGGAACGTAAAGGAGAGAAGGAAAGGAAAACGAAGAAACAATAGTGCTCTTCTTTGTTTGGTTTGCAAAGAAAATAGAAGAAAGATAGAGGGAAAGAAAAGAGAGAAAGAAAGAGATTGATTTAAAATTTTTTTTTTTTTTTCTTTCTCTTTCCTTTTTTTTTGAGGTAGATCAAATAAAGGAAGAAAAATAAAAATTTTTCTCTCCTTCCTTCTCTCAAGTTCCAAACAGGCTGTTAGGGTCAAATAAGGTAGGTAACAAGACTTGATGAGATTTTGGCCCTCCCTAGTCATGAGAATTTCACTCAAAACAAGAAAACATCATTTACCAATATTGATCTAATTCTTAGAGTTTAAATAACCTCGTGTTCTAAAGGAATGTTTTATTTTGCCATGTTAATGGGATTAATGGGTTCGGACTAAGGAGCTGACTAATTTCCGACAACTTATCTAATAGGAAACCTAATATGGACTAATATCTCATTCATAAGATTAAAATGAATGAAAAACAATATGGACTAATTGGACGGGGAAGGACAAATATGATGAATTGGGCATTTAAGTGAACGTTTCGAAAATAATAAGAATTCCACCTTAGAGCATGCAAAATAGGTCTGAAAGTAAAATCCAAATTGTTCACCATAACAAAGAGTCAAAGAGTACAACTAATTGAAAGTGATTGTGGGTAACTTTTCCTCTTTTTTTTTTTTTTTTTCGAAAAAAAGTTGTTATAGTTAATATAATTAGATCAGCGAGGGAATCCTTTTGTTCTAAGAGCTTCTTCCAAATGTTACACAAGAATAATGGGACGATGTATCAAGCCAATTTTGTATCAGAGCTGGCTCAAGTGCCATATGGAGTAGTTTCCGTGAAGTTTGAATGCACCCAACAGCCAATTTCTGTTAGTGTAGAAATTTGTAAAAGGAAGAAGAAAATGAATAATTGCATCTAATGCACGAGTAATATTACTTTTCTTAAGATGATATTCGTTTCCATCAATTCTCAGAATTTGGTGTGCACCGGGTTAATGGCGAATCGCCTCCAGAATACAATGGAGCCTAGAAAATCTATAATTCTGACTGCGTGTTGCACACACGAAATAAGACCTGAATATCCTCTGATTATCAAGTTTGCCAAGAATCTGAATGTCTATTTCTGTATAAACAGACTTCAAAGATGATGAACAATCAAAACTAGAAAGAATCAAGAATTGTAATGCCTTTTAATATAGAGAGAAGTTGTAGAAAAATATCTATCTATTGTCTGTGAATCTGACATGTTTTTATAGACATTTTGGTGTCTTTTTGGACCAGACATGACTGTTAAAATTCAAATAATAATTTATTTATAACAGTAATTTGCAGGTTTAAACACAGCCGTCGGATCACCTTTTTCCAATCTAACGGTGTAGATTGCACATATTCATTATTTGATCAACTCATTCATCACACCTTTATGATCAGGTGTGATTCTCACCATACGATCCTTTTTGCTTATGTATTAGCCATCTGATTATTAATTATCATGATTGACAAAAATCAATGGTCTTGATCACACGCCACACGCGCATGTGTCATGTGTCCAAGTGCCAAGTGTCCCACTAAAGCGCCACATTGCGCCATGTGACCCACACGTGTCACGTGTCCAAGTGCCAAGTGTGCCACTAAAGCGCCACATTACGCCATGTGACCCGCATGTGTCACGTGTCCAAGTGCCAAGTGTGCCACTAAAGCGCCACATTGCGCCACGCGACTCGCACGCGAGACGTGCATGTAGCGCACATGTGGCTTAACACGTGTGCTCACACTTGAGTGTTACACCCAATCATTGTTCTAAAGCAATATATAGAACGTTGTTGGCATTTATAAATGCCTTACCAAACTTCTCACTTTTCAATGTGGGATTCATTTAATAAGGTAATAAAGACTTTCTTCAAAGTTAGTCAAAATCATTTTGAAAAATCCCAAAACTACTACATATATTATATATTTTAAAAATATTTTCAACAATCTCCCACTATTTTCAAAATAATTTGAAAAACATAATCTTGGCTAGACAAGGAAAACTAATGCATAAATGAAAGTGTCTTATGGACTTGAAGTTTCACTTAGTGATAACACATTAAAGTTAATAAAGATAGCATAGTAGGCAAGCTTTGAATTAGCAACAATCCCATATAGCTAACCGAACATGTCTCACACATCAGTGTTCTCTTTTTTAGGTAAATTTATAAAAGCCGACACGTGGATTGGCCTTTGTTGTGCCACGATTTTTCGTACTTGAAAAAGGCAAATGAGAAAAACACAGTGCTCTCTCGTTAGAACTTATCCTCCTTAAAGAATGAGTGCGACTAGGTTTGAATTGAAAATTAATTTGGATAAAGGGCTTTTGAAAAAAATTTGGAGTCGTCACCTAACTTGGTTAAAGTGAGTTAGGTCACCTAAAAACTAAGCACAATTCGAAGATTACACTTGGGCTTTTTGAAAACTCCCTCAAGAGAGGGTTTTTTTTAAGAAAATAGGTTGTTTGACAACCTTTGAAAAATATTTAAGTCTTTTTTGAAAAAATAACTCCATTTTGGTCTTTGAAAACAGTGATTCTAAGTTCGGAGGTTGATTACGTGTAGGGAAGATGCACTAAGCCATCACCCTACTCCGCCCTTGCGGTACCTATATATCTATTCATCATAAATTCAACTATTAAAGTCTTTGGTTAACATATGTTAAATCTTATCCACTTTAGAAAAGAATTTTTTAGAAAGCAATTGACATGATGCATGATATGCAAGTGCAAGAAAAAGATTTGATTTTTGAAAAGAGATTTGAAAAGAAAATTTGATTTTAAACGGATTTGAAAAGATAAATTTGAAAGAAAGATTTGATTTTGAAAATTGACTTGGAAAGAAGAAGTAGAAAAAAATTTTTGGAAATTAAAATTGAAGATTTGAAAATAAGTTTTTGGAGTTGGGAGTTTGGAAAAATTATGGAATTGGAGATTTGAAAAGAGTTATGACCGCACCTATGAGGGTTGTCTACGTATTCCTTTTAAAGAATCAGGTCAGTCGTAGTTCGAACTTAGGGTCCAATTAAAAATAGAAAATTTGATTCAAAAAGGAGATTTTGATTTGGAAAAGAGTTTGAGTTAAACTTGGAATAGAGAATTTGAAATCAGAATTTGGAATTGAAAGATTTTGGAAATTGAACTTTGATTGGAAAGATTGAGATTTTGGAGAAGGACTTGGACTTCTTGTGGAAAAATTGAGATTTAAGAAAGATTTGACTTGAATGTTAGATTTAGAGGATTAGGAAAGTTAAAATTTAAGAAATATTGGGTTTAGGAAATATTGGATTTAGGAAAGTTTCAAAAATAAGAAAGCTCTGTTTTAGGAAAATTTCATTTTACGGAAGATTTCAAATTAAGAAAGTTTTAGTTTAGGAAAGTGTCGTTTTAGGAAAGTTTTGATTTTTAGGAGAGTTTTAAACTTAGGAAAGATTATGAATTAAGAAAGTTTTGAAATTGAAAAGTTTTAAAATAGGAAAGGTTTCGAATTTAGAAAGTTTTGAATTAGAGAAGTTTTGAAATCAAGGAAGTTTACTTTTAAGGAAAAGTTGATTTTTGGAAAGATTTGAATTAGGAAGAGTTTGATTTAAGAAAGTTTTGAATTTGGAAAGTTTAGAATTTTGGAAAGATTTGGATTTTAAAAATATTTGAATTTTAGAAAGATTTAAAATTTAAAAAGTTTTAGAAAGTTTAGGATTTTAGGAAGATTCAAAGTTTGAGTTTTAGAAAAATTTGAAATTAGAAAATGTTTGAAAATTTGAGTTTTAGAAAAACTTAAAGTTTAGGAAAGGTTTGAGTTTAGGAAAGATTTAAAAATTAGATTTGAAAAGTTTGAAATTTGGAAATGTGTGGAATTAGGAAAGGTCGGAATTAGAAAGATCAAGAAGCCTAAAGTTTAACGAAAGATTTGAGGGTTTAAGTTTTGGAAATTTAAGGTTGAGAAAAGTATGAAATTAGGAAGCATTTGAATTAGGAAAGATTTGGACTTAGAGGGGTTGAGGTTCCTAACAAAAGGTTGGATTTTGTTTTTAAAAAAAGATAGTTTGATTTTGTTTTCAAAAATTGAGGATTGGATTTAGTTTTCTAAATGGAAGATTGGATTTGGCATGGAGTTGGATGGTGAAATTTTGAAAATCCTAAATTTTGGAGTAGGAAATAGGTTTTGAAGATATATGGTTTTGACGTAGAAAATAGAATTTGGAAGCCTAAAGTTTAAGGCTAAAATAGGGAATTGAAAATCATATTTTTTGAAGGAAAATTAGGGTTTCCTCATTGTTGACTCTAGGGCTTAACTTGGATTCTAAGAAAAGAGTTTTTAGAAAGTGAGACCTTTTGGAAAGGAAGATTTTTGAAAAAAAATCTAAACAAAGAGTTTTTAGAAAATAAACTTGAGAAGAATTTTTGTAAAGGGATTTTGAAAAAAGTTTTTAGGAAAGAGGTTTTTGAAAAGAGATTTTTGGAAAGAAACTTAGGGAGTGTTTTTGGAAAGTAGATTTGTGAAGGGAGTGTTTTTGGAAAGGAGTTTTGAAAAATAGATTTTTAAAGAGAATTTTTAGAAAACAATTTTTAGAAAGAAGATTGGAGAGAGTTTTCAAAAAGTGTATTGGAAAATAGATTTTTAGAAAGAGAGTTTTTGGAGAGTTCATAAAAAATCTCATTTTTCTAAAGCAATTTTAACCATAAAAAGATTAGAACCACTCTAAGATAGCGGTTTTGAAAACAACAAAAATTTAAAAATATGGACCATATTAGCCACTTTAAATGTATGACTTTTCTAAAGCAACCTTAGCCATGGAAAAACTATAATCACCTTAGGATTGTGATTTCGAAAACAAGTTTTGAAAAAGAAGATTTTAATACAAGTTTTGAAAACGGTTTTGATACAAGCTTTGAAAACAAGTTTAAAACAATTTTTAGAAGAATGCAAGATCATGATATGCACAATGCAAGTTGGGGTCGTGAACATGCTTTACCACATAATCAAGGAGGCCGAACCCACGTGGTCTCCGGTTAGACTAAGAGAAAGTTCCCGACACAGTGACCTCCAATAGCTTAATCCTATACATGGGCCGGGAAGTCCCTTGTTTTAAGTATGCAAGAAAGGGGTGGAAGAAGATGGGGGATTAAAATAGAAGAAAGCCCAAGTGGGTTTTGAAGATACGTTGCTTGCTAGGCCATTTTTTGGCTTGGCGCCAACCACTTAGGAAAACTTTTAAGTCAGCAAGCAACGTATCTTCAGAAGATTTGAAAGTCTGTACTAGTAACTACCCTGTAATTTTTAACCTGGCTTCACTAGGAGTGGCTCCGGAAAGTCTGGGAAGGATTTAAGGGACCGGGGATGGTCCAGAAGGCCGAAAAAGGTCAGGAACCCTTAGGATAGTGTTCCGGAAGCAATAGACTTGAAAAATGATATCAGGGTTTGTTAGAGGGGTCGATCGGGCCATTAAGGACAAAATAGTCAATTGGACTGGAAAGCTACTGGGATGTACTCGGAATGTTCCGGAAGAAAGCTCAAGATTTAGAAACATTTACTTAGAAGGTCCCATGAGGTTATCGGTTTGATATCCAGAGTCGGTGTGGTTGGAAGAAGTGACCGGCCCACTAGGGGTAAAATAGTCATTTCACATCGGGTTTGTCAGAATTGACTCGGAATGATCTGGAAAGATAATGAAAGGTTGAGAATACTATATGAAGCATTCTTGGGTGGTTACCGATTTGACACCCACAGCCGGTGTGGTTTCTGAGACACTAAGATGCCTAGGGGCAAAATGGTCATTTTGACCGAAAAGTCTTGAAATTGGCTCGAAACGGACTGGAAGGCACCTAATCATGCCGGATCATCTTTGGTACGATCTTAGAGGGTTGGACTTACTGTTATGAGGACTTAGGTACTTTCTCAAGAAACGTGCCGAAAAATGGCCCTATGGGCAGTTTGGTCATTTTTCACCGAAGTGGGCTAGTAGGCACTAGTGTTAACCTGGATTTTGAGTGTTTCCGCCACTCTGAAGGTGGTCTCGTGATATAAGGGTTTTTTGGCAATTCCCTATATTGACCTGTTTACGAGTATTTCCACTACTCTGACGGTTGCGATGTTTGTGAGTATTTTCGCTACTCTAACGGTTCGCGATCATTTCCGAGATTGCCTGATCTCGGAAAGTTGTTAGATGGACTTAGCGCTTGAGGAATGAACTTTCTTCGAAGGCGTGCTGAAATGGACATTTCTTCATTGGTGGGCTAGTAGGCGCCAAAAGTGGACCGTTCTACCATCTCGGGGACTTAGGGTTTCGTCTTGGTCGACGGGTTTGAAGGGACTTACTGTTCCGGAGAAATTTTCTTTAGAAAATGTGCCGGACAAGATAGACTTACCATCTCGAGGAATCAACTTTCTCGAGGGAGGGATTGGAATTGGAATTGGACTCGAAATTGGATTTAAACTGTAACTGGACCGAACAATGCCTCCAAGGGCATTTTGGTAATTTTACTTCTATTTGGGCCTTACGGGCCCTCGAAGTGATGGATTGATTGAACTAGGATTAGAAAATTAGAATATGTCCATATTGACTTGAACGCAAATCTGGACGGACTGGAGACTGCCGAACGGGTAAAAATAGGGTACTTACAGCCTTGTGTCTATATCTTGTTTTATGAGTGCTCTAAAGACTGCTCAAGTCATCATAGAAGGCGGCACTACCTTCAACACTCATATAGGTGGACTTATCTAAAGGGTTCTAGTAATTTAAACACTTCAACACAATATGTTATAAGTCTATTAAGAGCTTATTGCTTAACCTTCCCCATTTACATTACTGGTACCAAGCATTTTTTCTTGGAATGAAAATTTTGTATAGTGCTTGCAGTCACTACATCTAATATACTTTGACTCATTGAACTTAAGACTTGATATTTCGAGCGTTGAGTCGAGTTTCCACCAGTGATGACTAATTACATGGGCCAAAGACCCATCCCTATTGATGTTTTATTTACCAAGTCCTTTGCAAGTCCGTAAGTAAGCGGATCTACCAAGTTTTGGCCTGATCTCACAAAATCTATGATGATAACTCCATCAGTGAGCCTTTGTCTCACACTGCTATGCCTCAGGCCAATGTACCTAGATTTGTCATTATAAATGTGGTTATATGCTTGTGACAGTGTAGCCTCACTATCACAGTGCAAAGATATAGGTGACATTGGTTTAGACCAAAGAGGAATTTCGAACAACAAATTCCTAAGTCACTCAGCTTCTTTGCTACAAGAAGCTAAAGTTACAAACTCTACAACCATAGTAGAGACTGTAATCAAAGTCTACTTCTTAGAACCCTAAGAGATAACTCCTCCACCAAGGAGAAATATCCACCCACTAGTTGATGTATGATCATCTCGGTCAGATATCCAACTAGCATCAGTGTATCTTTCCAAAACCGTAGGATACCCACTGTAACACAAGCCATAATTCATGGTTCCTTTTAGATATTTTAAAACTCTTATTACAACATTCTAATGACTAGTGCCAGTATTACTAGTAAATCTATTAAGTTTACCAACTGCATAAGCAATATCAGGCCGTATGTATGTCATAACATACATCAAACAACCAATTACCCTACCATATTTCAATTGATCAATAGCTCCATTAGTATTAGGATACAATTTCAAATTTGAATCAAACGGTGTACTCATAGGTTTGCAATCAAATAAATCAAATCTTCTTAGAATTTTTTTTATATAATGTGATTGAGAAAGGATAATCTCATTAGTATTCCTTTTAATTCGGATACCCAAAATGACATCAGCAATCCTCATGTCTTTCATTTCAAAATTAGATGACAAAAATTTATTAACTTTCACAATGTTATCATAATCAGTACCAAAAATTAATATGTCATCTACATATAAACAGATAAACACACCTTTATCATTATTGAACTTATTATAAACACAATTATCATATTCATGTATTTTAAAGCCGTTAGTAACCACAACATGATCAAATTTCTCATGCCACTGTTTAGGTGCTTGTTTAAGTCCGTAAAGAGACTTAACCAACTTACAAATTTTATGTTCTCGTCCAGGCATGATAAAGCCCTCAGGTTGGTCCATGTAAACTTCTTCATCCAATTCACCATTTAGAAATGTAGTTTTAACATCCATTTAGTGAATTTCGAAGTTATAGATAAAAACTAATGCAATAAGGAACCGGATAGTACTAATTTTAGCAACAGGTGCATAAGTATCAAAATAGTCTATACTTTCTTGTTGCTTAAACCTTTAGCAACTAATTTGGCCTTAAACTTGTCTATAGTTCCATCTACCTTTATTTTCTTTTTGAAAATCCATTTACATCCAATAGGAACAGAACCAGGTAGTAGATCAATTAATTTCCAAGTTTTATTACCTATAATAGAGCCCAGTTCATCTTTAATAGCCTTTTTCCAAAAAGCTTAATCTTGAGACTTCATAGCCACTTCGAATAAAAGAGGGTTAGGTTCTATAGAAGGGGAAACCGAAGTTTGCTTAGAGATAGAATCTCTAGTACCTTCTACCAAATAAACAATAAAATCTGGCTAAAAAAACTTTTTAGTCCTTATCCTTTTACTCATTTTAGATTCAAAAGACATAATGACATCTTTCTGTGGTACCAAAGGTGGTTCCACATGTTTTCTAGTCTCATTTATAATGGGAATAGATGTAAACCTATTTTCATAAAAGACTGCATCTTTAGATTCAAAAACGGTATTGATCTCAATTGAATCATTAGTCTTAATTACAAGAAATCTATATCCTTTACTATATTTTGCATATCTTAAGAAAATGCATTCAATAGCTTTTTGTCTTAACTTCTTGATTTTAGGTTCAAGTAATCTAACAATGGCTCTGTAGCCCCATACTTTAAGATAAAACAAATTAGGCTTTCTTTTATTCCATAACTCATATGAAGACACTTTAAATATATTGTGAGGAACACGATTTAAAATATCACATGCAGTTGACATAGCTTCATCCCAAAAACCAATAGAAAGATCAGAATTAAAAAGCACAGCATTTGTCATTTCTACTAATGTTTTGTTTTTTCTTTCAGTAACTCCATTTTGTTGTGGAGTGTAAGCCATTAGGTTTCATGAACAATACTAACATATTCACAAAATGCAGGAAAATAATATTTACCTCCACTATCTGATCTAAGACATTTAATCTTAGCATTACATTGACATTCAACTTTTGTTTTATAAACTTTAAACTTATCTAAAACTTCATACTTAGCATGCAGTAAATAAATATAACAGAATCTTGTATAATCATCAATGAAAGTCGCAAAGTACTGTTTGCCTCCTCTAGTAGGGATGCTATGCATATCACACATATCACTATGAATCAATTCCAACAAAGTAAAATTTCTATCAACCTTCGAGAATGATTTTCTAGTGAATTTAGTATGCATACATATTCTGCATTTATCATTTATATCATTTGCACATTTAGGAATTAATTCTAAGTTAACCATATCATGCATTCTTTTTGAATTAACATGTTCTAAACGAAAATGTCATAAAAATAAAAAAGAATCAATCATATAAGCAAAAACATTCACTTTATTAATATTAAGCTTGAACATGCCCTCATATAAATATCTTTTTCTAACAAACATCCTTCCCTTAGTCAAGACAAATTTGTCCGAAAAGACTTTCTTTACAGTTAGTCAAAACCATTTTGAAAAACTCCAAAACTACTACATATATTATATATTTTAAAAATATTTTCAACAATTTCATTCGACAATTAGTGTTTAAATCATTCATAAAGCTTCTTGCAGCCCATGTGTTGTGTTGCTAGGCCTCAATTGGTGTTGTAGCAGATGTATAGACTATAGTTCTTTTCTGTTTGAGCTTAGGCCCTTATGTAAACCAAATAAATTAGCTGCCCTACATTAAGAAACTAAAGAACTTTGGTTGTTCTATTTTTTGAGCAAAATATCTAGTGGGTTGATGGTTAAAAGGGTTATGGTATTTTCTATTTCGGGGGCAAAAAATGGAAGACAAATTGGGCAGATTTGATTTCTTGGTTCAATTGCAATCTTTGGAACAATTCAACAACAATTGAATCTATGTAGTTTTGACACATTTGGTGTCTTAATTGTTGTCTTTGGTGTTCATTGATTGCAAATCCAACAACACAAATTAGTAACTTCACTATTATATATCCGGGAAATTTAGCCTTTGCCGTCTTCATTTTCTGTGTTAATGATACGCCTAATCTTTGCTTATCGGCATATTTGACTTCAGATCCATCTATTTTTAATTCAATAGTACTTAAAAAAAGAGGATAAGTTTTTTGGGTACCGGGGATGATTTACCAAATATATTTGCAAATAAGCATTGAAGTCTTTATAATCAATATGCTCCTAACAGGGCAACACAACGTGAAGTCACTAAATTTTGGCCGTACATATCATCAATAATAGTTTGGTTCAATTCAATCACAAATATTTGTCATGTGGCTTAGGGTTCACAAGCTGTACATAAACTTTTTTGTTATTCCAAAATATTGGTGGTTTGAGTCAATGATCTGATCACATATGGCTGTAAAATTTGACACCGACGTTGATGCTCTGTAGAATAACTAGACTGAAAATAGTCTTCTTAATTTTTTTTCCCTTTCAAGATGGCAGAGCTTGATAGCATGCCAAATACTACATAAATCAAAGCAAGGCTTACTCTAGATGAACCCACTAGAGCAGGGCTGCTCAAGTTAATTTGAGACGTAAAAGAACAATTTTAAATGAGACTTTTCTTGAAAAAAAATTGAGGTTTTTTTCATTTGAAATATTGGTGTAAATTTTTTATTTAAAATTTAATTTTCTCACTTGAGATGCAAAATTATTAATTATGTCTGTATATTCATGTTTAGCTAACAAATTATTTTTAAAATGATAGTGTAGCTAATTCACTTAATTTTTCTTGTAACATAGATAGTATAATTCGCTTAATCTTTCTTTTGACATAGTTGATCTTAAATAGGATTTTATTAATTTTAATTTTAAAAATCTTATTTCTATTACAAGTATTGTTGTCAATAATAGTTTATAGACAATGATACTATTAGTAAGATTTACCGATTTGTTTTTCAGTTTAAAACTTTATCTTTGTACTGGAGAGAGAGTGTTGTACGGGTTTAGACTTCTAAGCATCTACATATTATAGAGAAAGAGAAAGAGTTGTATAGTTTAGATTTTTGATCTTCCTTGTATTGTTAAAAGTATATGCAATTATATATTTTTAGATTGTTTTGTTTTTCTGACTTAATTTTAACTTGGGCCTTTTTTTTCTTCTTTTCTTATGGGTATATTTTTTATTTGGATTGGGCTTTTATTCTCATTTAGACTGAGACATTTTTTTTCCTTTTCTTATAGGTCTTTTTTTTATTTTTTTGTTTTCCATTTGGACTAGGATTTTTTTTTTCTCACTTAGATTAAGGGTTTTTTTTTTCTCATTTAGATTGATGTCTTTCTCTTTTCTTTTCCTATTGGCCTTTTTATTCATTTAGACTTGGGCCTTTGTTTTTTTATTTCTTGTGGGCTTGTTTTTCTATTTAGAGTGAGGTCTTTTGTTTTTTTTTTTTCCCCCTCCAAAAACAGGTCAAAACTATGCAAGGCAATGAAAGTAGATTGATTTTTTTTTTTTTTTTTTCATTCATAAGGAAGTGCATATAAGGATGGGTTGATAACCCATAGCAGAAGACATTCTACCCAATATGACAGATTCTTCGAATCCCGCTTGGATTAACTATTGTATATAGGGTTTAAAAAAATTTAAGGTCTTAAAAAATTAGAGGCCTAAAACATTTGTTTTGATTGCTTTACATAAAAGCCGGCCTTGCACTAGAGAACTCTCGAATATCCAATTACCTATCTTTAATTTCGAAATTATCTCTTGTGAATCTCTTAATCTTTATATAGATAGTTTATTTTTAACCAAATTGAGGAAGAGATTAGTTGTTGATTCTGACATCTCTAATCGCATAACCATATATATATATATATATATTCTAGCTTTACATAGTGCCACGGACATGCTTTACAAATAAAATTGGCAACAAGAATTTCCATTTAAAATGACAAGGCAAAGACATTTATCAAATTGTTTGCACGAGGTAACTGGCATTGCTTTCTACAAAGTTTTCTATTTCTCTTGACATTATGAAATAATTTTGACGCATGTTGGTAGTGAACTCATTCATGGTAAAAGGGGGATCGAGTTCTCTTGTGGAGAAGTTTACTCTTCTACATCCCTCATTTCAACTTTTCAAAATCAAAATCAACAAAACAATGTAGACTGTACAGACAATCTAAAATTTTTATCACTCCAAATAATATCCTCGTTGTGTCGTAAATAACATCAAGCACGAATCTTTTGACCAAAAGACATAATCACATTTCCACTGCTAACATCCTCATAACAACACAACTCATTACGATTTTCGCGAGGGATCGTTTGATACAAGAAACAATCAGCATACGCATTCCGAACTTGCTCTTCATGGGACAGTGGTATCAAAGTTACCATGCTTGTTGCGGAAGTTGATGCTATGAATGGTCTCCATCATGCGTAGGGTGAAGTGGAGGCAAAGGTGGCCGGACACGTCGATGAGCAGGACGGCGTGTGGAATTAATTATAGGCTCCTTCGGTTTTTTTTTCGTCTGCTTCTATATGTTCCAACGTCTCCACAACTTCTTTCATTGATGGCCTTGTTTTGGGTTCATGTCCAAGACAATTTAGAGCAAGCTGAGCCATTTGCCGTGCAGACTTAAAAGTGTAATTCCCTTCCAACCGGGAGTCCATTATGTATCTCAACTTTTTTTGCTCGTATAAATATGGTTTCGCCCAGTCAACCGGATCACGTTTCCCATATGGACGATTCATATCAAATGCTCGTAACCCTGTTAGCATCTCAACCGATACAACACCAAAACTATATACATCGCTCTTCACATACCAATACCCTGGTCAAGAAGCGTACTATTAGGATAATGACACTCCCAATATTTTGGCCGCCAGAGTTTAGTTCAAGTGGCCTTGAAGCATGCAGAGGGCAAAAGCTTGATTATGATAATATTTCAGCCTTAAGAGCCTGAAGCTTGAAAAGGTTCAGGGGATTACCTGTGGCAATGTACTCCGGAGCAACGTAGGCAGATGTTAGCATATGACTTCTTGAAGCAATTGTTGGCACATATGATTGACCAGATGAGGGAGGACTCAATTTTGCCAAACTGAAGTCCGAGAGCTTGGCATTGTAGGACTGCCAAAACGAAATATCTATGTCAGACCAAGTTTAAGAAATTGTGCTTTAATTGCAATGTTCAATGATGAAATAGTTTTGCACACCCTTTTATGTCACCTGGAACTACCTAATTGATTGCAAAAATACTTACCCCGTCAAGCAATATATTTGAGGCCTTGAAATCTCTATGAATTATTTTTTTTTCTGATTCATGCAAAGATGCCAGGCCTCGAGGTGCTCCTATTAGTATCTTAAGCCGTATGTCCCATGGAAGAACAGCAGAGCCTCCTGCACAAACCAATCCACAAACTGTCTAGTAAGCAGAATGAATCTGATTGACAAGTAGAAATTTGGCACATTGCTAATTCTTGCACATCTTGCCGTAGTAGTAACATGAGTTATATCTATTAGCTCTTTACTTCGAAAAAGGTGCTCCTCCAAGCTGCCCTTTTGCATGAATTCAGAGACAATGAATAGCTCTTCATTGTCGCAACAGTATCCCAATAGCTTAACTAGATTAGGATGAGAAAGCCTTCCTAAGAAATTGACCTCAGACTGCACGAATATTGGACAAATAAATAAGCAGACAGCATTCAGAAGAGTTTAAATTAATGAAAATAAATTGGTGAAGCAACTACTTGTCCCAATTAGGAGAGAGAAATAGAGACATATAAAAAATTTACCAATACTCTCAAACAATATACATGAAGCTAGTCTCCTTTGAAGTGGTTTCAGAGGCAGGGAACTCACTAGATCAATTAAACAAGAACAGGATGGACAGCTCACTTGCCAAGAATTGAGCTAGTGATGTTCATTATGCTCCTGGTTTTTATTGCATTTCAAGGGAAAATTCAACTCTAATATCCATTGCCACTACACAACCCTCCCGAGGCGGTTTCATGTCAGTGAGAAACACACCCGAATGAGATTTGGACTACTCTATATTCACATCAAAAATATAAAAATTCGGTTACAATAGTTATTAAATAGCCTGAAAGCACTTCTAGGTATCAAATAAACAACTTCAACCCAATAACATTCCGTTACTGAACATTCTAAAAAATCCTTAGAATACTCTCTTGAACATGGAATAGTCCAAAGCTATAAATCATAGTTGAACACGTCACATGACAACAATATATACTCTTAAGAATGTGCACCATGCACAAAGAAAATCTATGAAAGAGAAATAAATAAAGCAGCTGCTGGAGGACAAAGAATAAAGCACCTGAAGTCCTAACCTCAACCCAAATCAATAAATTCAAACCCAATGGAAACTCTAACGTTCGTCAGATCAGATGTCAATTCAGGCAAACCATTCGCAACTGGTGAAACAAATCTAGTAACATATGATCGTACTCAAATTTGAAGACCATTTCTTGAGCAGAAAGTACTCCTCTACTTCAATCAATATAGACAATATGGGCATAGAAAAAGAAGTTGAATTCTATGCTTAGATAATGCTCAGAATTGAGTACATAATAGTATCAAGCACTAAGAAAAGGAATTGAAATGCTAGATAAGACTCCTACACAAATTATTCACATACTTATTTGTGTTAGGAATTACCTGCCACTCCTGAAATCCTTGCATGCTCTCAAGTTTCAACCTCTTGATGGCAACTACAGATCCACTGCTGTTCTTCCCTGCCTTCTTTTCGTCAAGCCAACCCTTGTAAACTGTCCCAAAAGATCCCTCTCCCAACACATTATTAGTTCTGAAATTTTTGGTAGCATTCTTCAACTCTGAAAAAGTGAAGCTCCTTAAATAGTCGGTGGAAATCCCATTCGGATATGCCTCATTGTTGCCACTTGCTGCCGCATTGTTCCACCGTGAACTGAAGCTCCTTAAATTGTCGGTGGAAATCCCATTCGAATATGCCTCATTGTTGCCAGTTGCTGCCGGGGAACGGCTGTTTCCTGAGATGTTGCTTTCATCTGAACATGAAGTGTTGCTGGTTTTCTGAGATGTCCCTACTGTAACATGAAATTATAGTCCCAAAACACAACCATGTAAGTCAAAAATGGAAGGAAAACGAAGTTTACAAAACCCAGCCTGCTAGTTGATCAGAACTCTTGAAATGTTATGAAAAATAAATAGAGAATTGAAGTCAAAGACAGTATTTTTTCAGCCATCATACCCAAAAGGAGAAAAAAAATTGAAATCGTGTGTAATCAAATGAAATTTAAGCAGCAATAGAATAATGCTATATATAAACCATTTGCTCAATCTATTTTATTACCTACAAGGCACAATATATTACAGTAAAATGCACATTAATAAAAGCACATGGGGACCCATTCGTTTATGCCGGGTGAGGCAATAGATTGAAAAATTAATTTATGTATAACATTTTCTTTGAAAGAAATTCTTAGAAGACAAACAAACCTCACATAAGAAAGTAAACAAATCGCCGGAACATCGCACGCAATAAAGAAGAACTAGCCGATACAGTCCAATTGAAGACAGGGCAAGTGAATATTAAAACAAAAAATAAAAAATAAAGAAGTTAATTTGATTTGAAAATGGGTGAAAATCTATGTATTTCACTGAGGGTCCGTTCGTAGTGGTCATTGTATAGTGAGAAAGCTCACCCCTGCCTTTAGACGGGAAAGCCCTCTTTTACATCCCCTAAGCGAATGATTCTTTTATACTATAAGTTGCCAACAATAGAGGTTATAATTTCATACTTTTTGGGGGATCGATACAATTTCCATGTTTAAACTCTACACTGGCCAAACACTTTTTCTGGCTCAACTCCTAAGCGAGATGGTAAAAAACCAGAAACTAAACATAAGGAGAAAGAGGTATTATTCTTGGGGTTGATGATCAACCATCTTCAAGAATGTTGCTGTTATTTTTCCAGAAAATTTTTATAGAAAAATTTATCAGAATAATGTGGCGATAATATTTTTGTAAGTATGAGCAGAGTTTTTTTTGTTTTAAAGTGTATAATTCTCATGTAATCATATTATTATGTACAAAAAGTTTTTTGGTTGTACATATCACTGAGTTGAAACAATTGTGTCTCTTTATGTGAAGCTACTAACAGATATTAATTGTCCTAAGATATAACTTGATTGCTCACACTTTATTTTTTTGGAGTCACGTCTAGTGGGATAACAAGAATATTCAGCTTCAATTGCCCCTAAAACATAGTATATAAAATCTAGAACTCGTATAGATACAATTAGAGAGAATGAGAATAAATATGTATTTAGGTGAAAATATCTCTAGTGTTTAATGCCAACTTATGCTTATATAGGCTTGTGAAACTAGCTGCTATGATTATTAAACCACCCATGGATGACTACAAATTCCGTTTATGGAATAAACTTCGTGATAAAAAAATCTAGGACCAAATTATCAAATGGTAACAACAAAACATTTCAATAGGAATCAGAGGCCAAATAGGACCCACGGTAGGAATCTACCGTTAGCTAGAAGTGCAATAGTCAGCTCAAACACCTTGCTGAGCTTTCCCTTTGTGGAAGAATCCCTACATTGATCCTGCGACGCCAACGCGAACTCGAGGCTCGACACCACATCAGCCATCGCAGGCCGCCCATTTGGACGATCATGTAAGCATTTGTTAGCAAGTTGGACAAACACCTTGAGACAACGTGACGAGATTTTATCCTTCAAACTCGGGTCGATGATCTGATCAAGTTTTCCCTCTTTGATGCAGTGTTGAGCCCACATGGATAGACTGTGTTGCTCCTCCTGCTTGAGACTTGTATCCACCGCGGGCCTCCCACAAAGCACTTCCAACAACACGACACCAAAGGCGTACACATCTGATTTCTTGGTTAGCCTGCCAGTATAGAAATACGCCGGATCTATATAACCGAATGTGCCTTTAACATCCGTGCTAACATGGCTACAGGAATGGCTTGTGGTGCCCATTTTGCATAACCCAAAATCTGAAACCTTAGCTACCCAATTCTCGTCCAAGAGAATGTTTGTGATCTTCACATCTCGATGTATGACACCGTGCTGAGTCCCCGTATGGAGGTAATCCAATCCACGAGCAGCACCAATGCAAATGTTTAGCCTTTGCTCCCATGACAGCTCACGAGAAGTTTAATTTTGTAGAGATGATCAGCAAGCGTACCACGCTTCATATGCTTGTAAACAAGGATCATCTCGTGGCATTCATTGCAATAGCCTATAAGACTGACGAGATGCGTGTGTCGAAGCTTGGAAACCATCTCGATCTCGGTCCAAAACTCATGTGCCCCTTGCCTAGACATCGAACTCAAACGCTTTATGGCAACTGTGATTGCCCCACCGTCGATGACCCCTTTGTAGACTTTACCAAATCCACCACTTCCAATGACCAATTCATCATCAAAGTTGTTTGTCAGTGATTGGACCTCGGCAAGTGAGAAGCGACGACACAAACCCTCCTCAGTCGATAATGATTTATTTAGAACCAACATCTCCGATCCATTGGCGGCCATCTAGTGCAGTTGACTTCCCAGAGGAGCCGCAGTCAACAGCAATGTCATCCAGGGGGTAATAAAGATCAGGGGAGTTATCCGGCCACCGAGAAAATAAGAAGGTGGAGGAAGAAAAAGTGGACAGGGATAATTATTGGGAGTCGATAAATATATACGTGTTTTGGGTGATGAATCGGAGGAAGAAAGAGACTTCGGCTGGCAATGATCAAAGCGAGGAAGAGAAAAGAGATCGCTCACAATCTGTGCCGGATCACCGGTCCTTGTTTGTCCTCTTGAAAAGACTAAGATGTTGGTGATCCAGGCTGCTTTTGGTATTAGCTTTTTAGTTGATTTTTTTAAAATTTATAAACAAAAAAATTAAAAAATATATTTTTATTTTTTTTATTTTTATTTTTTATGTTTATTTTTATCTAAATTAAAATTATAAAAACAAGAAAGTTAAAAAAATTTAACCTTTTTACTTAACAAGCTTAAAAAAAACTTAACTTTTAAGCTCTACTAAACATACATTAAATAAATTTGTCAATAGTTTCTTACTTTTATGTGATTACTAAAGTGGAGAGCTTTAAAAAAAGTCACTCTCTTTCTTTACCGTGGACACAAGTGTTTCAACCTAAATAATAGAATAATGTTATATAAATAAATAAATAAGTCATACATAATTTATCACGAAAATAATATAATTTGATAAGATTTATTTAATTTAAAATAAAATATCAATCATAATGCTTTTAATTATAATAATGTTAATAACACATTATTTTAGTAAAATTTTTTTGTACAATTTTTTTTTAAAAGAATAATATTTTTTAAATTAATATATCTACCAATAAAGTGGGGACCTTTAGAAAATGTAGGGTCTGTTTGGAAGTGCTGTCAATTTTTGTTTTTTGTTATCTGTTTCTATTTTCTGTTTTTGTATTTTGTTTTTTATGGTCTAACGATGAGATTTATAGGTTACCGTTTTACTAAAAGTACTATATTAATGTTATAGAATTAGAAAATACATCTATTTTAATATTTTATTTATGTTTTCATTTTTAAAAAAATAAAAAACAAAACACAAAACACAAAACTAACCGCACCCGTAACTTTCTTCCTCGTACGCGCCAAGATCAAAGTGTGGCTCAATCATAGGGCGTACAATGCATGTAAGCATAGTCAATTTGTAGAGACTATAGTTCACACTTCACAGGCATGCTCATAGGTCGGAACCTTATGACCATAAGAAATTAAAATTGAAGTCGAAAAGACTACGAACCTTGCAGGGTTCTTTCCATCAAGACTTGAGGCTGGGGTCTTTGGTTAGTCAACCCACAAAACAACCTCAAATCTTAATCAAATTTATTTATTGAAATATTGTGTGTATGAATATTATTGGGTAATAATATACATACAGTAGATATACACCATTATATAATTGAATTGTTAGTCTATCATTAAAATAAAAAAATACTCATCAAAATATCTTTTAATTATAAAATTGTCATTGATCATCCAAAAATTTTGAAAAAACATCAAAGCAAATATCTCTTGAAAAGATATTCTTTAAAATTGTCATCGCCGGTCCAAGATTTTAAAAAAATATCAATGCAGATATCTCTTGAAAACTCACCCAAAATTTCAGATTTTATCATTGCCTTTCATGACTTTAGGAGTAGCTGTCATGTAAAATTTCTCCCAAGGAAGTTGATATAAAAATATATATATATATATATATATTGATATATTGAAGGGTTGACTGGGCTAACTCTCTTCTCAGTGGATTCATCTTTTTGTAATGTAATCCGTTGTTTGTTTCATTATTAATGTTATTTGCTCTTGAAACTAGGCAACGAATCACACACAAATCGCCTTGTCTTAAATTGTTCTGTCGAGAAATTCCCATGTCGATGGAGAGGAATTCTCCACAAACACAACAATTAACTCTTCTCATATTGTTTTTTGTTTTCTTTTTCCGGAATGCGTTGCTTACTAGGATTTGGTGCTCGACTGATGCATATATAGAAAGGCTTAGCTCACAAGTATTTATATCAGTAGTGAAGAACCAGACATAGATCGTTTCACAGTGTTCATTGTGGTACTGCTGCAATAAACGCCATGAGCATATGTGACACACGTCGGCCGGCGGAATAGGCAAACGGCCGTGTGTGGCACTTGCCAACGCTTGGCAAGCTCCGCCAAAGCACACCCGACGTGTTTGTATGCAAAAACAAACACAAAAATTAGAAATCCGTGGGCAACAGGTAGGCAACGCTAGCAACAATATAGGCAACGAGCAACAACTTCATAGCAACGAAAAAAGACATTTTATTGCCAATTGCAAGCTATTACAAGCATCAAAGTATGCTATTACAATAGGCAAACAATGTCGAAGAAGTAGGGCATAAAAGCTAGTAAGGTGGTCCGGAGCTTACCGTGCTCTCCCCCTTTATATATGCTTTTTCAGCCATTTACAACTTTGCATAAGGAAACATAGTGTGTGTGTGCGAGAAGTCATAATTGTGTGTGCGAGAAGTCATAATTGACCCTCATTTATTCTACAAGTCAAAATAAAGGAAAAGCTTTCGTGCATTTCAAAGTTTACATTGAAAGCTTTTCAACAAAAAAAACCTTGTTCAAAAAGCCTTCCGGACGACAAAGTTATGCGAATGTCAAAATTGACCAAAAGGTGTCACTGTGTGAAAATCTGGCACGCACTGACAAGGCCGAAGTGAGGTTAACCCGCCCCAATCTGGGCGTGGTGCGATCGCGCGCGGGCTTGGCTGGGCTGGGCGGCTGTGACACACGCGAAATGAGGTTAGGCCACCCCTCTTTCTCGGCGCTAGTGAGGTTAACCTGTGCACGCGGAAAAGTAGCTGGGCACGCATATGGGCGCACGGTTTGGGCACGCGTGGTTGCCAAAGTGAAGTTATTCTGCCCCTCATTCTCAACCAAAGTGAGGTTAACCCGAGCCAACTTGGCTGCTTGGCTAGGCACTTGGTTGGGCACTTGGGCATCCGTGGGGCACTCTTGGGCAATCCTTGGGCAACCCTTGGAGCTTTGCTTGGCACTTGTCCCAAACATATTTGTACAACCTTAGGCATCTTAAAAGCACACTTTGCATCCCGTATAACTTTGAGAGAAACTATGTATAATGAGGCAAGGGATTGACTAAAAGTGCAACCCTTGACACGATGCCTAGTCAAAATTCATTAGGTCTCCATCCAAGAACGAACATTGATTGCAACTTCGTCCAATTAGCTTATGTCGTGTCCGTGTGGAAGTGAGAGACCAAGGGCCTTCTTCCCACTTGACCCGTACACGGTGAGAGAAATTCTCAAAAGGAAGTGGGGTGGAAAGAGAGTTAAAAGAGAAGAAATGAACTACTTTTGTACAATTGGTTTGAATGCCTGGCTGGGACCACGACTACTTAGACTAGCAAAATTGATATATATTAATCTGACGTGACTGGATCTACCGCACAATCATTTGAAGGTTTAACTGAACCTCAGTCACAAGGGGCCTTAGTCACTTTGAGATTGTAGAAGATGTTGTATAATAGAGAAGGTTAATCAAATGGCAAGGCACGCTCAAGATGTAGTAAAGGTTGTGGTAAATCAAAGAAATTAGCTTTATACCTAAATTAACGGGTGGCTTTAGCAGATATACAGACAACAGTACTTTTCTGTTTGAGCTTAGCCCACTCTGTAAACCAAAGAAAGTCTATGTAGTTTCGACAAATTTTGATTCTTAAATTGCAAAATGCCATAGTTGTCTTTTAAGTATTTATAGGTTGAATATTCAACAAAACAAAGTAGAAACTTCAGTAAGATCTAGGAAATGGCTAATCTTTGCTTACTGGCAAATTTGATTTTAGATTCATTTTTTTAACTAAAACAAAAAAAAGGGTTAACTTTACGGGTGCTTTTGCTGGGAAAAATTTACCAAACATATTTATACACAAGCATCGGGTATTCGGATACAATACCCTCTACTAACGGATTGAGTCTGTGACTCTTTATTGGGCCTGGGGCTTAATGAATACGAATTGAGTTTGGATCAGATCTGAATCTGTCGGATCTGGTCTAGATCCGACCTATTGACAGGCCTAATCATTATAGTTTGGTTCAATTCAATGACAAATATTTGTCATGTGGTTATCCCCACTTCAAACAATGCTCTAATCATTATAGTTTGGTTCAATTTAGTGACAAACCTTTGTCATGCGGCTATCCCCACTTCAAACAACGCTTTTACAGTAAGAGGGTTCAACAAGCTATACAGGAACTTTTCCGTTATTTCAAAACACAGGTGACTTGATTCAATGATCTGGTCACCTATGGCTGCAAATTTTGACACGGATTTTGATGTGCCGTAACTTGAGTCAAAACAAAAATAGTCTTCACTATTTTATTTATTTCAAGAAGTCATGCAGAGCTTAGTAACATACCAAATAGCATATTAATCGAAGCAAGGAAGAATAAAAAAAAAAAATTAAGAATAAAAAGACTAAATCGAAGCAAGGGTTACTTTAGATGAATCCACAAGAGAACTCTCAAGTATTCAAATACCTATCATTAACTTCGTAATTGTACCCTTCTTCTACATACAGACAAATTTACCGATTGGTTTGTTGGTTCCAGTCTCCACCATTTTTCTTCCTGAACTTTGTTGCTCATTTGGATAGGGTGCTAGACTGTTGAATCATGGTGTTCCAATTACTACTAAAACAAGGCATTCAATCAAAACATAAAGTAGAAAAACTCGGAAAAATACCAGAAGGAGGTAGTGGTATTATTTCTGTTATAATTTTTTCTTTCCATGTATTTCATTCATCTTTCCCGAGGATAGTAATTGTGACTACCGCGGAGTGAGGCCTGTACTTCCAGTGGGTAACTCCTTGCGGTGGACAAGAGCTGCCCTTCAAAATAGAATAACAAGGGACGGTTAAGAGTTTCAGGTAAGCAGGGCAAACGAGAGGACTCAGAATAGAATAACAGAGCAGTATTGTGACAGCAATCTACAGAATTAGGCCAAATTTTCTTTTGGTCTGTATATCCAAATTTGCTTTGAATTGTCAGCTCTAGACAATCGAATCTACGGATCAAATGTAAGATCTATCTACAAGAGAGCAATGAATCATAATAGCAGGCTAGACTTTTCCCTTTATAGTTTGAAACTAGGGATGCCAGCTGGGACGTCAATGGAGTCCATTAATTTATATACCAAATTAATCCCACAAAATAATATGCAATTGATATTGTCGACTTGAGGACAATTATATATATATATAAAATTGAACGATTGCTAACACTAGACTAGAATAAAGATTATAAACTTTTGCTTTGGAGTTTGATTCTTATTGTCCAGACAGCCCAGGTAAATTTAAGGATCCTTAGGGGTCCAATCTTTACAATTACAGTAATTCATATACAGCAAGCAACAGATCTCTTGGACTTACAATACAAATGCAGGACCTCCAATCCATAATGTGAATTCCTTCAGTATCTTTGCTATCATTGTTTCTGAACCAACTGATTATTTGAAAATATGAGTTCAGATATGAGACCCTATCCTGCCCCATGTAGGTGACACCTAAGAAAATTGGGGATTGGACCAAAAGACAAAATCCCTCATTTCACTTTTTTAAAACAACCCAATTTGGAAGGACAACCTAAAATTTTATCACAGCAAATAATATCATCCTGGTATTATAAATGATTACTTTTGCTAACACATTATCAAGGATGAGTCTGCGGGCCAAAAAGGCATAATTACATTTCAACTGCTAACATCCTCACAGCAAATAACACCTCATTACAATTTTCAAGAGTCATAAAAGAAAAAAAACTAGGGACCATTTGATACAAGAAAGAATCAGCATAATAAGCATTGCATTAAAAAATGCTCTTGATGGGACGTGATATCAAAGTTAATCATGCTTGTTGCGGAAATTGATAGGACTGGTTTCCAACATGCGTAGGGCGAGGTGGAGGCAAAGCCTGCCGGCGACATCAATGAGCAGGATGATGTATAGAAGTAATTCTAGGCTCCTTTGGTTTTTCTGTCTGCTTCGATACGTTCCAACTTCTCCACAACTTCTTTCATTGATGGCCTCGTTTGGGGTTCAGGTCCAAGACAGTTTAGAGCAAGCTGAGCTATTTGCAGTGCAGCTTTGGAAGTATATTTTCCTTCCAACCGGGAATCCATTATGTTTTTCAACTTTCGTGTGTTAGATAAATATGGTTTCACCCAGTCAAGCAGATTATGTTTCCCACTTGGACGGCTTGTATCAAGTGCTCGTAAGCCTGTTAGTGTCTCAACCATTACAACACCAAAACCATATACGTCGCTCTTCACATACAAATGCCCTGGTTAACAATCATAAGAACACACCATCAATTTTAGTGGGCTTAGTTTAAGTGGTGGCTTTGAAGCATGCAAAGTTCAAAAGCCTGATTATGATAATAATTCACCCTTAACAGCCTGAAGCTTGAAAAGGCTCTGGGGATTACCTGTGGCAATGTACTCCGGAGCAGCGTAGCCATATGTTCCCACAACCCGTGTCGTCACATGAGAGCGATCACTAGCTAAGGGACCCCATTTTGCCAAGCCGAAGTCTGCGATCTTAGCATTGTAGGACTGCGGAAAAGAAATATGTATGTCAGATCATCTAAACCAAGTTTAAGATATGTGCTTTAATTACCTTCCTAGAATCTTCTAATATGTGAAAGCCTTTTTCTTACGGATCAACTTTTTAATTTCATCAACATAATGCGATTGTGTGTGGGTGAGGGACGATGCAAATCACTGGATGAATGCAATTTAAATGGTTAACAGGAAAAGTATGATGCAACAATGAAATAGATTTGCACACCCTTTTATGTCACCCAGAACTAAGTAATTGATTGCAGGAAACTTACCCCATCAAGTAATATATTTGAGGCCTTGAAATCTCTATAGACTACTTGCTTTTCTGATGTGTGCAAAAATGCCAGGCCTCGAGCTGCTCCTATTAGTATCTTAAGTCGTATGTCCCATGGAAGTGACTGAACCCCTGCTCAAACCAAACCACAAACTGTCTAGTAAGCCAAATGAATTTGGTTGATTTGTAGAAATTTTGCAGCTAATGCTTGCACATCTTGCAGTAGTAGTAACATAAGTTATATTCATTATCTCTTACTTCCAAAAAGGTTATTCTCCAAGCTGCCTTTTGCCATGAATGCGTAGACAAGGAGTAGCTCTCTATCTTCCCGACAGTAGCCCAATAGCTTAACAAGGTTAGGATGAGAAATCTCTCCTAAGAAATTGATCTCAGACTGCACGAACAGTGAACAAACAAACGATAAGCACACAACATTCAGAAGAAATTTAAATTAATGAAAATAAATTGGTGAAGCGACTAGTTAGCCCAACTAAGAAGAGTAAGATCAACAATATCACACAATAAAAGTTTTCAAGAATGCATAGCAAATCTTGTACATATTCTCAAACAATATACATTAATCTAATATCCTTTGAAGTGGTTCACTGTTTCAGACCGAGAAAACAACTAACTAGATCAATTAAATGAAAATAGAACGGGCACCCCTTGAATACTGCATCATAACAACTCTCAACCATTTAACTAAATTCAGTTTGTCTTACAAGGTCACAATTTTTCTTACCTTTTCTAAACGAAACGAAAAGCTGCTTTTTTTTGTCTTTATGTTTAAAATCAAAAGTAACAGTTGATGCCTGCTGGTGTGTGAGAAAGTCAAGTACAACTTGCTTATTACTTTGTTTACCATCTCACTTGCCCAGAATTGGAGCTAACAATGTTCATTATGAACTTGGTTTTTATTGTATACAAAGGAAAATTCAACTCTAGTACCCATTACACCTGCACAAACCTCCGCTGCAGTACCGTGTTAGTGAGAAACATGCCTGAATAAGAGAACCGTCTGGAAAATCTTTAGAATGTTCTCTTGTACATGGAATAGTCTAAAGCTATAAATCATATATTAATACATCGCATTAAAACAATGTTAGAACTCTCACGTTCGTCAGATGTTAATGATACTCAAATTTGAAGACCATTTCTTGAGCAAAGAGTGATGTTTACTTCAATCAGTAACGAATATAGACAATCTCGGCATAAAAGAGAACAGGGAATAGTTAAATTCTAGGCTGAGATAATACTCAGATTGAGTGTACAAAGGGTTAAGCTCTAACTGGTAAATACAAGGAATTAAAATGGTAGATAAGACTTCTTTAGATAGTGTTAGGAATTACCTGCCACTCCTGAAATCCTTGCATGCTCTCAGGGTTCAACTTCTTGATGGCAACTTCAGATCCGCTGCCATTCTTCCATGTCTTCTCATAAATCCAACCCTTATAAACTTTCCCAAAACCTCCTTCTCCCACCACTGTATCAGCACTAAAATTTCTGGTAGCACTCTTCAACTCTGAAAAACTGAAGATCCTTAAGTTTGGGGTGGATAAGTACCGTCCATTCGGATATGCCTCATTGTTGCCACTCGCTGCTGAGAAACGGCTGTTCCCAGAGATGTTGCGTTTATCTGAGGATTTATTGTGTTTGGTCATCTGAGATGTCCCCACTGTTATATGCAATTATAATTCCAAAACACAACCATGTAAGTCTTGAAAAACAAGGGAAATTGGGTACCAATTATGCAAAAAAATGTGATGGGATTATATGGAACTCTGCAACTAATAAGTAAAGCCAATCCTGGAAGCAAAACAAAGTTTACAAAGCCCAGCTTACTAGTATATCAGTTTTCTTTCTTTTTGGTTTACAACTTAGTATATACATACTACAGAAAATATGAGCAATTATGCATGAAATCACCTCTACTGGAAAGAAAACCGATCCCAGTTGCAATCATCATAAAACATAGTACATAAAGAATTAATGAATGTGAATTGATGAATATAACTCAAGTCTTTAATGCCAAATGAGCCTTCCATAGGCCAAGGAAACTAGCAGTTATGGTTAGCAAACCTCCTATGGACGACTATTAAATTGTGTTTTGTGGCCCAACAAAATAATGTAATAAGCTTCGTGAAAAAATCTAGAGCAAATTACATTAGTAGTCCTTATAATCTAATCTGAGTCTCGATTTGGTTTCAATTGCAACAATTTTGTCCTTTAATTTTACAAAATATATAGAATTGGTCGAACTAATTGATGATGGTGTTGACGGAAAACTGGCACGTGCCATGCACATGAGGGCATAATACTAAGTTCATGTGCCACTTAATGTAAAAAAAAAAAAATGAAGGAGAAAGGTCTTACAGAGGCATTTCGTCAAACACATTCCATGCACACCACTGCCACCCCTATCTCTACCACCACAGCACATCACCAGCACCGGCAGCCACCTTCACAGCCACCACTAGCTCAACTACCGCTCCACCCTCGTCCACGCAGCACCACCGTGCAACCCAATTCCCCTCAAACTCACCCCCACCCCCACCCCCACTGTAGGGAGAAGAATAGTGTGGTAACTATAAAAAGGATTCACATGCCTCAAGTTATAATTGGCAGCCATCGGAACGTAAATGATTGAAATTATTTTCTCTTTCATTGGTTGTACATATATCTAGTATATATATTGACAAATGAATGATTGGGTGGCTGGCTGATAAATCATCTGAATAACGACTGGTGTATACCATGTAAGGGTACTCTGAAGGTGCGAGGATGCAAAGTTGGGCGAGAGTGGTGCCAGGTAGGTGGATGGTGCTGGTAGTGGCCCTGAAAGTGGCTGCTGGTGCTGGTGACGTGGTGGTTGTTGAGATGGGTGGTGATGTTGTGTATGTAAGGTGTTTGATAAAATGCCTCCGTAAGAACTCTTTCTCTTTTTGAAGCGGCACATACATTTACTATTATGTCCCTCGTGCATTGCATGTGCCACTTTTCTATCCATATTTGTGATGGCTGTTATTGATTAGACTTATTGTATATATTTTGTAAGATTAAAGGACAAATTTATTGTAATTGAAACTATAGAGACTAGATCAAGACCAGAGTCAAATTATAGGGACTATTGACATAATTAGTCCAAAAATCTATAATAATAAAGATGAAATGTTATCAACAATCGTGACAGTAGATCATTTACTACGTAATTTGTGTCACACATAAGATGTTAATAGCTGTAGCAGTTGGTAGTACTGCTCTTAATAAAATTAAAGATTTAAAACTTCAATAAAATATTTCAACAAAAAGTAAGAGTCCAATTTTGACCTACTGTAGTTAATCTACCTTTGGCTAAAAGTGCAATACTCGAATGAAACACTTTGTTGAGCTTTCCCTTCGACCTTTTCTTGCCTCGGGGCATTTCCTCATGATACTGCTCCGGAGTGGAGGGGACTGTACTGTTTTGAAGATCATCACTGGGGTGTGTATTCTCACCAATCTGCTCATCGTCAGCCCCACCAACATTGACCCTCTTTTCATCCTCCTTCGTGGAAAGATCTTGTGACGCCAATGCGAACTCGAGGCTCGACACCACATCGGCCATTGTAGGCCGTCCATTTGGACGATTATGCAAGCATTTGTTGGCCACTTCGACAAACACCTTGAGGCAATGTGACGAGATTTTGTCCCTCAAGCTTAGGTCGATGATCTGATCAAGTTTTTCCTCTTTGATGCAGTATTGCGCCCACCGGGTTAGACTGTGTTGCTCCTCCTCGAGTCTTATATCCACCGCAGGCCTCCCACAAAGCACTTCCAACAACACAACACCAAAGGCGTACACATCTGATTTCTTGGTTAGCCTGCGAGTATAGAAATACTCCGGGTCCAAATAACCGAATGTGCCTTTAACGTCGGTGCTCACGTGAGTGCGGGAATTGCTTGTGGTGCCCATTTTGCATAACCCAAAATCGCAAATCTTAGCTATCCAATCATCATCCAACAGAATGTTTGTGGACTTCACATCTCGGTGAATAACACCGTGCCGAGTCCCCGTATGGAGGTAATCCAATCCACGAGCAGCACCAATGCAAATTTTGAGCCTTTGCTCCCATGACAGATGACAAGTATCACCGTTACCCTTACTATTAATTTTGTAGAGATGATCAGCAAGCGTACCATTGTTCATACACTCGTAAACAAGGATCATCTCATGGTATTCATTGCAATAGCCTATAAGACTGACGAGATGCCTGTGTCGAAGCTTGGAAACCATCTCGATCTCAGACCAAAACTCATCTGCCCCTTGACTCGACATCGAACTCAAGCGCTTTATGGCCACAATGGTTTCCCCACCGTCGATGACCCCTTTGTAGACCTTGCCAGATCCACCACTTCCAAGGACCGATTCATCATCAAAGTTGTTGGTCACCGATTGTAGCTCAGCAAGTGAGAAGCGACGACACAATCCCTCAGTCGATAACGATGAGGTGTTTGTTTGGTCCAATTTTTTTCCACCCAAAATACGTAATTGGTAAACAATGATATTCAATACAGTGATTAGAACTACTACACCTGTCGTAATGGCATTTCCACCTGAAGCAAACACTAACTTCCGGCGGGGATTTGAGTTACTAGAAGTTGAAGCATGTGGCAGGGACACCGGATTTACCCCAGCAAGATTGTTGTCTGGGTTGCTCAACTTGAACACTTCCAACCCCTTTAGAATTGCATCAGCTTCTCCATATTCGTCGTCACTCTTCTGAGGGCAGAGTGCTATGAGCAGATCACGCTTGCCTTCCATCCTATCTCCTTTCATCATCACCACGTAGTCCCTATACACCGCAACCCCGTTTCCGTCACTCCATTTGAGAAGGCTAGCGTTAGCCTCAACTTTTTGATTATTGATGATGATATTGAACTCCTTATGGCCAGAGTCTTTTATCTCGTACTCAAGCTCACAGAAATGGAGCCTGACCAGGTATTTGAATCCCAAATCAACGTTTAATTTCCATGTAAAATTGAATGCTTCCTTCGCTTGCTTGTCCGTAATCATTGACCAAGATGTTTGGTAAACTTTCTGAGGAGCAGTGTATGCCGGTATGTTTGTGTATTTGATCCGAATAGTCGTAGAAACTGGTAAGACAGTTGATTGTAACAAATAGTTGGAGTCCTCAGACCACTCTCGGAACATGCCCGTATCTTCTATGGATGAAATGGAGCTTCCGCCAACATTTAACCTCTGTACCGTCTCCAGTGCGATGCTCTGATCGATGGAGAATGGATATTTGTTGCCAACAACATGTGCACCTGGATGATCACCCTCGGGAGTATGATAAAGTCCAGTCGGCACTGAGACGATTTCGATCCCGTTGATAAAAGCATATACCTCCTCATGATCTGGAGTACCAGCTGGTGATGGAGAGAACGATATGGTCAAGGCTTGATTTTCTTCCACGGTCACACAATATTCTTTAGCGAAAGATTGTAAGCCCAAAGCATCAGCAGTAAGGGAAGCACTGAAGTTGCTGAGGAGGGTATAAGTACCAGCTTTTACAGTAAAAAAGGCCTTAGACCTTTCGAAACCCGGGTATGAAGTTGGATAGAAATGCAGGCGGACAAATTTTTGGCCCGGAGTGACTCGAAATGTATAGCTGAATTGCCATCGGGAGATCCGAGCGGTCAGGCAGGGAACAGGATTAGGAGGATGGGGTTGGTCAACAGCTTTTGAGCTTATCGATTTACCCTTGGAATTACCTCGTTGAATGACATAATTAGAACCAATATCTCCGATCCATTGCCGGCCATCCACGGCAGTTGAGTTGCCAGAAGAGCCGCAGTTAACGGCTATATCATCAAGTGGGTAATAAAGAGCGTGTGAGCTAAGGAAGGCAATCGAAAAAATAAGATGGTGGTGGAGAGGGATAATTATGGTGAATCGATAAAGATACATGTGTTATTGGGGCTGAATCGGAAGAGATTTTGGGCAATGATCAAAGTGAGGAAGAGAAAAGAGAGTGCTGAAAATGTGGGCAGAATTACCAGTACTAATTGTTACGGTGGCGGCCGAAAGGACAAAGCATATGTGAAACCAGATATATGCTTGAGAATATAAGATCAGAATTTCATTTTTCTTGCACCGTGGACCAATCATCAAGTATCGCCAGTCCAAACCCTTCATAATTATATGTGAACTTAGAAAAGTCACTCTCTTTCGTGTACGTGTCAAGAGCTGCAAAGCAAGGGGCTCAATCATAGAATTAGTCAATCGCTAGAGATTATCTTAGTTAGAACCTTATCATAAGAATTTAAAATAAAAAGTCGGAAGGACTCCCAACCTTCAGGGTTGTTTCCATCAAGACTTGGGGCTATAGTTTTTGTTAGTAAACTAAACCAACGGTGAACATGAAATTCTTATTAAAATATGGCATGTTTGAATATTTTTCCTCGTTTACTTTTCTTTCCCTGCCCATCTAACCTTTAGTCACCTAATGGCCTAAAACATAGAAATTGAAAGAGTTCATTAGATTAGTGTCGCCATTTAACATATAAATTAGATACATACATATATTTATATAAAAAGATTTCACCAAGTGGGAATACACGTAGAACAAACAAAGCAAAATTTTATAGAGTCACGTTCGGTGGGATAACAAAAATTATTCGAGCTTCAAATGCCCCTAAAACATGGTATATAAAATGTAAAGCTCGTATAGATATCATTAGAGAGTATGAGAATAAATATGTATTTAGGTGAAATATCTAAAGTGTTTAATGTCAAATGAGACTTATATAGGCTTGTGAAACTGGCCGCTACGGTTATTAAACCTCACATGAATGACTACAAATCCCGTTACTAGCCAATAAAATTATCGAATAAACTTTGTAATAAAAATCTAGAACCAAATTATTAGATGCTATCAAAAATATATTTCAATAGGAGTTAGAGGCCAACTAGGACCCATGGTTGGAATCTACCTTTAGCTAGAAGTGCAATAGTCAGCTCAAACACCTTGCTGAGCTTTCGACATCTTCTTGCCTTGGGCATATTCTCATCGTACTGCACCAGAGTGGAGGAAGAGGGGACTGTACCTTGTGGAAGAGCATCTTTGGGTTGAATATTCTCAACAATCTGCCCACGTTAGTCTCACCAACATTGGACCCTTCCTCATCCTTCTTGCCTTGGGGCATATTCTCATATTTGTACTGCACCGGAGTGGAGGGGGAGGAGTCTATACCTTGTGGAAGAGCATCAGTGGGTTGTATATTCTCATCAATCCCACCAACATTCACCGGGGATGGAGCCATTTGAAGACAATAGGGCCTTGGCCCTCTACTTTTAGAGCAGACTCCTATTATACTATGTATAATAGATGTACCTATCATTGATATAATATATTTGGCTCTCTCTCTTATAAATAGCCTGTCCCTTCCTATAGAAAACTTACTCAGCTGTCCAAGTGGTCAATCCATTGTCTAATTCATTCATCAATTTTGTGTAATTTTTATTTATTTTTATTTAAAATAGCTTAACTTATACATATCAACCAAAAAGTAAACCCAATTTTTCTTGAGAAAGAAACCAAAAAATACTTTTTCTTGAGAGAGAAACCAAAAAGTAAACTCACTCTGTTGAGGGAGAAATTGGCAGAAGTCTAAAAGTTTTGAAAAAATCATAACTGTTCTTCTTCGGCCTAACCTGCTATATACGCATATAATATATTCATCATATTTCTAGTAGAGAATATAATACAAAGTAAATCCAATTTCTCTCTTTGAAAATTCTCTTTGACAAAGAAGAATTGTGGGTTTCACCATCTCATACTCAAAGTGGATAGTTTCAATCTTTCTATTTTATATTACAATGATACTTAATCTTATAATGGCAGACAATGGTGTATCCTTCACTGTGTATATGATTATGTTATTTAGATGTTAGTCCAAAAATATTTTATTATGCATTTTTTTTTAATTTTTGAAACCCAAAATCTTAGTTAAAACCTAACTTTGTTAATTTTTTTACTAATTTTTGCATTTCCTTTGTTGTGTTTGTAAGTGGAATTTTTCAAGAAGACTTGGCCGATCACTCGAGCCAACGTTGATGAGCCCAAACTATCTATAAGGAAGAAAAGTTAAAATGGCTCGACCCCTTCCGGGCCAATCACACTTCGACGATTAAGTTAGCAAGCTTAATCAAAAGTTGAATAAGAAAAAGTTGTATAAACTTGGAGTTAATTGGCTATACCTGACTCTTGAGGTCTTTGGTATTTATAGTGTGATCGATGGAGTGTTTTGCTCCCAACTTACCAACAGGTTATCATGGCTTGTTGGGTAGGCTTCATCATTTGCCACCGACTGATAGTTTACAGGGCATGCCTTGCCATCGCTGAAGAATCCGGCGGATCGGACGTGCAAGTTGACATCACGTGGGAGGCTGCTCGCGCATTTAATGCGGGTCAACTCTGCATTTAATACTCTGAGACCGTTAGTGGTTTGGGCTCACCTTTTGTGGTTTGGGATAAGGTCGGCACCTTGGGCTAAATAGCCTCTAGTGCTTGATTTGAGCCGCCTAGCAGCCCAACTTCAATTTATGTTAATTGGGCCAATCCAAATGGATTGGGCCGTGTGCATTTACCCCACAGCGTTGTTGTTGTTTTTTTCATTATTTGATTTTATAAAATAGAACAAGCTGGGTAGAACCATAGAGGGCACCAAGACAAAGTTCAATAATTCATAACAATATCTTAATCAAGATAATTCTACTCTCCTATGGGACTTTGGTGCTTAATCAGCTAATATCAGTTTCTAATTTTCATTTGTCGAAAAAATTAGGGTTTTAGTTCCATTTTCTTTTGAATTATTTGGTGATTATTTGTTAGTATACATTGAAAAGGAAATTGCTAAGAAACTTAGTACATAGTTAATCATAGAAGACTTTCGGGACTTAAAAAAACATCGAGTTCCACTTTAATAAATGATGGAGTTTAAATGTACTTAGGGAACAATTATTATGAGATTAATCTTTTGTTCATATTTTGTGAATGATTAATAGATGTTAACTTCATTGTTTACGTCTTAATCTAGTCGTAAATGTTATTATATTTATCCTTTTAAACTTTAACATATGCGATAGTTGTTGGTAGTAGGTATAAATTTTTTAATGTTTCGGACTCTCTTAAAACAAAATCCTAACTCCGTATCTGATTGACCCTTCCTCCAAATCCTCCTTTGTGGAAGAGTCTTACATTGATCCTGTGACATTGATCCTGTGACGCCAATGCGAACACAAGGCTCGACAACACATCAACCATCGCAGGCCGTTCATTTGGACGATTATGCATGCATTTGTTAGCAACATCCACAAACACCTTGAGGCAATGTGACGTCCCTCAAACTGAGGTCAATGATTTGATCGAGTTTTCCATCTTTGATGATGAGACGTTTGACTGGTCCAATTTTTCACCCAAGCTGCGTAATTGGTAAACAATGGTCTGGATTGTCGTAGTTACTGGCCAGAGTACACTTGATTGTAACAAATAATTGGAGTTCTCAGACCACTCTCGGAACATGCCCCTGTGTCACGGGTTGTCATCCGTGGCACGTCGAGGGCCGCGAGGGACCTTAGCGTGGGGCATGTCTGAGCATGATTGGCCGGTGGCATGGCAATCTCGTAATTTGTATTTTTCATATTTATTGGATTTATGGATTATGACTCCTCGAGGGGGTAGGATGTTTCTTCCTATCAGTTTGGAGATGGCTCAGAATGCTATTATAAGGGAGGGCATGGTGTTGACTCTACCACCCCCTAGTGCTACCGAAAGGGACAGCATTCAAGTGAGTCCTCCAAGGGAGTGGGCGAGACTTGGGGGCCGGCTGTGGCACGTGGCTACAGTCCTCATGCTAGTCAAGGGGTTAAATGGGCGGCATTGTGCCCGGTGGGGCAAATGTTGGGCATTAGCGTCGAGGATGGGATTGTGGCATTCGCACCCGCTACGCCATAATTATAAAGTGGTGGGGCTTATGTCCATGACGGATTGGACCTCGGTGTGCACACTTGCATGCCGTGTGTCTTGTGTGCACTTGCGCATTGGGTTCACGCTTGTGCACACGGCCGCTTGGTTTGGCTAGCATTGGTGTCACGGGGCACAATGTTGTGGGCTTATCGGTTGCTATTCGGTGGTGTCTTTTCTTGCGGGCAACTTGACGCGAGGCGCTAAGAGCTTCAAGGATGGAGGCGTTATGCCTAACAGGTGATGCTTGGCGGACGCGCGCATGTCTAGTTGCACATGGCCATTGGGCTTGTGTTTCGAGAGGGACTGGCGCTAAGCACATTGCTTGCCGTGTGTGCGTGCATTTGAGTATGGCGTTGCTATCACCTATAGCTTGGGTTGCCTTATGGCTTGAGCATCAGAGGTCCGTGCTTAAAGAGATATGCGGGGCATTACGGATGGATCCTGGACAAGCGCATAATCTTATGCCTTGGTGTTTGAGTTTGGCGGGACTATTGCTTGGTGCATAGTCGCCTCACGGGTGTATTTCGCTGCATATGATCATAGCGGGTCGCATTAGTGTCATCGTGTGGTGCCCGGCCTGCCAACCCGTGACAGTTGGTATCAGAGCACTAACCATCGTGGTGTGCATTAATTGGGTGTTGCTTCTCTTATCCGTGTGGGCATACTCTTCAGTTGTAGTGGACTTCTCCAAGTGGGTTGTTTGCTTCAGATTGTTGGTTGTCAGGTTTATCGATGGAGCGAGTTTCATTCCATCTTGTGACGAATGGATTGGTGGCCCGAGCTAGCAGTTTTCCAGTCTATGTGGGCTCAAATGTTATGGTATCAGTGGACTTGGTTGCTGTTTGAACCCCTTTGGCACCTTCTTAAAGTGACCGCTTCAATAAGCTTTGGACGCGCGCTCGGTCCTTTGATTATGGTCGTGGTGCACAGTGCAGCAGGCCTTCTTAAGGATGTGCATGGGACCGACTTTGTAGTGCATAAACACTTCTGTGTGTCAGATCAAATGATATTGGTGCATAGCTAGTAGTGCTGCTTTGTTGGATTGGTGGGTTGTTTCTGCATTATGTGAGCTTGTGTAACTTGCTTCGTGTTGTGGGGATTTGCTTGCCTTCATTTGACCCTTGAGTTGGCCAAAACCGTTGGCAGCTTTGCTCGTATTATTGCATGGTTACTTTGTTGGCTTCGTGCTTGCTTAGTGAATTGTGCTCGTTTCTGCGCTTGGCTGTTGGCATTTGTGAAGAGCGTGTTTAATCTCAAATTTTGGGTGGTCTTGCCTCGTTGTGATACATGTTGGCTAGTGGATGCCAGATGACTTAGAGGAGTTCATCGTTGCTAGAGAGCACCGTGTAGCGAGGGTTTATCAAGACACAAAGTCCTCCGGCGGAGGGAGGCATTGTGGGCAATCTTCGGGTGAAGATCAGAGGATCAGACACTGGAGTTGCACTGTGGGCAAACTTTGGGTGAAGATCAGAGGATCAGGCACTAAAGCTTTGCAAACTGATTTCGGGTGAAGGCTGAAGAGCCGAGGTACTGGAACAGCGTGGGCTGATTTCGAGTGAAGGCTAGAGAGCCGAGGTACTGGAACAGCATGGGTTGTCTTCGGGTGAAGGTCTAAGGACTGAGGTACTGGAGCAACATTGTGGGAACTTCAACAGTTGGAACCGTTTGCCAGTGGGCAGTGTTTACTTCGACAGTGCAGACGGACTTGCATCCGGTGGGAGTGCCGGTCAGATGGGAACTAGTGTGGGACAGAACCACAGGTTGTCGCGAGGGCATCTTTGGGTCGTGCACAGGGTGAATTCTGATGTCAAATGAGCTTTTGTGGGTTCAGCTGCTGAGTTGTGTAGAGGGTGCACGCGGAGTGCTCGTCGATGAGGGCATCGACACCTCGAAGTGGTGGAGGGTGCATGACGGCCAATACACGCTTTTCTTTTGTGCGCGACGTACAGCGCCTATTCAGGTACATATTGCCGATGGATGGAGCAATATGGTACGGGGCACTTGCTCAGAGGAGTTGTGCTTGCTTTATGTGGTGGAAAAGGTGTCTTATTTTGCTTTGCCGAGTTCAGCATGGAAGTCTGGGCGAACCTTTGCTTCGAGTAGCTATGGGGGCAGATTTGGTGGCGACCGGATTTGTAGGCAATCAGCACGGAGGTGTTGGTCTGCGAGGAGTGGTGGCAACTCATCGTGGGGGCATATGAGCACTACCGCATTCAGCGTTATGCTTGGCATCAACGGGGGCACTGATTGCTCGAGTGGTGAAGAGTGTCAGGAGTTGGCACTAGTTGTGGCGTGTGCCAGGAGTTGGCACTAGGCTTTGATATCATCGAGGACGATGATGGTTGAAGTGGTGGAGAATGTCACGGGTTGCCACCAGTGGCACGTCGAGGGCCGCGAGGGACCTTGGCGTGGGGCATGTCTGAGCATGATTGGCCGGTGGCATGGCAATCTCGTAATTTGTATTTTTCATATTTATTGGATTTATGGATTATGACTCCTCGAGGGGGTAGGATGTTTCTTCCTATCAGTTTGGAGATGGCTCAGAATGCTATTATAAGGGAGGGCATGGTGTTGACTCTACCACCCCCTGGTGCTACCGAAAGGGACAGCATTCAAGTGAGTCCCCCAAGGGAGTGGGCGAGACTTGGGGGCCGGCTGTGGCACGTGGCTACAGTCCTCATGCTAGTCAAGGGGCTACATGGGCGGCATTGTGCCCGGTGGGGCAAATGTTGGGCATTAGCGTCGAGGACGGGGTTGTGGCATTCGCACCCGCTACGCCATAATTATAAAGTGGTGGGGCTTATGTCCATGACGGAGTGGACCTCGGTGTGCACACTTGCATGCCGTGTGTCTCGTGTGCACTTGCGCATTGGGTTCACGCTTGTGCACACGGCCGCTTGGTTTGGCTAGCATTGGTGTCACGGGGCACAATGTTGTGGGCTTATCGGTTGCTATTCGGTGGTGCCTTTCCTTGCGGGCAACCTTGACGCGGGGCGCTAAGAGCTTCAAGGATGGAGGCGTTGTGCCTAACAGGTGATGCTTGGCGGACGCGCGCATGTCTAGTTGCACATGGCCATCGGGCTTGTGTTTTGAGAGGGACTGGCGCTAAGCACATTGCTTGCCGTGTGTGCGCGCATTTGAGTATGGCATTGCTATCACCTATAGCTTAGGTTGCCTTATGGCTTGAGCATCAGAGGTCCATGCTTAAAGAGATATGCGGGGCATTACGGATGGATCCTGGACAAGCGCATAATCTTATGCCTTGGTGTTTGAGTTTGGCGGGACTATTGCTTGGTGCATAGTCGCCTCACGGGTGTATTTTGCTGCATATGATCATGGCGGGTCGCATTAGTGTCACCATGTGGTGCCCGGCCTGCCAGCCCGTGACACCATGTCTTCATTGGATAAAATGGAGCTTCTGCCTATGTTTAACAGTTGTACCATCTCGAGTGCGATGCTCTTATCGATGGAGAATCGATATTTCTTGCCAACAACCTGTGCACCTTTATGATCAACCTCATTACATGTCATGTAAAATTTCTCCCACCGAGGGAGTTGGTTCATTGCAATGAAGATCATTGCAACTTCGTCCAATAGCTTATCGTGTCTTTGTGGAAATCAGAGGCCAAGGGCCTTTTCACCTGACCCGTACTCGGGTGAGCAAACAACTGCTTTGTACATTTGGTTTGAATGCCAGGAATCACGCACGACTACTTAGAGTCTTAGACTAACAAAATTGATATATTTAAATTCGAAGTAATTGAATTTGAGGTTTAACTGAACCTCAGTCACAACGGGGGCTTAGTCACTGGAGATTGTAGAAGGTGGGGTATAATAGGGAACATCAATCAAGTGGAAAGGCATGCTCAAGCTGTAGTAAAGGCTATGGTAAACCAAAGAAATTAGCTACTACCTATACTAATTGGTGGCTGTTGCAGATATACTACTTTTTCTGTTGGGAATTTTGGCCCTCCTAAACACATCCCTTTTGAAAATAGGAAAGACAGGAATATCAAAATAAATAGAGAAAAACACAATACAAGGATTTACGTGAAAAACATCCAAAACAGGAGAAAAAGCCCCGGCCCAGAAGAAAAATACACTATGTAAAACATTATTACAATCACATAATTTTTCCTCCTCACCTTACCGACACCCACTAAACTATCCCATTAGCTAACTTTTAACTTTTACCCTTTCAAGAGGAATTTTACTAAAGTCAAAAGTTACTAACTAAGTTATTGACTAGTGCACTTAACTAAAGAGACTTAACCCTTCTTAAATAACCTTGTCCCCTACCCCCCCCCCCCCCTTCTCCTACTCATTCGATGTGAGATAAGCACCAAAACAAACCAACAATCTCCACCTTTGCGACTTTGGCTGATCCCACAGCCACACTCCACCTTAATGAAGATCTTCATATTGTCTACTATCATGCTCCACCATAAAAGCATATGCACTCAGAATAAACTAATTCTAAACATTTCACTTCGGCCCATGTTGAAAAACTAACCTTGCTGAAAAATTATGTTGCAACTCCTACATTTGGCTTTCCTAGAAGTTCATCAGCTATCGACATGAATTTCCACCACACACCCTGCATCAATGCTAAATCAATACCCGTGTTGACCTGTCCTTGGAGATTTCCTGTGAACATTCAACATCTGTTACATCTGTCCGCCTGCACACCTGTACATTTTAACCATATACTCCTACACCTGTTGTAGCAACTCTTGCTCTATTTGTTCATCCTGATCTCCACCAGCCTGTATAGGTTGCCAATCCATCCAAGCAGAATCGTGCATTTCTGATTGATGACTAGTCTTTCGCTGTCAATTGACCCAGATGCTTCCGATCAACCCCTGATCTTCCACCACTTCTGTCCAATTTAATTAAAAACAGTGCAAAACTGCACCCACCGGTAACTCCGCAGCGCCTAAAAAATCTTAGGAACACCTCCCTCCATGAACTAATAATTTTTTTTTTTGTTCTCTCTCCTCTTTTTCTGTGCATCAGCTTGATGAATTTTTTATCGTATACATGAATAGTACCCATTAAATAAGTTCCCAAGAAATACTCAAATCTTTCCTAGACAGAACTTCAAGATTCCTAGAAAAGATTGGAGAGGTCACACTGATCCCGCTTAAAACCCAATCTCCTGGACAGAATCTCTTTAGACTGTACGTATTCACACTACCACACCAAAGCTCCACCCTACCAAAAGGAACCTTTGCTAATTTCAAGAAAATCTTTTCTGATGTGGAAGATTAGTCAAAACTGCAACTACAGAGCATACTAAGAATTTCAAGAAATAAATAAAACAACCAAAAAGCTCTGATACCACTCGTTGGGAATTTTGGCCCTCTCAAACACACCCCTTTTAAAAACAGGAAAGACAAGAATATTAAAATAAATAGAGAAAAACACAACACAAGGATTGAAGTGAAAAACTCTCAAAAGAGTAGAAAAACCACCAGCCCTGAAGAAAAATACACTATGTGAAAAATTGTTACAATCACATAATTTTTCCTCCTCACCCTGCCGACACCCACTAAACTATCCCATTAGCTAACCTTTAACTTTTACCTTTTCAAGAGAAATTTTACTAAAGTCAAAAGTTACTAACTAAGTTATTGACTGGTGCACTTAATCAAGGAGACTTAACCCTCCTTAAATAACCTAGTCCCTTACCCCCCTTCTCCTACTCATTCGAGGTGGGATAAGGAGCAAAACAAACCAACATTTTCTATTTGAGCTTAGGCCTCTCTGTAAACCAAAGAAATTAGCTATATACCTAAATTAAGCAACTAAACAACTTTGTTTGCTCTACTTTTTGAGCAAATTATCTAGGGAGTTTAATGGCTAAAAGGATTAGTTTACTTTCTAGTTGTGGGGCGGAAGGATGACAAATTAGACAAATTTGATTTCTTGTCAGCCCAGATGTTTGTTGTACATTCAATTGCAATATTTGGAACACTACCAGAACCATCAAGTACTCTATTTAATTCCGAAAAATTTTGATTTTAAAATTGCAAGAGGCTACATATAGTCACCTTTAAGTATTTATAGATTGAAAATCCAACACAACAAAGTAGAAACTTCACTGTAGGAAATGTTTAACATCTGCTTTTCTGACATTCATAATATTTTTGCTTGTCGACAAATTTGAATTTAGATTCATTTTTTTAACTAGAAAAAATGTTAAATTTATGGGTCCTTTAATAGGAAATAATTTACCAAATATATTTACAAATAAGCAGTGGCATTCCCAAAATTTATATAGAGATTGGTCAACGTAAAAGTTTTTAGATTTTGTACGGAAAAAGGTAAGAAAAATTTTAATTTTAAAGGGACTGTAAATGGGATTTTTCAGGAAGGCTAGACCGAACTCTTAAGCCCCAAATGGATGAGTCCAAATTCTTCCTGCAGGACAAAGAGGTTAGAATGGGTCGACGCTTAGTGAGCCGATCACACTCCGAAGATTAAGTTAGCAAGCTTAATCGATAGAGATGGATGAAAGTTGTGAATAGTTGGAGTTAACTGTCCATACCTGGCTCTCGATGTCTTGGGTATTTATAGAATCTTTGAGGGAGTGTGTTTTGCCTTGGCCTACCAGCAGGTTCTCATGGCCTGCTGGGTAGGCATCATAATTGATGCCGCCTGATTATTTACAGGGTCTGGCGCACCGTCGCAGAGGATTCCAGCTGACCGGACGTGCACGTCGACGTCGCGTGGGCAGCCGTTTGTGCATTTAATGCGAGTCAACTCTGCATTTAATGCTCAAAGACCGCTAGCGGTTTGGGCCCACTTTTCGCAGTTTGAGCTACGCTGGGAAGGAGGTCGGCAGTCAAAGCTGACATTCCCTCTAATTCTGATCTGGGCCTGCCAAGCAGCCCCAACTTTAATTTGCGCACATTAGGCCTGACCCATTGGGTTGGGCTAGGGGTTATTCCCCCACAGGGACTAATACACTATTAGCGTAAATACTCAAAAACTTATAAAAGGTATAGAGAAATATGGATTGGGAGGCCGTGACCGCGACCTGCCCACTTCGGCTCACCATTGCACATAAGCATTGAAGTCTTTATTGCTCCTAATAGGGCAACATGACGCGAAGTATTTAAACATCGGCCCTTCATATCATCAATTATAGTTTGGTTTAATTCAATGACAAACAATTGAAGCAATGCTTTGTACAGTAAGAGGGTTCAACAAGCTTTACATGAAGTTTTCTGTCATTTCAAAACACAGGTGCCTTGATTCAATGATCTGATCACATATGACTACAAATTTTGACACTAATGTTGATGGTCCTTTAAAATAACTTGAGGCCAAAACCAAACAAACAAGCAAAAATAGTCTTCTTTATATTTTATTTCAAGAAGGCAAAGCTTAGTAAAATAACAAACAATATAAAAATCAAAGCAAGTGTTACTCTAGATGAACCCTGAAGAGAACTCTAGAATATTCAATTACCTATCATTAACTTCGGAATTGCACTCTTCCTTTACATATAGACAAATTTGCCAATTGGATTTGTTGGTTATGATCTCCACCATATTTCCTGAACCTTGTTGCTCATTTGGATTTGGTGCTAGACTGTTATATCATGGCATTCAATTACTACTAAAACGTGGCATTCAATCAAAATCTAATGTAGAACAACTCCCAAAAATACTAGTAGGAGTAGTGATACTACTTCCGTTATCATTTTTTCTTTCTATATTTGGTTAATCTTTCAGGAGTAACAGTAATTGGGACTACCGTGGGCCTAACAATGGACCCCCGTCCAGCCCACAAGTAGAATCGTAGCCATATGCCCAGCCATCGTCGTAATTAAGCATGAGTGACAAACCTCACCCCAATACAACCGTCATCCGTGATGTCAAATGCAGTGTCATTTGACAACACATTGTCGTAAGCACGAGCGACGGCTTAGTGGAACCATACATCCACTCGATAATCAGGGGTTTCGCCCCCAACCTCGATATCATTGTGCCAAGTGTCACAAGCCCACCAGGATGGCCTAAAAATAGGCCAATGAGAATGTTAAGGAGCCCACTAAGTCTATAATACTCTAAGCAATTCTTGGGCATTCTATTATATGGGTAAATTTTGGTGAGCATTTTAGATCTTTCTATACAAGTGTAGATATTAGAAGGTTGTGGGAGATTCTAAACTGGGAGTGAGGCTTTCGTGAGAAGTTTTGTACATAAATATCTTAGATATTTGTATAGAACTCTCTAGAGAGCTAATCTCTACCGTGGGATCAAGTTGATCTCAACCGTCCATTGAGGAGGTGGGCAACTATAAATAGGTTAAGTCATTCATTTATAACCATCTAAGTTTCAAGCAATACAAGCATTCTCCAAGTTCACTTAAAGCTCTTTTTGTTCTCTTGTTGCTCTCTTATTCTTAGCCTTATTCTTTCGGTATTCTTAAAGTTTACTTAGCATCTGTAGTAGCCAAAGGTATCTAAGGTCACACAAGTCAAGGTGTCCAAGAACTAAGCCTGTGACAGGTGGTATCAGAGCTTCAGTTTGTGAAGGCTAAGCAATGGCAACAACTGGTTCAGATATCACTGAGCACGGAAGTGTTCACGAGAGGGATCCCCCTCCTCCTACCGGCAAAGGGCGGAAGGACAAGTCAAGGGATGCCTTGTCTTCCTTGGAGTCAACGGTCATGAGGGTAGAGCTTGCCATGACCAATGGACGGGACAAGTTAGAGGAGCTAAACCAAAGCACCGAGGGACTCATCCAACGTGTTGAAGGGATCGACAATGGGCGTGAGGAGTTCTAAGGGGAGGTGCAAGGCGGCCTCAACACCATGGCAGAGCTTGTGAGGACCCAAATGGATGCTCTCAAAGAGATGGTCCAAGCCGAGTTTGCCGCTATAAAGGAGGAAATGAAGAAGATCAAAAATGATTGGTCATTGTGTAAGATGGCTATCACCCAAGGTACGGTTTCTTCCTCTCCCTCTCCTAAGCTTAACATTCCTAGGCCTAAGTCCTATAATGGGTCAAGGAATGCTAAAGAGTGAGGCAATTTCTTATGGAGCTTGGAGCAATATTTTGAAGCCACTAGCATAAGTGGTGATGATAAGAAGATAAAAACGGCCCCTCTCTTCCTCTCGGATGTAACCACACTATGGTAGAGGCGGCGGCATGCGGATATGGAGTGTGGCTTATGCACTATAGCCACATGGGATGACTTCAAGAGAGAAATCAAGAAACAATTTTATCTCGAGAATTCGAAGCATGAAGCAAGGGCTCGACTAAGGTGTCTCTCCCACAAAGGCACGGTGCGGGAATATGTGAAGGAGTTCTCCGAGCTATTATTGGAGATACCAGACATGTCCGAGAAGGAGTCTCTCTTCACCTTCATCGATGGGTTACAATCATGGGCCAAGATCAAAGTTCAACGACGGGGACCCCAAGATCTTGCAACGGCCATCTCTATGGTGGAGTTCCTAACCGAATACAAGCAAGGTGAGTCCTCTTCTAAGCCCAAAAATCAAAAGTATAATAAAGGCAAAGGTGGGGGAGTGCATGCAAGCCAAGCAAAGGAGGGTGGACACAAACCATCCTCATCAAGCCACGACAAGTTCAACAAAGACAAGAAGGGTGGTGACAAGCCCAAGTTTACATACTTCCTTTATGATGGAAATCATTTTGCCAGCGACTGTCCAAAGCGAGCTAAGCTATCGGCTCTTATCCAAGAGGAGGAGGAGGAACGCCCCCAACCGGAAGAGACCACGATGGGCTCTCTAAGGCTACTTAATGCAATCAAAGCCAAAGTGGATATGCCAAAGGCCGAGAAGAAGGGGCGCACGTGTACATGGAAGCAAAGGTACGTGGTTTCAACACTCGTGCTTTAGCTGATACCGGTGCTTCTCACAATTTTATTAAAGTCAAGGAGGCCAAGAGACTAGGTCTCCAATTCAAGGAAGTGCTAGGTTGGCTTAAGGCCATCAACTTGGAGGCATGGCCAATCTATGGAGTTACTCAGGATGTGTGGTTACACATCAGGGATTGGTGTGGCTAAGTGGACTTCTCGGTGGTGCTAATGGATGACTACCCCATTGTGTTGGGGATGGAGTTCTTGGATAGGGTGCGGGCATTCTCCATCCCTTTCGCTGAGACTGTGTGCATCATGGGCGAAGGCAATGCATGTATGGTACCATTGGCTCGGGAGGCAGCTTTGAAAGGCAAAGTTTTGTCCGCCATGCAACTCTCCAAGGGACTTAAGAAGAATGAGCCAACATTTCTTGCAACCATGACGCTTAATGAGGACTCTTCTAGCACCATGGAAGGCATGCCAAGCAAAACGGTGGAGGTGCTTGAAGAGTACAAGGATGTCATGCCCTCGGAGTTGCCAAAGAGACTTCCACCTCAGAGGGAGATGGATTATGCCATAGAGTTGGAGGTAGGTACCAAGATTTCGGCCATGGCACCCTACCGTATGGCTCCCCCAGAGTTGGAGGAATTAAGGAAGCAACTAAAGGACTTGTTGGATGCTGGCTTCATCCAACTGTCAAAGAGTCCTTATGGCACGCCGGTCTTATTTCAAAGAAAGCATGATGGGTCCCTTCAACTATGCATCGACTACCGGGCGCTAAATAAGATAACTATCAAGAACAAGTACCCCATCCCACTCATTGCCAACTTGTTTGATAGGCTTGGTGGTGCAAGGTGGTTCACCAAGCTTGATTTAAGATCGGGGTACTACCAAGCGAGGATCGCCAAGGAGGACGTGGGCAAGACCGATTATGTCACAAGGTATGGCTCCTTTGAATTTCTAGTCATGCCCTTTGGCTTTACAAATGCCCCTGCCACATTTTGCACCCTTATGAATCAAGTATTACAACCCCTCTTGGATCGCTTTGTCATAGTATAATTGGATGATATTGTCATATATAGTTCCTCTTTGGAGGAACACATAGGCCATCTACGACAAGTCTTTCAAATTTTAAGGGAAAATGAGCTATATGTTAAAAGGGAGAAGTGTACCTTCGCTCAACCGGAGGTAAACTTTCTTGGCCATGTGATTGGAGGTAAGACCATATGCATGGATAAGACCAAAGTTCAAGCCATCCAAGAATGGGACCAGCCAAAAAAGCTGATGGAGCTATAATCTTTCTTAGCCTCGCCAATTATTACCGATGATTCATCCGAGAATATTCAGCAATAGCAGCACCTTTGATTGATCTTCTTAAGAAGAATTATTCATGGGAATGGATGGCTAGGTGTGAGGAGGCCTTCCAAGCACTTAAGAAGTCCATTATGGAGGAGCCCGTTCTAGCACTGCCCGACCACACCAAGCCATGGGAGGTGCACACAGATGCCTTGGACTTTGCTATTAGAGGGGTGCTAATGCAAGAAGGTCACCCCATTTCTTTTGAAAGGCGCAAGCTTAATGACACCGAAAGGAGGTATACAGTGCAAGAAAAGGAGATGATCGTAGTGGTTCATTGCTTGCGCACGTGGAGACACTATTTGCTTGGCTCCAAGTTCGTGGTCTTGATGGATAACATAGCAACAAGTTACTTTTTGACTCAAAAGAAGTTAACTCCCAAGCAAGCACAGTGGCAAGACTTTCTTGCCAAATTTGACTACACATTGGAGTACAAGCCGAGCAAAGCAAACTTGGTGACGAACGCACTTAGTAGAAAGGCCGAGCTTGCCGCTATTAGCCTGCCCCAATGCCTGTTAAAGGATCGCATCAAGAAGGGGCTCCAACATGATCAAGTGCCCAAGACTCTTATTAATGGTATCAAGCTGGGCAAGATAAGGCAATTTTGGCTTTAAGATGATCTTCTATTTGCTAAAGGAGACCGGATTTATGTGCCAAAATGGGGGATGCTATGGAAGGAGATTCTTAAGGAATGTCACGACTCCAAATGGGCGGGACATCCAGGCGTTCGCTACAAATTGGCATTATTGGAGGATGCCTACTATTGGCCACGAATGTGGGACGATGTGGAGCTTTATGTGAAAACTTATCTGGTGTGCCAACAAGACAAGGTGGAGCAAAGTCATCCCGCGGGCTTGCTAGAGCCCTTACCTATTCCGGATCGGCCATGGGAAAGTGTTTTTATGGACTTCATCACTTGTCTTCCCAAGTCTGAAGGAAAATGTGCGATCATTATGGTGGTTGACTGGTTTTCTAAATATGCCACTTTCATACCAGCCACCAAGGATTGAACTGTGGACGAAACAGTTCGGTTATTCTTAGCCCATATGATCAAATATTGGGGAGTTCCAAAGACTATTGTTAATGACCGGGACTCTTGCTTTACAGGGAGCTTTTGGACAGAGCTTTTCAAGTTTCTTGGCATAGAGCTTAATTTCTCTACAAGCTTTCACCCACAAACCAATGGCCAAACCTATAGGGTGAATGCTTTTTTGGAGCTAGACTTGAGGTAATATGTAAGTTCCAACCAAAAAGATTGGGCCAAGTTGCTTGATGTTGCCCAATTCTCTTATAATCTACAAAAGAGCGAGGCAACCAACACTAGCCCGTTCGAGCTTGCTACGGGCTAACAACCTTTGACGCCTACCACTGTTGCTACCAAGTATACTAGCAAAAGCCCTGGAGCTTACAAGTTTGCCAAGGGGTGGCATGAGAAAACCGACATAGCCGAGGCCTACTTGGCCAAGGCAGCCAAAAGGATGAAGAAATGGGCAGATAAGAAGCGACGGCCAAAGGAGTACCAAGAATGACACATTTCATGGTGAAGCTTCTCACTCATCAAGCCAAAGCATACAAAGGGCTTCACAAAGGGCTAGCGCGACAGTACGAGGGACCATTCCCGATTACCAAATGAGTTGGCAAGGTGTCCTACCAACTTGAGTTGCCTCCAAAGTTAAAGATTCATCCGGTCTCTCACATAAGCCTTCTTAAACCTTACCATGCCGATGAGGAAGACCCAAGCTGTGGGGAATCAAGAGCTCCCACATCCATCACAGCGTCATTCGATAAAGAAGTGGAGACTATCCTTACTCACCGAGTTATCTCAAGGAGGGGTGTGGCACCAAGCTCTATCGAGTACTTGGTCAAGTGAAAGGGGCAACCGGATAGCGAGGTAAGCTGGGAGCACGAGGAGTCCTTGAGGTAGTTTGTGGACAAGATCGCAGAATTCTAAAGAGTTGCGATGAGAGCGTTGCCAGATTAGGTAGGGGAGAATGTCACATGCCCACCAAGATAGCCCAAATATAGGCCCATGAGGATGCTAAGGAGCCCACTAAATCTAGAACATTCTAGGCAATTCTTGGGCATTCCATCACATGGGTAAATTTTGGTGAGCATTCTAGATCTTTTTACACAAGTGTAGATACTAGAAGGGAGTGGGAGATTCTAGAATGGAAAGGAGGCTTCCTTGAGAAGCTTTGTACATAAATATCTTAGATATTTACATAGAATTCTCTAGAGAGATAATCTTTACCATAGGATCAAGTTGATCTCAACCGTCCATTGAGGAGGTGGGCAACTATAAATAGGTGGAGCCATTCATTTGTAAACCATCCAAGTTTCAAGCAATACAAGCATTCTCCAAGTTCACTCAAATCTCTCTTTGTTCTCTTGTTGCTCTCTTATTCATAGCCTTGTTCTTTTAGTATTCTTAAGGCTTACTTAGGATCTTTAATAGCCAAAGATGTCTACGGCTGTATGGGTCAAGGTGTCCAAGAATTAAGCCCGTGACACAAGTTTGTTGTAGTTGCATTGCAATTTGGAGGCTCTCCGCCACATCATCCATGGCCGGCCATTCCTTTCCCCCATCAAGCAAACAATTCCACAAAATCTTGACAAATAGCTTCAACATTCGGGGTGCTATTCTCCCTATAAGATATGGATCAATGATCTGATCAATTGTTTTCCTTTGAACACTAGTTTTGAACCAGCGTGCTAAATGCACTTGATCCACATTCCGAGAAACATCGTATACCTTCCTAACACATAGTACTTCTAACAACACCACTCCAAATGAGTATACATTAGATTTTTCAGTGATTCCTAGAGAGTGTACGTAATATGGATCCAAATATGCCAAGGTGCCAAGGACTCGCAGAGTGAGGGTCGTACTTCCGGTGGGTACCACCTTGGACAACTCAAAACCTGAAACTTTGGCAACCCAATTCTCATCCAACAGAATCTTGGTTGATTCAATGTTGTGGTGGACAATTGTGTGTGTTGTACCAGTATAGGTCCAGACCCTTCCATCGAAGCCCTTCACACTGAGAGGAGTGAGTCTGATATGTCTGTTGCGGCTGCTCTCTAATGCAAGTACACTGATTCTTACTGTGTGCTTTGCAGGACAAGAATCTAACATGGGCTTTGACAAGAGGAGCATGGGGTCTTCTGCAAAGAAGAAGTTTAAAGAAATGGAGAAGGCAAAGGCCGCCGGAGAGAGGCCTAGCAAGCGCAACCGGCCCAGCTCTAGAGGCAGGACCATCGAGCAATCCCCTAACAAGGGCCCTGCGGTGGTTGGCACTCCTACGGTAGTTAAGGCTTCAACTGCTGCCAAGGTGTCTGGTCAACCTTCCAGGGCTGGCACTGGAATGCCTCCACCTCCTGCCGAAGCATCTACTGGCCCTCTAACCCAAACTCAACAAGGCGAGCCCCTCATTCTGGAAGATATCCAGGCTGCTTGGGAGAGGATGAAACAATTCATCAGTATGGAGGACGTGAGGCCCCTTGCTGATTGGAACAATGCCCAACTGACAAGGAGTATGAACCATGATGCTGTCAAGGTGAGGACTCTAGTCATCTTCTGCTTTTCATTTAATTGCTCGTGTTTATTGAAGCTGACCCTGCCATCCTTTTGTAGTTCCATGTGAAAGTGATTTGGCTGTCTACCTGCCTGAAGGCGAAGACGACTAAGTGCTCCAAGAAAGGCCAAGTCATTGAGACCTTGACCGAATCTATCAGCGGCTTGGAGAAGAAGGTCAAGGATGCTAAGGAAGCCTATGCAGTTGCCGAGGCAGAAAAGACTGCCACGCTGGATGAAGTGTCTGAGCTCAGGAAAAAGGTGAAAACTCTGACTTTTGATGCTTAGGCCTTAGGGGCAGTCAAGGACTCCCTTGCTTTGAGGGTAGCTGAGCTGGAGGGGCAGTTAAAGAATGCTCACGACAGTGCTGTAGAAGAGTTTAAAGCTAGGGCGGCCTTCCAAGACAAACTCAGCTAGGCCTACATGGAAGGTTTCGTTGATGCTAAGGTCGTGGCCAAGAAACTTTTTCCAGACCTTGACCTTTCTGCCTTGAAGCCATCTGATGACACTACCTCCAATGCGTCTGGCATGGAAGACCAAACCCCTGCAACAGAAGAGGGGGATGAAGCCCAATCCTGATTTTATCAGAAGACCCACAACACTTGTAGATTTTTTTTTTTTTGAACTGCTCTGGATTAATAAAATTTTGTTTCACCAATTGTGTTCTTGTGTCTGAATGCTTTGTGATTAGCAGTCTTTGTGAGCTCTTTGACTGTCTTCTGGGCAGCGGAATGACCTAACCATTACGCTGAGTTTGTTTGAGAACCTTGAAATGGCAAGTCTTGGGCATTGCTCAGTTGGACAATTAGGGGCTAACCAGTTGGGCTTAGTAGCCTTGTGGCCTTTCGGCTCGTCTGGTCAGCCTTGGGGGCTGACCAGTTGGTCTTAGTAGAACTTGTGGCCTTTCGACTTGTCTGGTCAGTCTTCGGGACTAACCAGTTGGGCTTAGTTGCCTTCGGGCCTTTCGGCTTGTCTGGTAAGTCTTGGGGACTGACCAGTTGAGCTTAGTTGCCTTGGGGCCTTTCGGCTTGTCTGGTCAGCCTTGGGGGCTGACCAGTTGGGCTTAGTTGCCTTGTGGCCTTTCGGCTTGTCTGATCAGTCTTAGGGACTGACCAGTTGGGCTTAGTTTCCTTGGGGTCTTTCGACTTGTCTGGTCAGCCTTGGGGCTGACCAGTTGGGCTTGGTAGCATTGTGGCCTTTCAGCTTGTCTGGTCAACCTTGGGGCTAACTGGTTGGGCCTGGTAGCCTTGTGGCCTTTCGGCTTGTCTAAGGCTGACCGGTTAGGCCTACTAGCCTTGTAGCCTTTCAGCTTGTATGGACAGCCTTGGGGTTGACCAGTTGGGCTTAGTAGCCTTGTGGCCTTTCAGCTTGTCTAGTCAGCGTTGGGGCTGACCGATTGGGCCTAGTAGCCTTGGGAGTCATGTGAGTAGACGATCGTTTTAGGGGCCGCCAAGAGCGAAAATTTCATTAAAGAATGCTGGTTGCATCAAACATAATACTTTCTCAGGTGTTCAGCATGCCAGGGGTTGGGGAGCTCTTTGCCGTCGACTCCGGTTAGCCAGTAGGTCCCTTTTCTAGAAAATCCCTTGACTGTGTATGGCCCTTCCCAATTTGGCCCGAGTTTTCCATCACCGGGCTTTCTGGTGGACTGATTAACCCTCTTGAGAACCAGATCTCCAGCTTTGAACGCCTTGGGCTTCACTCTGGCATTGTGGTACCTGCGCATCCTTTGTTGATAGGCAGCTACTTCCATAGCTGCTTGCATCCTTCTCTCTTCAAGTAGGTCTAGGCTCACCTTTAGGGCTTCGTTATTAGTCTCGGCCTCAAAATGTTCGACCCCGGGACTATGCAGGCCTATCTCCACCGGGATGACCGCTTCAGACCCAAAAGTTAGGGAGAAAGGGGTGTGCCCTGTTGCGACCCTTTCTGTTGTTCTATAGGCCTACAGGATATTGGGAAGCTCCTCTACCCATAAACCCTTCGCCTGCTCCAGCTTTGTCTTAATGCTTTTGAACAGGGTCCGATTGGTGACTTCAACCTGGTCGTTGGCTTGGGGGTGCTCCAGGGAAAAGTAGTGGTGGCTGATCTGGAGGTTTGAGCACATCTAATCGAACTGACCGCCCTTGAACTGTTTTCCGTTGTCTGTGATGATTACCTATGGGATATCAAACCTACATATAATGTTCTTCCATGGGAAATTCTTCATTTTCTACTCAGTGATGGTGGCGACCGCTTTAGCTTCGGCCCACTTTGTAAAGTAGTCAACAGCTACCACCGTGAACTTGGTCTGGACTTTTCCCAAAGGTAGAGCCCCCACTATGTCTATTCCCCACTGGGCGAAAGGCCAGGGGCTCTGGATTGGGGTTAGTTCCTGGGGCGGTTGTCTTGGGACGTTGGAAAACCTTTGGCACTTGTCACATTTTTTTACAAACTCTTGAGCGTCCTTCTCCATTGTGGACCAATAGTAGGTTGCTCTGAGAATCTTCTTGGCCAAAGCTCTCCCTCCTGAGTGGTTGCCGCAGACCCTTTCATACACCTCTCTCATGATGTAATCAGCGTCTATTTTTCCTGCACACCTTAGCCAGGGCATGGTGTGTCCGCTTTTATAAGGAATATTGTCTATCAGGGCATACCTGCTGGCCCTATACTAAATCTTTCTTGTCTCAACTTTGTTTGCTGGTAAGGACCCTTGCTCCAAGTAGTTTCTGATTGGTGTTGCCCATTCTACTTCTTGTTCTACCTGCAGTAGTTCTTGGTTCTGAATGCTTGGCGAATCCAGCACTTCCATGGGTACTCCAGGGTCGTCCTCCTGAGATGAGGCAATCCTGGTCAATCGATCTGCTTCCTCGTTCTGCAGTCTTGGTACTCTTTCTAGAAGTATTTTGGGGAATTTTCTTGCCAGGCATTTAGCCATCTCACAATACTCCTGCATCTTTTCTCCTCTGGCCTCGTACTCTCCTTTGACCTGTTTCACCATAAGTTGAGAGTCGCTCCGTACCAGGACGTGCTCTACCCCCATTTGCCAAGCCATTTGGAGTCCAACGATCAAGGCTTCGTATTCAGCCTCATTGTTAGAGGCGGGAAATTTAAACTTGATGGCATACTCGAGTTTGTGCCCTTTAGGGGTTACAAGGACGACCCCAACGCCACTTACTCTGTCCGTTGAGGAGCCGTCTACATTGAGCACCCACTGGGGCTGCAGGGAGTTGTCACCGGGATAGGTTGTGGGATGGGTGAACTCAACGATGAAGTCTGCTATGGCCTGCCCCTTAATCGCCAGTCTTGGTCTGTACTGGATATCGAATTGACTGAGTTCTATGGACCATTTGACTAGTCTTCCAGAGGTTTCTGGCTTGTGGAAGACCTTTTTCAACGATTGGTCTGTTAGGACAACTATGGTGTGGGCTTGGAAGTATAGCCCCAATCTCCTTGTTGAGTTCACGAGGGCGAGGGCCAACAGCTCCATTGTGGGGTATCACTCCTCTGCACCCCTCAGGGCCCTACTTGTGTAATAGATAGGCTTCTAGATTCCTTCCTCTTGCCTGACTAGGGTTGAGCTCACCGCCGCATTTGATACGGCGAGGTAAAGATAGAGCTCTTCACCTTCCATGGTTCTGCTCAGCAGTGGCACTGAACTTAGATATCCTTTGAGTTGTTGGAAAGCCTGTTCACATTCAAGGGTCCACTCGAAAGCTTTATGTAGAATTTTAAAGAAAGGAAGGCACTTATTTGTTGATCTAGAGATGAATCTGTCCAGCGCTGCTTCTCTACCAGCCAGCCTTTGAACTTCTTTGGTGGACATTGGGGACTGCATGTCTAGTACTGTCCTAATTTTCTCGGGATTAGCCTCTACCCCTGGGTTGGAGACCATGAACCCTAGGAACTTGCCAAATGCCACTCCAAAGGCGCATTTGGCAGGGTTCAATTTCATCTTATAGGCTCACAGGTTCTTGAACGTCTCTTCCAGGTCTGCTAGGTGGTTGGTAGCTTGCTTGCTCTTTACTAGCATGGCATCTACGTAAACTTCCATATTTCTCCCAATCTAATTGCTGAATATGCGGTTGACAAGCCTCTGGTAGGTTGCCCCGGCATTTTTGGGGCCAAATGGCATCACTTTATAACAGTACAGACCTCTGTCTGTCACAAACGCCGTATTTTCTTGATCATGCTCGGTCATCTTTATCTGGTTGTAACCTAAGAAAGCATCCATGAAGGTTAACATCTCATACCCTGCTGTTGAATCCACCAGTTGATCTATTATGGGTAAGGGGAAGCTATCTTTAGGACATGCTCTATTCAGATCTGTGAAATCCACGCACATTCTCCATTTTCCATTTGCCTTCCTGACCATCACTACATTAGATAGCCAGGTTGGGTATTGGGCCTCCTTTATGAAGCCTGCTCTTGTCAATTTCTCAACTTTGTCTGCTACCGCTTCGTTGCGCTCTAGAGCGAAGGACCTCCTTTTCTGCCTGACGGGTTTGGCAGTTGAGTCTATGTTTAGATGATAGGCAATAACCCAAGTGTCGATGCCCGACAAGTCCACATGAGACTAGGCAAAAACATCAGCGTTATGCCTGAGGAAAGACCTCAGTCCCTCCTTGAATTCCTCATGGGCTGTTGTTCCAACTTTTACTATCCTGGTCTGGTCTTGCCCTCCGACCATGACCTCCTCGAGTTCTTCTACTGGTTCTCCCCTGCTAACCTCATCCTCGTCTTGGACTTCCAACTCCTCAATCAACATGGCCTCCTTAGTTTCTCCTCGGAGGGATGCCATATAACATTCTCTGGCGGTCTGCTGGTCCCCCCTAGCTTCTCCGACACCGTGGGATGTGGGGAACTTGACCTTCAGGTGGTACGTGGAGGTTATAGTTTTAAACTCGTTGAGAGCTATTCTGCCTACGATGATGTTGTACGCTGAAGGGCAATCTACCACCAAGAAAGTCACCATCTTAGTGGCTTGCTGGGGTGCAGTCCCTAGCGTTACTGGTAGGGCTATGGAGCCCAAGGGTGTAACTCTGTCGCTTGTGAAGCCGACCAGAGGGGAGTTGACTAGCTGCAACTTTTCCTTGCCGACTTTTAACTGTTCGAAGGCTTTCAAGAAAAGAATGTCTGCTGAGCTGCCACTATCCACAAGGACCATTCGAATCAAGAAGTTGGATACTACTGCTGATATAACCAAGGGGTCGTCGTATGGTTGGCATATGGACCCAGCCTCTTCATCAGTGAACGTGATGGGGTCATGCTACTCCCTCGGCTTTTTGGCCGACTGATCTATGGACATGACTTCCCTCTGGCTCCATGCCTCTCTAGCGTGCCGTTTCCTTGTTAATGAAGACTCTCCTCCACTGGCAAACCCTCCAGAGATGACTCTTATTTCCCCCATGGGTTGTTAGTTCTGTCTTTCTTTCTCTGGGCTTCTTCGTTCAGCCTGCCTTAAAAGCTGATCTCGCCTCTCGTCTCGTCTGCCCCCCGCTATGTACCTGCCTAACCTCCCTTGCTTGATTAGATTCTTGATCTGCTGCTTAAAGTCATAGCAATCCTCTATATCGTGCCCATGGTCTTGGTGAAATCGGCACCATTTGTTGGTTGGCCTCTTCTCTGGTGGGGACCTCATCCGCCCAGGCCATCTTATCTCAATGTCGTATCCCCCTTGATCTCGTAGAACACTTGATCCAAAGTAGTGTTTAGTGGGGTAAAGTACTGGTTGTACCTGGTCCGCTTAGTCCTATCACTCTCCCCTCGCTGTTTCTGTTCTGCCAGCCTTGGGCCTTTCACTACCCTGTCTTCTTTCTTTTCTCCAGCCGTCCTCTTCTTATCCAGGCTGGGTATGGCGCTCTTCGGGTCCTCCCTGTCTTTGAGGGTATCCTCTGCGTTCATGTATTTTTGTGCTCAAAGCATTAGAGCGGCCATCGTTTTGGGCGCTTCCTTTGCCAGGGAGAACAAGAACTTGGGGGTCCTGACGCCTGCAATGAATGCTGCTACTGCCACCTTCTAATCTAGGTCATCCACATAGAGAGTCTTTTGGTTGAAACGGGTGACAAACTCGCGTAGGGTCTCCTTCTCGCGCTGCTTAGTGTTGAATAGGGAGGTGGAGGGCCTCCTTTGTCTCTGCCCCCCGATGTAATGGCTGACGAACAACCTACTCAGGTCCACAAAGTTGTTGATCGTCCCGGGGGAGAGCCTGTGGAACTAGATCCTGGCTGGGCCCTTAAGGGTGCTAGGAAATGCCCTACACATAATCTCGTCGGGAACCGCCTGAAGGTCCATCAGGGCCTTATACGTGTCAAAGTGGTTTAAGGGATCTTATGTGCCTTCGAAGGACTCCAACGTGGGCATTTTGAACTTTAGGGGTAAGAGCATCCTCATTACCGCTAGCGTGAAGGGCGTGTCTATCCTATTTACCAGCTCTTCTACAGTGCTGGGTCATTTCTCTTTCACCGCGGCGATCACTCCAGCCAATTTTGCTTGCATTTCTTTCAAATGCTCATCCCACATCAGGTGGGTTTCGTCAGTGTGCTCCAGAAGTACCACCGTTGCTGCCTTAGACCGGTCGACGTGGCTCTGGGCTTTGTCGGTGTGGAATCTAACCCCTCTCAGGGGAGGGTTCTCTCCAAGGAGCACTGGGTCTTCTGCTCCTCCACCGGCGTCACCTCCTTGGTTCCTTGTCGCAGGGTGATTTGCAGGCATTGGTGGGTCCTCTAACGGGGGTAGGTCCACCATCGCGGGTGCCTCCAATGGCGGTGGCAACCTCCTCTCCAACTCCTGATTCCGAGACTGTAGCTGGTTCATAGAAGCCTTCATTTCGATGATCTGCTGCTCCAAGGCAACTATTCTGGCAGTGCTTTGTTCCTCCATTTCTTCGTCTAACCTAATTGATGCAGCACCGGATCAGGTCAAGACCATGAAACAATCAAAGTGTCGTTCCCACAGACGGCGCCAACTGATGATGCAGTGCATTTGTACATCTTTCCCAACCTCTAGTGCAACTTGTTGGGGCGATGAATCTCATTGCCTGGAACACTGGTGTAATGCCTGCCAAAGATACTCCGATGCTAAAGTTAGGCTAAAGAGATATAGGCAAAGTAACAGTATTCAGGGTTAATGTACATCGTACTTTCTTGGAGGTGATGACTGCCCTTCTTATAGGAGTGTTAGCTTGGATCGTGGGCACCTTCGTGGGATAGCCAATCGTACCCCCAGTTATGCCTCCAACCTCGTGGGGAAGTATCGTGCCCTGATTTTAGGCTCCATGGACCATGCCCCCGTTCATGGGGGAACTGTCCCAATCATGGGATCGTGGGGGTTGATCATTAGGCAGGAATCTCGGAGTCTCTTTATGGCGGCTTCTGGTGTATCGCTGGAGCTCTGCCGCTTTGCTTGCTAGTAGACCTGACCCAGGAGAGGGGGAGGAGGCCTGATCTGGAGACGTGAGCCAGATTGATCTGGTCTATCCATACAGTGGATAGACCAGCTACACTTGTATTATTTGCATTATCATATAGTATTATCCGTCTCTATTGTGATCTTCTTTACGACTATATATCCTTGTTACACCAAGAGAGGGGCTGTTATGAATTCAGATCAGTACAGGAGAAAAGGAGAATAAGATTCCGAAAGTCTATTTGTGCGCGTAAAGCATTGCCATATTCTTCAACTTCCGAATACCATTTCATCAAAAGAAATATATTTTTTTTTAACATCTAACTGGGATTTACCACAAATGTTGAGATCATTGCAGAAGCCATACTATATGATAGGTATCTGGGTTAATTTCTCGTATATGAGATTTCAAACCCACTGTTATATAACAAAACATTGTTGTAAGCACGAGCGACGTCCGTACGGAACGATTCTTCCACTGGATGATTAAGGGATGCACTCTCGATTTCACTGTGCCAAGTCTGCTGCAATTGCAGCGCAATCTGAAGGCTCCCCACTACATCATCCATCGACGGCCGTTCCCTTCCCCTATCAAGCAGGCAATTCCGCACAATCTTGACAACTTCCTTCAAACATTCGGGTGCTATTCTCCCCATAAGATGTGGATCAATGATCTTATCAATTGTTTTCCTTCGAATATTAGTTCTAAACCAGCGTACAAGAAGCATTTGATCCTCGTTCAACGAAGAATCGTATGCCTTTCTAGCACATAGAACTTCCAACAAAACCACGCCGAATGAGTATACATCAGATTTTTCTGTCAGTTCTAGATGATTTATGTACTCCGGATCCAAATATCCCATGGTGCTGCAGACACGCGAAGTGACCGCAGTAATTCCGATGGCTACCACCTTGGACAACTCAAAATCCGAAACTTTTGGAACCCAATTCTCGTCCAACAAAATCTTGGTTGGTTTAATGTTTCTGTGGACGATTGCGGGCGTGGTACCAGAATGCAGGTACTGCAATCCCCGTGCAGCACCGATGCAGATCTCGAGCCGCTTCTTCCAGGGAAGAGGATCATATCCACTGTCCATTCTATAAAGATGATTGTGGAGGGACCTGTTCACCATGTAATTATACACTAGCATCAGCTCGCCTTCGTCGTCGCAGTACCCGATCAAAGATAAAATGTTAGGGTGACTAAGCTGGGACTGAACTTGAATCCCATCCCTTAACATGTACGATTCAGCTGATGCATGTGCATCCAACCGTCTGATCGCGATCTCACGAGCTCCATGGTCGATCCAGCCTCTGTACACCTTGCTGAAACCACCTGCTCCGATCAGGAGATCGTCATAGAAATTGTTTGTGGCCGCTCGAATCTCCGCAATTGAAAAACGACGGCACAGTTGAGTGGCACTATCCCACTGCAACCGCTCAGTGTTGGAATCATAGTTCTTCCTCTTCCTCCGCCGGAGACCCATACCTTTAGTTAAAATCGTAAAACTCTCCTGAAACACCTTGTTGAGATTTACCTTTGATCTCTTTTTACCTTGGGGTACTATATTCTCATCGAACTGCTGCACCTCAGTGGAGAAGAGTAAGGGGACTGAACCCTGTGGAAGAGTATCATCCGGTTGTATATTCTCATCAATCTGCTCGTCTTGATCTCCACCGTGGGAAATAGCATCATCCGTTTGTATATTCTCACCATATAGCTCCGATGTGAAGGATAAGGGGGTTGTACTTAAAATATCATACGGTAGTATATTCTCATCGGTCTGCTCATAATGAGTGCCGCCATCATCGACGACAACATCCTCCTCCTCCTCCTCCTCCTCCTCCTCCTCCTTTGTGGAAAAATCACTGGACTGATGCTTTTGTGACACCAATGCGCGCTTGAGGCTTACCACCACATCAGCCATTGAAGGCCGTCTATTTGGACGACTACGTAAGCATTTGTTAGCGACTTCTACAAACACCTTGAGGCAATTTGACGAGATTTTGCCCCTCAATCTGGGGTCAATGATCTGATCAACTTTTCCCTCTTTGATGCAGCGTTGAGCCCACAGCACTAGATTGAGTTGCTCCTCCTCGAGACTGCGATCCAGCACCCGCCTCCCACAGAGCACTTCCAACAACACCGCACCAAAACCGTAAACATCTGATTTCTCAGTTAGCCTCGAGGTCCTGTAATACTCTGGATCCAAATAACCAAGTGTACCTTTAACGACTGTGCTAAAGTAGGTTTGGGATTGACTGTCGCCCACCTTGGATAAACCAAAATCTGAAATCTGAGCTTCCCAATCCTTGTCCAACAGAATGTTCATGCTCTTCACATCTCCGTGTATGACAAGCTGTGGAGTACCCGTATGGAGGTAATCCAATCCACGAGCAACACCAATGCAAATGTTAAGCCTTTGCTCCCATGAGAGATTACAACTACTAATATCGCAGAGTTGATCACTAAGGGTACCATTATGCATATACTCATAGAGGAGGATCATCTCGTCGCGTTCGTTGCAGTAGCCTATAAGATTGACAAGATTCTTGTGCCACAGCTTGGGAAGCGTCTTGATTTCTGCCCAAAACTCATCTGCCCCTTGATTCGAGACCGAAGTACGCCTCTTTAGGGCAACAGTGGTTGCCCCACCCTGGATGAGCCCTTTGTAGACCGTCCCAAATCCACCCTTGCCAATGACCAATCCTTCATCGAAGTTGTTGGTCATTAGCCGGACCTCAGCAAGTGAGAAGCGACGAAACAACCCTTCAGCCAGTGATGATAAGTCATTTTCCTCATGCGGTAATGATGAGTGGTTTTCTTTGCCAAACAACTTTTTACCCAAAATCCGCCATCTGCAAACAACGATACTCAATGCGATGAATGAAATTACTAAACCCGTTGCAATGGCAATTCCACGAGAAGTAAACACAATTTTCCGGGGATAAGGGTTAATAGATGTAGAAGCATGTGACAGGGACACCGGGTTCACCCCAGCAGCAAGATTGTTGTCTGGGTTGCTCAATTTGAACACCTCCATCCCCTTAAGAATTGCGTCAGTCATGTGTTCATAATCTTGACTCTCGTGAGGGCACACTGCTATGAGCAGATCACGCTTACCCACCATCCTATCTCCTTCCATCATCACCACGTAGTCCCTATACACCGCAACCCTCTTTCCGCCGCTCCATTTGACAAGGTCTGAGTCAACCTCAGCCATCTGATTGTTGATAAAGATATTGCACTCCATGTCACATTCAAGCTCACAGAAATGTAACCTAACCAGGTACCT